>BTPG01000003.1:8504389-8824620 GCA_036245525.1 Semisulcospira habei
CCTGGCCGCTTGGCTGCGGAAAGGCTAAGGGAGGAAACCCCTGACATCAAAGCCCCCGTGTCTCCGGGGAAGGCTTTTGAGCCAGAGACTAGGACAAGGACAGTCTGATATAAAACCTACGACCCGAGGACCTCGATGCCATCGTCCCAGCTTGCTAGGCCATGGCAGATGAACCAAGGGTTTAAAGGGTGGGGCCAGTACTGCGCACACTGCACTCCACCAAAAAGTTCCACTGCGCAGGCTTTAGGAAACGTCCACGGACCATGACACTGACCATTCCAAGTCCTGTAGCGATGGGCGAGGGGCGAAACGGCAGGTGAAAGATGTCACTGGAAGCCGCAGTCTCAAACCTGCATGCAGGCGGTTCAGGATATTGGTCGCCTGATGTTGACCTGGGGATGACAACATCACTCGGCACACCCTGAACGACCAAGCAGCCTTCTCTAGGGACAGCACTGCTTGCTCCACACGGAGAGGGGCCTAGAAAAGGTGGCCTAACCAAAGCTCGTCCCCTCGCAACCCCAGTTGGCTAGCCGCGGTCAACGGGCATCTTCTCCTGCGGTCAAAAAACAAGAAAGAATAACGGATCCACTCTCATGACGACCACGACCGGACTCAATGTAGCATGCTGGAGCGTCCGAACCATGCTCGACAAAGCAGACAGCGGACGCCCTGAACGTCGCTCCGCCCTCATTGCCCATGAATTGCGGAGGTTAAACATCGACATCGCCGCGCTCAGCGAAGTACGCCTTCCGGACGAAGGCAGCCTCCAAGAACTTGGTGCTAGGTACACCCTCTACTGGTCAGGCAGGCCTGCATCAGAAAGACGGCTCTCAGGCGTGGGTTTCATGGTCAAGACATCCATTGCGACTAAGCTGGAAAACCTACCAACGGGCCACTCAGATCGCATCATGTCCATGCGCCTCCCACTGAGACACCAGCAACATGTCACCCTTCTCAGTGTGTACTCCCCAACCCTCCTGGCAGAGCCTGCTGAAAAGGACAAGTTTTACACTGACCTGCGCAGCCTCCTACAGAGTACCCCAGCAGACGACAAAGTCATCATCCTTGGCGACTTCAACGCCAGAGTGGGCCAGGACTCTGAAGCCTGGAAAGGAGTCCTCGGCAAGCATGGCGTGGGGAACTGCAATGACAATGGCCGCCTACTGTTGGAGTTCTGTGCGGAGCAGCAACTGGTCATCACCAACACTACTTTTCAGCAAAAGGACAGTCGAAAGACCACCTGGATGCATCCTCGCTCCAAACACTGGCACCTTATCGACTATGTCCTAGTGCGTCAGAGGGACCGCAGTGACGTCCTCCTCACCAGAGTGATGCCCAGCGCAGAGTGCCACACTGACCACCGCCTTGTCCGCTGCAAACTCAGGCTCCACTTCAAGCCAAAACCCAAGAAATGGGGGCCCCCCAAGAAAAAGCTTGATGTTGCCAGCCTTCAGCGTGACGATGTGAAAGCTGCCTTTCAGACAGATTTACAGCGCAGGCTCAAAGACACAGCGGACCCAGTAGACTCCTCCCCTGAAACACTTTGGGAACAACTAAAAACTGCTATTGCAAAATCCTCTGCAGAAGTCTTGGGTTTCGCCAGAAAGAAGAACAAAGACTGGTTTGACGAAAACGATGTAGAGATCCAGGAACACCTAGCAAAAAAAAAGAACCGCCCATCAGGCTCACCTAGCCCAGCCTTCCTGCCCTGTGAAGAAGTCTGCCTTCCGCCTCGTCTGCAGCAGTCTCCAGCGCAAGCTCAGAGATCTCCAGAATGAGTGGTGGACCAGACTTGCACAGAGGACCCAGCTTTGCGCTGACAATGGTGACTACAGGGGTTTCTACGAAGCACTGAAAGCAGTGTATGGCCCCAGGCACCTGGTACAAAGTCCCCTGCGAAGCTCGAACGGCCAGGCACTCCTCACAGATAATACCTCCATCTTGAACCGCTGGTCGGAATACTTTCAGAGCCTCTTCAGCGCTGAGCGCACTGTTCAAGAAGTAGTCGTCCTACAAATCCCACACCTCCCAGTAAAGGTTGAATTGGACGAACCGCCCACCGATGAAGAGACCCTCACAGCCATCCATCAGCTCAAGAGTGGCAAAGCAGCAGGCATTGATGGAATACCGCCAGAGATCTGGAAACATGGAGGCACAGCACTGCACAACAAGCTCCATGACCTCTTTCTCTGCTGCTGGGAGGAAGGAACACTACCAAAAGATCTCCGTGATGCAGTCGTTATCACCCTGTACAAGAACAAAGGCGAGAAGTCTGACTGTTCCAACTACCGGGGAATTACCCTGCTGTCCATTGCTGGGAAAATCCTTGCAAGGCTGCTCCTGAATCGGCTGGTACCTGCCATCGCTGAAGACCAACTCCCAGAGGGCCAGTGTGGCTTCAGAGCAAACAGGAGCACCACCGATATGGTCTTCGTGCTGAGACAGCTACAGGAAAAGTGCCGCGAGCAGAACAAAGGGCTGTACGTAACGTTTGTCGACCTAACAAAAGCGTTCGACACTGTGAGCAGGCAGGGCATGTGGCAGATCCTGGAGCGACTTGGCTGTCCCCCAAAGTTCCTCAACATGATTGTCCAGCTACACGAGGACCAGCAAGGCCAGGTCAGACTCAACAATGCCCTCTCAGAACCATTCCCTATTCTCAACGGTGTAAAGCAGGGCTGCGTGTTGGCACCGACCCTCTTCACCATCTTTTTTAGCATGATGTTGAAGCAGGCCACAGTGGACCTCGATGATGACGATGCAGTGTACATCAGGTATCGTCTCGATGGCAGCCTGTTCAACCTCAGACGACTGCAGGCCCACACGAAAACCCTAGACCAACTGATTCGTGAGCTGCTTTTTGCTGATGATGCTGCCCTCGTTGCACACACAGAGAGAGCCCTGCAGCGCATCACGTCTTGCTTCGCAGATGCTGCCCAGCGCTTTGGACTCGAGGTCAGTCTTAAAAAGACAGAGGTCCTCCATCAGCCGGCACCCAAGACAGTGTACCGCCCTCCTCACATCACCATCGGCGAGTCTGAACTAAAGTCAGTGCACCAGTATACTTACCTTGGCTGCATTATCACGTCGGACGCCAAGCTGGACAAGGAGCTTGACAGCAGGCTGGCAAAAGCGAACAGCGCTTTCGGGCGACTTTTCAAGCGGGTGTGGCACAATCAGCAGCTGAAAACAGGCACCAAGATCAGCGTGTACAGAGCTGTGGTCCTCACCACCCTGCTGTATGGTTCCGAGTCCTGGGCCCTCTACCGCAGCCAACTACGACTCCTCGAACGCTTCCACCAGCGCTGCCTGCGTACCATCCTGGGCATTCACTGGAGTGACTATGTCACCAACGTCGAGGTCCTTGAACGGGCTGAAACTGTGAGCATCGAGGCTTTGCTGCTGCGGACACAGCTCCGCTGGGCGGGGCATGTCTCCAGGATGGAGGATCATCGCCTACCAAAGATCACCCTGTTCGGCGAGCTTGCTACTGGACACCGTGACAGAGGGGCACCAAAGAAGAGATACAAAGACTGTCTCAAGAAGTCACTTAGTGCCTGTCAAATCGACCACCACCAGTGGTCTTCGCTTGCTGCGGACCGTGACACCTGGCGCTCCACCATTTACAAGGCAGCTGTCTCCTTTGAGGACTCTCACAGAGCTAGCCTTAAGGACAAGCGGCTCAGGAGAAAAAACAGAGATGCCGCAGCTCAGAACCCTGGCCATACCTTCCCCTGCAGCCACTGCGGTCGAACCTGCCTGTCTCGGATTGGCCTCCGCAGCCACGAACAAGCCTGCAGACGTCGTGGGCAACTCCTATAAAATCTTCGTTCGCGAAGTCAAGCCAAGAGAGAGAGAGAGAGACCCCCGTGGACTTTGCACCGACGCGTGGACTTTGTACCGACGCGGAGACAGCAGCTTGCCTCTATAAGTACAGCTGCTCGCGTGGCAGACTTTCTTTTTTTATCAAACGTGCAAGACTCACAGTGCCAGTACTTGTGACCGACTTAACTTCTGGCACCGGTGCCTTGGAGGAACTGAAAAACATTTTTTTTTTCTCAACCTAACTGCGCGGGTTTTGGAGACTCTGTAAGTACTCAGTTTTTATATTGTATTTGGTGCATTATTATTTTGTACTATTTGATGACATTGTGATGCTGGATGTTTTGATGATTTTCTTGAGCATGAAATTGACATGATTGAAAGACCGGTCGGCACTAGCCATTCTGTGAGGCTAGCTTGATTCCATTTGTTTTCTGCTAGACGATTATCTACATGCTAGTACATTTCCATGTAATGCTGCAGTGTGGAAATTTGTACACAAACTTTTGTAACAATGTTGATGTGGAAAATATGATGTATGAATTTTGCCTTAGAAAATTTAACGTGTCAAAATGATGCGGCGCTTATGCGTGCATGACCGGCCGCACATAGTCGGTTGTGACTAGGCGATAGTTTTCCCTCGGCGCATAACAGTGGGAGTAAATGGGAGTGCACGTATGCCTCTAATTAAAATAATTCGCTAAGTTTGGTCTTGTTGAATGAATGGCAATCATGACAATTGACTACATTGCTTGCATCGTGGATGCATCATAATGCGCGCATTTTCTTTTCTTCATTTAATGCTATTTTTTATTGGTTGATTGTTTAGTTGTTGTTGCTGTGGTAGAGATTTAAGGTATTTCATAGTTAGGGATGATCTTTATTTTATTTAGTTCTATGTTTTCTTGAGTCTTCCCTTGTCTATCACCGAGCTAGGGAGGGCGGCAGCTTTGCGTGATGTTCCCGCGTTGGTGACGTCACTCACAGCTGTGTCAGTCTCTTAGGCGCCATGTTTGTTTTGATTTTGAACTTCCGCTTAAGTTGTTTATACGTTGCTATGCCTGACCGTATGCCATGCCTAGCCATAGGTCGAGTGACTGGCTGATGGATTGATTGATTCATTCATTCAGTCACTCATTCCTTTTATTAGTCATTTGTTCATAGGTCTTTTATTATTTATTTTGATTTTAGTCATTATTTGCTTACTATTTTATGACTAAGTATTGCACTTGACATAGTACATAGGTTTGGTTCACATCACTGATAGGCATTATTAGCCTGTGTGACAGGAAGCGATATAGATCATCTTTGTTATGCGACCTCAAGGGTCATTGTTCACTACTATGTGTAATACTAACCTTTGAGTGACTCCAAGAAATACAGGACATTTATGTTATGCAACCTCAAGGGTCATTGTTCATTATTATGTGTATGAAACTTAAAGGTGCTTTGTAGCCATATTAAGTGGACCATGCCTCTATTTAGAGCATGGTGACATTCATTAGATTGCATTTTAGCAGATATACTTTATTCTAGGCTATCTTATGTTACATGCACATAATTTCCCTTCAAGTACACACATTTTCTGCCTGTCTTTCCTCTTCGTCATGAATGACTGCCGTGTGTGTAGATGTTTGTGTTCTTCGTTGATGTTCAATGTTTTCGCTTGTGTCTGCGGTGCGAATATAATAAAGACCGAGTGGATGATGAGGTTGTGTGTACGTTCTTATTCATTTGATGGTAAGTCGGTTGTATTGTGAGTTCTTTTTTGTGTCATGTTCACACATTACTTTCCCCTTGATACTAGTTGTTTTCTATATACTATACATTAGTGCTTAGTCACATAGTTATTGTACCGCTGGCATAGCATCAGATTTAATTGGGTATTTTACTTTTGCTATGTTACTTTTTAGTACTTTGCATTTAACTTGATGTGGTCTGACCTGTTAGGGAGGCTCCGGTCAGAGTGACTACCCGTTTGTTAGTCATTTGCGTGCTCGCCTTACCAGGTCTGACTGCATAGCGCACTTGCGTATTGGTGCTCTGCTTTATTCTTTGACTTGTGCTTTGCATGACTTTGTAGTTCGTATTGTGACTTATTTTTAATTTTATTTGCTATCGTGTATTTTACTACACATTCTATATGTTACACGACCATCACTTTGATTTTATCAGAGTCTTTAAAATCACGTTCACTGCATGTTGATATATGCCTTAGTTTAGTTATGTGCCTTGTTTATTGTATTCTTGGCACCATTACTGATTACCTGTTTGTTTATTCCACAGGTACTGCTTTCTGCGCTCGAATAAAAGTTTAGTAAACATGAACGAGTCTCAGTCTCACTAAGTCAACCAACGAAATATTACCATCTTCTTCATCAGAATCACATCACCCCATCACATATACACAAATGACATCAAGTAACATCGTGCCTACAGACATAGACTAAAAGACTGAATCTTTTCACTGCTTTTGCAACTGTTATTACGGAACAAGGGTACAAGTTCACTGTGAAGGTAAAAGACAGTTAAACTATTTTAACCCCTTCACTGCCAATGGACGTACACTGTGTTTTTGAAGTCATTGTTAACTCAATGCCAAAGATCTCAAAGGTCCAAGGAACATGAATATACCAGTATGCCGAATGGTGTGCTGACGAGGTTCCCAAGACCGAAACAACTGTCCACACCGGCTAAATATTTGGATCCCCCATGGGGGACCTAGATTTAAATTTCCAAGCAACGAGTGGCTGGAACAGTGGGATATGTGATACGCCCCCCTTCGAGGGTGGGAGGGGGTGGGGTGTGGGTGGGGGCTTCCATGCGCATTGCTCCCAGTCACTTTCTTAGCGCACCCCCTTTTTCCTATCTTTTTCATTTTGTGCTTTGACCAAAGTAGATCTATGATCACTGGTCGATCATGCACACTTCTCTCCCCTGACAGTGCTTTTACCTACTTTACTATGTAATCTTCCTAAAATATTAGCACTGCCAGACTCCCCATTTTCTTTTCATGAATATACAGCAGTGTGGTTTGAGCATAGGCACAGATCCTCATGCGCCCCCGCAGTTGCGGGGGCTCATGAGGATCTATGCCTCTTGCAGTTGTGCATTGTTCAGTTTTTCTCGGTAATCAAGAAGTTAACGGACAGACAAGAGATTTTCATTTAATACAATATAAAATATAACATAATAATAATAATAATAATAATGATGATGATGATGATGATGATGATGATGATGATGATGATGATGATGATAATATAAACATCAAAAAGTGAATGTATTTTATATTATATACATAAATATAAGTAATAATAATATAATAAATGAATAAAACAACATAATTTTTCACGCACTCGAAATAAAAATATCTCGCGCTTCACGAAAAATTGACTCATCTTACTAACTCACATGTGTGTTAAAATCAGAGTTATTGTTTGGCAACAGTCCCGTTTTCTCGGTGGCTCTTTTGCGCAAGTGAGGTTTAGCATCCTCTGCAACGTCCTTATGTTCTGACAGCAAGGGTGGCTTCCGTTTCCTATGAAATAAATACAAAGAACATCACTTAATTATGTGTGAATTCAAAATACATTCCACGCGTGCACGTTGACCTGAGCATATGCAACAGTAACTGATGTTTTATACCGCTATTGATGACGCACTTCACTGTGTAACACCCGAGCTTATTCCTCCTGCAGTGTTTTCTGTTACGCTGTCCACGTGTTCATGTTTAGAGAAGAACCCAACGGAGAAAGAAATACGCTCAGAAATGCTATCTACAACACAATTACACTTCCAATCTGCTGAATATCTGGACCCCCCTTGGGGGACCTAGATTTAAATTTCCATGCACTGAGTGGCTGGAACAGTGGGATATGTGATACGCCCCCCTTCGGGGGGGGGGGGGGGGGGGGCTTCCATAATTATGCATTGCTTCCAGTCGCTTTCTTAGTGCCCCCTCTCTTTCCTATCTTTTTTTTTTTTTTTGCTTTTGCCACAGTAGATCTATGATCACTGGTCGATCATGCACACTTCTCTCCCCTGACAGTGCTATTACCTACTTTACTTTGTAACCTTCCTAAAATATTAGCACTGGCAGTCTCCCCTTTTCTTTTCGTCCAATTTCATTTTGTTTCAAAACTCATTACATCGTACAGAACTATAGTTACCTGTTGAGCCTTTTGCATCCTTGTATTTCTTGCTCCATGATTTTGTCATATTGGGGCAGGAGGATAGAACTCTGCTCGGTAGGAGGCAGTGCCCACAGGTCGGTCTCTTCAAGGTCACGCCGGTATCCGGTCACCATCAGTCTGAAATAGAGCGTGAAATGGCACGTGCAATATATAGGTACAGATGAACTTGCTTTAAGGGATCACCCTAATGGGAGATCGCCTGTCCTTGAAGACCGTCATTCAGTGGCTGTAGCTGTGACTGTGGCTGGAGCTGCATGTGACTGGCTGTAACAGTGACTGTGGCTGTAGCTGTGACTGTGGCTGTAGTTGTGACTGTGGCTGTAGCTGTGTTTGTGACTGTAGCTGTGACTGTGGCTGTAACTGCATGTGACTGGCCGTAGCTGTGACTGTGGCTGTAGCTGTGACTGGCTGTAGCTGACTGTGGCTGTAGCTGTGACTATGGCTGTAGCTGTGACTGTGGTTGTAACTGTGGCTGTGACTGTATCTGTGACTGGCTGTAGCTGACTGTGGCTGTAGCTGTGACTGTGGCGGTAGCTGTGACAGCGTGGCGAATCGAGGGAGATAACCACTGAAACGGGGTGCAACACCGATCCCCGGGTATTTGGACCGCCACAGCTCCTACCGCAGGTCTACAGTGTTTACAGTTGCGTGCCGCAGCAGTCTGACATCACCATGACAACACATGCCCCTGGGCCTTATCCATCATTGCATCAGTGGCCGCTTCCTAGCCGGGTCCAGGACTTCTAAATTGACCTGACATTGCTACACTATTTGTTTGCCAATAGTGAGTAAGACAATATTTTCTTTTCGTTGAACTCCTTGCCATCAGGCACGGAATCTCTGCTTCGTCTGATATAACCGAGTTCGGGAACAAACTGTAAAGTATGCTCATGTGCTGTTCTCAAATTTGACTCTCAGTGACTCAGCGCCATACACATTTTACAGTAGGTTACAAAGTAAAGTAGATAATAGCACTGTCAGGGGAGAGAAGTGTGCATGATCGACCAGTAATCATAGATCTACTGTGGCCAAAGCACAAAAAAAAAAGAGATAGGAAAGAGAGGGGCCGCTAAAAAAAGTGGCTGAAAGCAATGCATATGGAACCCCCCCCCCCCCCCCCGAAGGAGGGGGGGGGGGCGTATCACATATCCCACTGTTCCAGCCACTCAGTGCATAGAAATTTAAATCTAGGTCCCCCCAAGGTGGTCCAGATATTTAGCCGGTGTGGACAGCTGTTTCGGTCTTGGCGACCTCTTCAGCACACCATAGGCGATACTGGAGGAGGCAGGAATTTCTGCCTACCTGCAATGACAACCACATTTTACTGTAGTGTCTGCAGGGGCATACATTCCATGCCACCACCTAGAGCTAAATTTCCATGCACCCTAAAAGAGAACACCGGCTAAATATCTGGACCCCCCCCCCCCCCTTTTGGGGGGACCTAGATTTCAATTTTTATGCACTGAGTGGCTGGAACAGTAGGATATGTGATACGCCCCCCTTGGGGGGGGGGGGGGGGCCCTTCCATATGCATTGCTTTCAGCCACATTTTTAGCGCCCCCTCTCTTTCCTATCTCTTTTTGTGTGTGTGTGTGCTTTGGCCACAGTAGATCTATGATCACTGGTCGATCATGCACACTTCTCTCCCCTGACAGTGCTATTATCTACTTTACTTTGTAACCTTCCTAAAATATTAGCACTGGCAGTCTCCCCTTTTCTTTACATTTTACAGTAGTTGTGGTATTATTGTTTTACACCGGACTATATAGATCTCTATAACTTAAAACACTATCACAGTGCTAGTGCTTCTGCCGAGACAAATATACCGTCGGACATCCTGCATCACGTGTGCAAGCCATTATTGACTGTTGTGTCAAGTTCAGACATTACTTCTGAAACGTGTGTTCCTGTACCATTTTATTTCATATGCTTATTTTCATTTTCAATGACTTAAACTTCTAGTCTTTTAAGATGTCGAGTAGCTCATTATAATTTCACAGTCTACACGTGGGATATCTAAATATCTATCATTTGCTGAATAAGATTCCCGATTTGACCATCCTTCTGACTCAACCCACCCCCTTTCACATTTTGGAAATCACAGAGTCTCGATTACATTCTGACATAAGTGATTTATTCATTTCGATATCTGAGTTGTTGTTTGTTTTTGTTTTTGTAATCCGGCGCGATCTTGTACGTCCTCAAAAAACAGGATTACCTGTCTATATTCATGATTCTATTGCGCACGTTACACGCAGAAGAACAGACCTAAAATCAGACTCTGTTGAACGCGTGTGGGTTAAGGTGAAGACAAACAAATTGGCCCCTTTGCTTGTTGGATTTGTCTACAGAAATCCGTCTGCATCATTTGAGTGGTACGACGATTTCTTACAAATGGCGGACACCGTTCACAATTGTAGCTCTGATATTTTACTGCTCAGAGACTTTTAATATTAATATGTTTTCCCCACACCCTGCGTGGGAGTCTACTATTTCTATGGTAGGCATCAAGCAGCATATCACATCCGCAACTAGTGTTACGCAGTCGTCTGCCACTCTAATTGATCATGTATACACTTCCAACAAGTCAAGGGTCCTTAGCTCTCGTGTTCTTCAAGTGGCGATTAGCGACCACTATCCTGTGTGCTGTAGTTCGGCTCTGTAGGTGGACAAGCCATGCCATAAAAAAACAGCATACCGCTATTCATTACAGGTCGTTTAAACACTTCAATCGGAACGAGTTTCTCGTCGATCTGAGAGGAATCTCTTTTCAGTCAGTTTATAACTATGATATTCCTGAAGAAGCGTTGGCCGAATGGTAAAGATTGTTCCTTGGTGTACTTGACAAGCATGCGCCACTAGGTGAGAAGTGAGTCAAACACGCACAGTTACCTCAATGGTTAAGTAAAGACATTAAAGACGCCATGGCTCTCGGAAATAAACTGAAGCGGAACAAAGATTATGCTGCTTTCCGCGTAAAGTACCTGGTGCTCGAGGCCCAGAAAAAAAACAACTTCCATCTCTTGATGGATAATAAAACTGATACCCTATCTGTCTGGCGAGCCCTCAACGCCTTTACCAAATCACGTCAAACACCATCATGTATTTATATACCTGCTGATACATTTAATCAACATTTCCTGTCTGCTGCCGACTCACTTTTGAATAAAAAATACTAATAACCTAAACAAGTCTACTATTTTTGTAAAACTATAAACATTTGCGACGAGAGACTGGCCCCAAACGACTTTTTAGTATCCGTACATAACTGTTTTTGACGTAGGCAAGTCTATTAGTCAGCTGAAAAATAAACGCTCCCTTCATCATGACGGCATTAATAGTTTCTTTATAAAACGGAATGTCCCCTAAGTGGTTGAATCTTTAACATTTATCTACAATATTATAATCCAACAAGGTACTTTCCCAAGAAGTTGGAAAATAGTTAAAGTCATTCCATTGCCTAAAACTAAAGACCTCACTGACCCCAACAAATTCAAGCCAATTTCACTTTTAGCAGCTTTGTCAAAGCCGATAGAAAAACATGTCCACAGGCACCTGAGTCACTTCCTGGAGACACATAACTTGATTTATCCGTTAAAGTCAGGCTTCAGACCCCGCCACTCTTGTTACACGGCTCTGTCTCATCTGAACAATACCTGGCTAACTTCAATAAACAATGCTGAAATGACCGGTGCGTTACTTTTAGATTTTTACTTAGTCAATTATGAACTGTTGCTACCACATAGACACGATTCCGCTGCCTTCTTTAAATCGTATCTAAGCAATAGATCTCAGTATGATTTTGTCAACGGTAAGCGTTCCTCAGAAGGTGTGATTAAGCATCGAGTGCCCCAAGGGTCTATTTTAGGCCCTTTCTTTTTTTAATCTTTATTAATGACTTGCCTTTGTGTATCTCACAATCAAATGTGGGATGGAATTTGTTTGCAGACGACGCTACTCTCAACGTGTCGGCAAAAATATCTACAATTAACTCTTCTTTGCAACATAGTCAATTAGACGTCTCAAATTGGTGCCAAGACGATTACATGATACCTAACTCATCTAAAACAGAGTGCATGTTAATCACTACACGTCAAAAGCACCAGCTAAACCCACCGCCGCTTAGCCTTTCCCTTAACTGTGATCCGATTAAACAAGTTAAGGAGCGCCGGCTGTTAGGCGTCATTATAGACGATCAATTGACATGAACTGCGCATGAGCACAGTGTGTGCAAAATTGTGTCTAGAAATCTATTTCTCCTTTCAAACCTTATTCACTTTACGAATTCATCAACTAGACAACTTTTCTTTAACGCTCACATCCACTCCCACATTGACTACGCATCTACAGTCTGGGACGGGTTTAGTGATGAGTGCTTAAAGAGGCTTAATTCCCTCCAACGGAGGGAAGCCAATCTAATCTTTCCTAATAGCATTTCAGCACTGACGAACAACTAACTCAGGGCCCTTGACATGCTTCCGTTACGTAATCTCTTTCTGTTTAATAAGGGCGTGTTAATGTTTAAAGTCCTCATAACCAAAAGCCCGCGGTGCGTCTCGGATTTGTTTAAGTATGCTAACACACCATACAAGACAACAAGAAACAAACTGTCAGTACCTAGGCCACGAAGATATATTCAAAACTAGTCTGTCTTACTCAGGGGCCAAACTTTGGAACTCGTTTCCGGCCAATATTACCAAGGAATCTTCATTGTCCACCTTAACGGCACGACTATTCGGGCACTCAGTTGAGCCGCCGAACACACACACACACACACACACACACACACACACACACACACACACACACACACACACACACACACACACACACACAAGTGGATGAATATATACGGAAGAAATCTTACTTGTTCATCCACCATAAGAGAACATAACTGGGAAAGGAACATGTCGTTTCCGGGCAGGTCGTCTGAAAATAAAAATGTACATGTAAACACACGACGGGGACTCGCTCAAAGCTGCACAAGCCGCACACAGAGTTAGAGCCCTTTATCCCTGTTTTATGTCACTATAATAGCCGGTCCCACGACAACGAAACGAAATAAAGTGCCCGACAATAATCCCTTTCACAACTCGCAAACACTAATGCAGTAGGCGGCATGCGCTATGGCCACGTGTACGGCTTAGAGAACACCGTGCCATTCGTAGTTTTCTGTGAAGCAAAAGATGCTATGGCCGACATCATAATTAGTTCGCCCGCGCATTCTGCGCGGGCGAACTAAGTGTGACGTCGGCCATAGCATTTTTGCTCACTGAGTTGATGTTTCCATTTCCAAAGTGCGCAAACATTTTCTGTATTTTACGTAACATTTCCCCCGCAAAGCAACAAAAACATGAAGAAAGTGGTAATGCAAGTTATATGCAGAAAACTCCGAATATCACAAATCACCAGTGTTCCCAGTTGTTCTTGTTGTTATATCCTAAGCAGGAGCGGATTTGGGCGGGGGTGGGGGGTATGGGGGGTATGGGGGGGGGTATGGGGGGTGGGGGTCGATGGACTCCGGAACCACCACCCTACCATCCCCATAGACTCAAAATTCTTTAAAATGTTATAACAAAGTCCCTTTTCGGGGTTTTGGACACACCCCCCCCCCCCACCCCATTACTTTGGTGAATGGTGAGAGTCTTAACACGCACGCCCCTTCTCTCCCTCCCTCTTGGAACGCCCCCCACCCCACCCCCACCCCTGTCTTTCGAGGAAACTCATCCGCCCCTGCTGTGTTTGTTATAAGCAAAGTAATTTACAAAGAAAGATTGCCGTCGGGACCTTAACACGTTTTGTGATATCCCACCTTGTCATAAGCGGAACAGACCCGTGTATAATATAACCCCTTGGCTGCCACTGTGCGGACATTTTTTGTTTCTGAAATGTCTGTTCACTGAACGACCACACGCCAAACCGTTCAAAAAACATGGATGCGAATTGGTCTCAGCAAGAGGCATAGATCTTCATGAGCTACCGCAAAAGGAGGAGTTCATGAGCATCTATGTAACTAGATCATTTTTACTTGTTCTTCGGCAGTGAAGGGGTTAACCTTATGAGTAATATATGATCCACAGAAAAAAACAGTTATAGTTTAATTTTTGCGTGAACAAATGTAATGTGTAATACTGGGAGATATACTGAGCCACTATAGAAACTCACAACTTTATTTATGTCCGCCATTTTGTTGTTCGCCATTAGTTTGCTTTGATACTGCAGTGACTAAGTCATACAGAGTTATTACACAACTGAGGGGAAATTTAGGTCACGATCGTCGCGCTGTCAATGAGCAGCATGTGCAACGTACAGAATGAATTTTTTTCGACCAAAGGTAAGCGGTCGTTTACAATTTGTTATTCTTGCCGTCAATAAAGAGTGCATATTCAGGCTATTCAAAAAAAAAAAAAAAAAAAAAAAAAAAAAAAAAAAAAAAAAAAAAAAACATTGAGTGCTGTTGTTCTCGTCCTGTCCGTAAGAGAGAGACATGCCGCGAATTAATGCGCAAGACAGAGAAAAAGCAATTGAATGCTGGCCGCGAGTTCATCCCGTAGAGAGATTGCCCGTCGGTTACATTGTCATCACACTGCTATTATGCATCTAGCAGAAAGGTTTAGAAACACTGATGACACTGCAGATCGACTTCGTCCAGGGCAACCCAGGGTAACCACCCCTCGGCAAGACATCTACATCAGACAGGTTCATCTTTGAGACAGATTTAGGACAGCAAAGCATACAGCATAAACTTCTTGGAAAACGTGGTCCAGTATCCGCTGAAACTGTGCGGCGCCGTCTTCGAGCGGCAGGACTGCACGCCAGACGACCTGTTGTGGGGCCGATTTTTACGCCTCGCCACTGACAAAGTTGCCTTTGCTGGGCTCAGGTGCAGTTTAGATGGACGTAGCGTCAGTGAGGAGGAGTGCTCTTTTCGGGTGAGAGCCGTTTTAGCCTATCTCATGGAGATGGCAGGCTCAGGATATGGTGGGGAGTTGGAGAGAGACATGCCGACAGCTGTCCATCAGGTTGACAGGTGGCGTGCACAGAGCGCGATGGTGTGGGGAGGCTTCAGCCAGACCTATCCCACCCAGCTGCTCATCTTTGATGGTCCTGTTTATGCTGCAACGTACGTTATTCAGAGTTATGGGTTATTTAATTATTGTTATGAGTGAATGAGCCATGTGTTGTATGGGCAGACAATGAATTTCCCCATGAGGGATCAATAAAGTATTATTGTATTGTATTGTATTGTATTGTATTGTTAGTTAGTTAGTTATTGTGGTTTAACGCCGAGCAGGAGACTGAGGCCATCTCACGGCGGCTGCAACGTACGGGGCAGTCTTATAGAACCATGTGATACCAGCGTTTCGTCAACGCGCAGATCTGCACACTTTCCAGCAGGACAATGCCTCTCCCCATACAGCAAGAGGGACGATCAAGCCTCTGGCACAAAACAACGTCCACATCTTATCCTGGCCTTTACTTTTCCCGGATATGGCGCTTATTGAGAATGCATGAGATGAACTGGGATGCAGAATAATGCAGCACATCCATGTTCCTCAAAACGCACCGGAACTGACGCAGGCCCTGGTGGAAGAGTGGAATCAGCTGCCTCAGCCATTATTCCAGCGTCTCGTGGCTTCGATGCGGCGGTGCTGCACAGCCTGCATTGCTGCTGGAGGTGGCCACACACGGTATTAAAAACCAAACCCCTTCTTTCAATAAACTATGGAACTGTAATTTTGACCCCTGTGAACTTTGGCGAACTATGCTGATGATTCCTTTCAAAAACATTTTTCATTTTTGTGTTTACGTTATCAGTCACAGAATTTGCAATCATTACAAACCAGTCTGAATTTTTTCTTAAGGGTTTTCTATTGATGTTGCGTGTTTCTCTGTGTGGTGAGTTTCTGTGGCTCAGTTTATAACTAATGAAACGTAGCCATTTACACACTCGCATGATTGCCTCTACAAACAGTCATCATGTACAAATTACTGCACATAAGTACACTTCATCAGTATTTTTAAAACAGCTGTCAATGCTGTCAACACGTGTGGAATTTCACAATGAAAGTAATTACTGACTTTTTCCATCCTGTCCTGCAAGTATGACCGGAGGAATTACTAGATATGTTAGTGGCATATTTTGGGCCTACCAAAACAGTTCTGTTGCATTTTTTTTCTGTTTGCACAGAGAGATGACGATGATGATGATTATGATTATGATGACGATGATGACTCTTTTATTGGAGATAGAGAGAGAGAGAGAGAGAGAGAGAGAGAGAGAGAGAGAGAGAGAGAGAGAGAGAGAGAGAGAGAGAGAGAGAGAGAGAAAGACAGAGAGAGAGACAGAGAGAGAGAGAGAGAGAGAGAGAGAGAGAGAGAGAGAGAGAGAGAGAGAGAGAGAGATGGAATGAAACTTTATTAAAAGGAATGAACTGAAATGAAATTTATTTCTAAACAGTTGTAATTGCAACATGTTCCATTAGCCGTTGCTACTATATACAAACACAGGGCAGCAGAAGCAGTTGTACCAAATTAAACATAGAAGACGAAATAGATACCGAGAGGCGCGCGCGCACGGCCGCACACACACACACACACACACACACACACACACACACACACACACACACACACACACACACACACAAACAAACACACACACACACACACACTCAATGCAATACCTCCCCCATAGAAGTATATTTTGTCGACAGGCCCCTATGGTCCACAAAGCCCATGAGGACGAGACACGTCAGCTGTAGTACGAATGTCCCCGTGAGCAACACAAAGCTTGTATTACTGTAGTTCTGAACAAACACACACAGCAACAGTTGCTCGTATTGGGAGAGGATCCCCAGTAGCAACACGAATTCGGGCCCACGACGGCCGCAGTAGGCCCGCGCACAGCTGTGCGCGGGCCTACTGCGGCCGTCGTGAGCCTGACTACTTTTGCTTACTGTATCTCATGTTTTGCACTTCATGATCTTTAGCCTTAAAGTCTAAAATCGCAGACCAGGCTAACAAATTTTCTCGTTGTATCATTCAGGAGTATCTTTTATTGTTCAAATACACCAACAACTAAATTTTTTAAGCACGTACAAGCGCAACAGTGACATTGGTCGCAGGGGTTTGCTACACGGACCCTTGTAGCCCTGAGTGAGGTAAAAGGAACCATTGTACCCCGAAGGCCTGAGGGTACAATGGTTCCTTTGACCTCCCGAAGGCCTACCAGGGTCCGTGCAGCAAACCCCTGCAACCAATAACGTATTTGTTTTCGTTCCTCCACTATTTTTTGTAAAATAAATCATGAAGACATCTTCCGACCTAGATCACGCCAGACATGACCGACGTCAAAGAAATATACATTTATACATAAGAGACTTATGACGTAATTTAAAATATTGCATGACGCAGCCGTCTCCAGTACTGAGTGTGCTTGTTGTTTCGAACAACACTAATAAACTTTTTACTTTAGAACGTTTTGGTGATCTTTTATAGAGAAAACTCGCATCCAAGATGCGTCACATTAGTCACTACAAGGGTTTTTGTATCACTGTCACATGGTACAGTTTGCGCTAAAGTGACTGATCGTGTGACGTAGGGATGAAAACAATATTAGTTATATCACGACTCTTACCTGCCCCTGGCCCGAACGGCGACAAGAACCACTAGCAAAGCATATACTCGTAATACAACGATTTCGTCTTCAACTGCAAAAACGTATAAACGTGAAGTGTACCTTTAAAAGGGCCCTAAATTGTACGTGCGACGTAGAAATTCGGGGGATGTAAATTTCCATATTTCTGACGATCAGGCAACAACCTGGAGTGAACTGAAGTCGCCTGGAATTTCTCTCTCAGATATTTTTTAATTTAACACATTTTCACTCTTTATGTTGTCTACCGAAATAAAAAAAATACGGACTGAATTTAAAAAAAAAATACGGTAGACTTTACAATGGGGACGATCGGAGTGCTTCCCGAAGCATGCACATGACGTTTTTTGCGTGTGGGGCAGACATTCTGGCAAAGAAGAAACAAGATAGTAAAAATGTCGTCACGTCTAACCGCGCAAACCTTGCAAGAGAATGTCTTTCTGACGCCAAAGTGCTGCGTGTGTGTGTGTGTGTGTGTGTGTGTGTGTGTGTGTGTGTGTGTGTGTGTGTGTGTGTGTGCGTGCGTGTGTGCTTGTGTGTGTGCGCGTGCGTGCGTGTGCGCGCGCGCGTGTGTATGTGTGTGTGTGTTTGTGTATGTGTGTGTGTGTGTGAGTGTGTGTGTGTGTGTGTGTGTGTGTGTGTGTGTATGTGTGTGTGTGTGTGTGTGTGTGTGTGTGTGTGTGTGTGTGTGTGTGTGTGTGTGTGTGTGTGTGTGTGTGACATCGACTAAAGCTCGAGTATAAGGACGGACACGCTTAAAAATTTAGGATATTGTCCCTAAAAGTATTATCTCAATACCCCTTTTTTATTTTTTTTTATTAAGATGCTCATTGGCGAGAAAATGGCCGTTTTAACAAAATCCGGTTAATCCACGCTGGAGTCCGTAATTTTTCTTATTTGTACTAGATATTTTGCGTAAGGCTAGATAAAAGGGATAAATTGAATGAGTTCGTTAACCAGCATTGTACCTCTAGAACGTTTTGAGTGATAATTAAATTTATTTTAAATATATTTTCACGTTTTGGGTTAGTTAGTTAGTTGGGTTTAACGCCGAACAGGCAACTAAGGCCATCTCACGGCCGGATGGGCAAAATTCTGGCCAGCCAGACTTAAAAAAAGGTCTTACGGCAAGATGTAAATATATCTTTAAAATATTTCATGCTAAAAATGTCGAACAGGCCTTTAAAGGAAAAAGTCTACAGATTCACAAAAAGGACAAAATATCATAGTCTATGCATGCTCAAATCCTATTAATAATATTGCACTCTTTCGGAAAACTGAAGATCTTGTGGTACATCCCGGGACAAAACCTTCAGGGAGTCTGCTGTGAAGTGTTTATATCTTGTGTCAATTAGATCGGCACAAGACACCAAAAAGTGTTTAACAGAATACTGTTCGTTGCAGGCATAACACCATGGACGCTCTCCCTGTTTTAGTAAATAATAGTGCGTAACATACGTGTGTCCGATGTGGATCCGAGCAAGGACAGTCTCCTCACGGCGTCTGCCGCAGCGGTAAGGTAGACTGTCGGACACCTTAGGAAGAGCTTCAAGCAGCTTATTACTTCCTCTTTGTCCCACTCGGACTGCCACGCACGGGCTATGTACGCACTAATCACCTTTTGGGGATTACTTGATCGAATTATATGGTTTCATCTTAAAATAATTGCATCTTAGTTTTAAAACACACTCTTCTCATTAATAATCGCTTGATTTTAGTATATTATGGCACTGACATAAGCCTACAGATTTTCTCGGTTCTCGGGTACGAATAGGTAAATTGTGACCTGTATGCCCTAGGTGTGAAAATCAGACAATGTTCTGCATGACGTTTTAGAAGTCATTTGTAAAGCAGCAAACGTAACTTAATTTTTTTCTTTTACGAATAAAGCTATCTTCTCATTAATACTCGCATGATTTTTCATAAACGGTTTTTGCATAAGCGCATAAGCTTGCCGCTTGTTCCGGACCTGGGGTAGGATTAGGTCCAATTGTGACCTGTAAGCCCTTGGCTTAAAAATCAGCAAGAAAATTGCAAAGTTGATTCTCTGATACGTCGAATGATATTACTGCAATGAGTGATGTATAACATCGAGTCGTCCCTATGAATACAGCTTCGTGGGACTAGTGATGCCATGACGTGAAGCTTGAAGTGACGTCATTTCGCTGCCCGTACTATTATTCTTCTTCAGAATAGCTATGCTACGCTGATTACGAGACTGACGGAGACCAGCTAAAAGGGCAAAACTGGTCGTCTCTTTAGTCTTGTCCAGCACAGATTGCGGCAATGACCAGTTTTGTGGAAGCTTCAGTGGTGAGGTTAATGTGTTAACCCCATGACGTAAGAATGCGTTTTTTCCGCCGAACGGTAGCGTCAATAGATAAGATAAAGTAAGATAAGATAAACTTTATTGCCACATGCATAAGCATTATGAATTGTTTGGCATAACTGACGAACGTCCATGTTAAGATCAACACATAAAACGTGCATACATCACAATCAAGCAGACTCTAAAATATCAAACCACACATATGTATAGCAGTCATTATGACACATATGCACACACATCCAAGTAAATAAAATAAGATAAATCTGTCACATAATAAGCATTCTGACGCCCAAAACGCAGATAAAAGGATAATTTATTGACCTAAATGTCACTAATGTTCTTGTTGTGCTTGTCTGTCCGACATATAAAATACAATTTTATAGCAGTGCCGTCTCAGTTTACCACCATCATCACCTTCACCATCATCACCAGCAGCAGCAACAGGAACACCCATAACAATAACGACAAGCACGACAACAAGACAATAACAATAACAACCATAACAATAAATAGCTACAATAACAACAGCAACGGTAACAACATCACCACCAACAACAATATCAAAAACAATTACAAAAAAGAAACCAAACAACAACACAGCAATATAGATGAAACAGAAAATCAAAAAGACAAGAAGCAATATACACGTACAATAATTGCATTATTACCTTTTCGATGAGATTTGTGTACATAGGTATGACGCTGCACAGTGACGTCATCAGCCAGAAGAAGAAAGGCACTGCTGACGACTGGGCTCCTTTACAACGTTCATACTGCGTCATCACTGCCATCAGCAACTTAACACACATTGTTTCCAGTCACTGCTTCAGTTAATGGTAAGGTTACGTTAACATCCAGCGACTGCCAAAAACCAACAACAGCGACGTCACTGCTTATACCACAGGCACAGACAACAATCCCAGCATCTCCGAGAGGCTCGTGAGGGTTTATGCCTCCCGGAGATCATTAGGAGTGTTCTCTATGTTACTAGTACACGTTGGCTTACGTTCGTTGTTGGGAGTCGTTAGGCGTATACGTGACCTTACTAAAGTGTCAGACAGCAAGCGTTGTCACGC
Organism: Semisulcospira habei; assembly: GCA_036245525.1. Taxonomy (NCBI): domain Eukaryota; kingdom Metazoa; phylum Mollusca; class Gastropoda; family Semisulcospiridae; genus Semisulcospira; species Semisulcospira habei. The sequence continues at coordinate 8,525,474 of BTPG01000003.1, forward strand.
TACATCTGAGATTAGGTGTTTTTGTTCCGTCCCGCAAGATTTTTCAAAATGCCAAGCTATAACGCCCTGAGCTCACAAGCTCACAGCCCTTAAAGAGCACGCAGCTGCTGTGAAGTCCAGTCTAGTGCACTCTATGGACGGAGCATGATATACACTGAAGTCACAAATGAACTCTTATCCCGCAGCTTTACTTAGGCGAGCACAGGAACTAATCCGGCAGCAGGCGATACTGACAAATAACCAGCCGCAACATTTGAGAGCCACACTGCCTGCATCTGTACTCCCTAACAGCAGGTGTCACATCAATGTTCCACAGGTGCACATGGAGTGTGGCTGTCAAATGCATTGTCCAGTTTTTCGGCAGTGTCATCTGCTACAGAATAGGTTTGTGCGTATTTACTTACTTACTGCCCGTAACGCCGAAGGCGCATAGGGCAGCAACGAAATCCCTCCACTTCCCTCGGTCACGGGCGAGTGAGAGAATGAGAATATGAGAGCCCCAGCCTACCCCTCCCCCAAACAATATATTTATTCTAATTAACACGGTAATTAAGCAAGCCCACGTCAACAAAGACACCCAATACCTTTATTACCTAGCCATTTTAGTTCCACTCCAGAAATCATTCAAGCTATGTTTGGGGGAGGGGTAGGCTGGGGCTCTCATATTCTCATTCTCAGAATAATTAATTCTAGAATGAGAATATAAGATTTGAAAACCAATCAAATCGATAAATGCCACATCGATCAACTAATTATTGTAATCAACTAGCCATTTAGACAAACCCATCGCCACCCAATACACCCAATACCTTTATTACCTAGCCATTTTAGTTCCACTCCAGAAATAATTCAAGCAACGATTTTTGATCAGCTACCAACCCGCGATTATCATAAGCCAGACCCCCCACCTAACCTAAATTATTAATGCTGTCATTGACTTCTTTAAACAAAATTATTATATTACGTTTTAAAATGAACCAAGACGAATTACTTCTTCTAAGCGATATCTGTGCTGTAGAGAACAAAGACTTAGACTCTAAAAAACAAAGGCTTATCTCTGTAGTTGTGTCAGGCAAATCAAAAGCTTTTCTCGGTAAACAATACATGACAGAAGACATAGAATCCCTTACTGCTGATGAGCTAATTAAACTACATTCTAAATATGAAAATCACATTGCTTCACTAATGACACGTGATTTAAGCCGGTCTCTTGTCTGTCTATATACAAAAGCTGTAAGTCACTTCCTACCTGTTGATAGTGACAGCCTTTCACATGATCTAGAAAGCAACCCCATAGTTTCAAGTTCAATAGGTAAATTAGCATGCCTTATGTTTTACAAGTTTGGGAATTACCTTGCGCCTGCTGTAACCTTACTTGTTACTAGTAGTCATATTGATTTTTCTAAAATAAATTTTAAATTAGAAGAAAATGGACGAGACGACTCCACAACAGAGCCATGTCTTGACACAGGTTCAAACAGTGACTAAGACTAAAAGCCCAGGTAGAATAGAGGCTGGAAAAAGATTAGCTGAATATAACAGACAAAAGAAATTACAGCTTCAAGCATTAACAGAAAAGACTGACACACCATCAACAGCACCAGTGTCACTACCGTCACACCCCCCACAAAGTGAGAGACAAACAACTAAACCTGAAACTACAAAATATATAGTTGCTGGATTTGTTGTCGGATTTGGTTACGTAGGTTACCAATTATATAAAAAATACAAACCAAACACTCGAACAGTGTCCAAAAAATCAAACACTCCAAAAACAAAAGAAGAAGTCTCCACATTACCAGCAGTTTCAAAACCTTTGGACCCATTTTACATGCAGTAAATAAATTTATTATTATTTTAATTTTTGTAGCATAAGAAAATGAGCGACACAAAGAACTTAATGAACCTTGTCTATCACTCTGCTGTAATAAGTGGACTAGCAGTAGCATATTCTATGTTGGGAAAAAGTCTACTCAAAATGAAATCAGCAGACCTTAGTAAATTAGACTTCGAAGACAGTGCTAAGCTAGTAGTTGTTATAACAGCATCGATTGCAACAAAAGATTTTCTAGTCAAGCAAGGAATTATTCCAGAAAATATTTCTATGTAAATAAAAATATGGCAACTATAGCTGTTATGATTGGCGGTGCAGTTATTAACGCATTAGCTTTTAGTGGATCAAACTATTTCTTTTCAAAAGTTAGTAAAGAAGAATCAGCAGAAGAAATGAAGCGACACAATGAGGCATCTGAAAAACTAGCTCAAGCTCAACAAGATTATGAAAAGCAAAGAATAGAAAAACTTGATTTTATTAATGAAAAACTAAAACTTGAGGGTCACGCACAGCATACATTTTCAAATGTTGATGACGCGATCAAAGAATACTATCTTGTTACTGGTGAAGACATATCTATTCCACAACCAAAACTTAGTGACTACTACCAACCAAGCTCAGAATAAAGAAATGGAGAAATAATATTTGTTCTAGTAGGAATGACATTAGTATATTTTACAGGAGTTTATATTGCTAAAAAAAAATGGCAGACGCTAAACTATCAAAAATATATTACTCCCCAATTGGCTACTGGAAAGGGAATACTGCAGTAGAAAAATTACATGCTGCTGTGGGTGGAGATGTCAACCAAATAAAACAGTGGCTCAAAAAACAGGCAATTTGGCAAATATATCTTCCTGCTCCAAGAAAAATAACAAGGCCTCATTTTGAAAACACTATCCCTAATGACACACACCAAATGGACCTCCTGTTTCTTCCGCATGACACAATAAAAAAGAAACGATACAAGTATGCATTAACTGTTGTTGACATAGCTTCAAGGTATAAGGATGCAGAACCCATAACTGACAAAAAAGCTGTAACAGTGGCCACTGCATTATCAAAAATATATAGTCGAGGTCCTTTAAAATACCCTAGGCTTGTGCAGGTTGATGATGGGAGTGAATTTAAAGGCGCTGTTAATCAATTATTTGCAAAGCATGGCGTACTGGTTAGACGCGGTATTCCAGGCTTGCATAGATCACAGGCAATTGTTGAAAACTTTAACAAGCAATTATCGGAGAGACTTTTTAGCTATCAGTATTCTAAGGAACTCATGCATGACGCACGTAACACTGAGTGGGTTAAAAGATTACCTTCTGTGATAAAAGCAATGAATAATGATGGTCACCCTAAACCTGTTGATTCTATTAAATTGAAAACAATACCGTCAGAAATAAAAGCAATAACACCTCCAGACACTAGCTTGTTTACAAAACAGGTGAGATATTTGTATCAACCAGGTGAAGCTGAAAATGACGTTAGACGTAGGGCAACTGATCCAATTTGGTCTACATCTGTTCATAATATAAAAAAAATAGTTCCTTCAGCTAATGCAACAATATATTATCTGTATGAACCTGCACCAAAGAGGGCATTTGTCAGAGAAGAATTACAGATTATTCCCACAGATACTGTTACCCACTTTTAACAATTTCAATTCATCAATTAGTTTATCAAGCAGATTATCAGCTATTTCTTCAGATAACTTGAGCCTGTAATGACCTGGTGCATAAGCTTTTTCCTTAGTGTGAAACACTCTTTTTGTGTCTCCAACTGCTAGAGACTTTTTATATGTTTGAATCATTTCAATATTATGTTTGTTTGATCTTAGTGTCTTGTTTGGATAATCAGGCATTAATGCACCATCTAACACTTGCTTGTAATGTTCATGACGTATGTCTTTATTTTTTATTGCTGTTTTTTTTATTCCTTTGGCTTTCGACTGACTTCCCTTCTGGTGCAGTATAGAATACATTTTGGATCTCAGTCCAACGTACTCAACTATTGGCACACCATTTAGTTCATCCTTAAACTTTCCAGGCACTTTCTTGTTTTGTGTGCTAAACAATGGGTGATCTTTAGGATAATCAGACGTGTCATACATGTGTAACTCTGTTTTCATGTCTTCATAAAAGTCTTCAGTACATACGTCTATGATCATAGAGTCAGTGTCAGTGTATAGCAGACGACAGTCAGGATATTTTGGTTTGAAGTAATCATAATAAAATTCAAGCATTAACAGTTTTGATAACTCAAGAATTGCCATACCAATGAATACTGGCTTATCCAGTTTAACAATCTTTTTTTTGAGTGACACTGCATACAATGATGAATGAAATTCTTTATACCCTGTGTACTGAGGCTTACCTGTAAGTTTAATTGCACCTGATTCAGTTGTGACCAGTCTCACATCTTTTCTGTGATGAGGATTTTCCATTGTCTTACCAAAACAAGCATTGTTCATAAGCTTAAAGAAGTCTTTGTCAAATGCAGTGTTACCATCTCTTGCACGCAATGTTGTGTTCTTCATTATGTAATCTTTCATAAAAGCACTTTGGTCAAATTGAATTCCTCTATGAACTTTTTTTAGTACTAACCCGTGTCTGATGTAAAACTGCAACAATCGATAGTGACACACGTAATTAAATTTGTCATTCAGATTGGGTACAAGTTTAGTGTCTTCTTTTTTCCCCGTTAAACTCAGTTTCTCAACTGCTAATGGATAATCATTATGATAATCGTGTAGATGATGCGGGTACTCCAAGTCTACTTCAAAGATCCAACCCTTCGCGTCGTTTCGGTCATGATTCATAATATTGTTTTATGTCTGTTACATCATACTGTGACAAATCATACAAACAAAAGTTTTTTAATGGCAACAATTCACACATTGCAAATCCATACAAATTATTAGCATCCAAGTATGTAATAAATGACATTGGCTTTGACGGGTCAAAGTCGTCAAGATATTTGTTGTTGGCCTTGCCATAATTGTTTGCTGCTAGACTAATACCTCCCCTCAATCCACGTTCCACCATTTCACCCATCGTACGATCAGACAACAGGTCTATAAATATCTTACTGGATTTCAAAAATGCATCCCATGTCATGCCAGGACTAGTTATGTAACAAGCAGGGTCAAGCTTGTAGTGTAATAGACCCTTTTCACGGTAACTTTCAAATACGTCTGCTAGCAAGCAAACATCGGCCTTTAAGTATTGGTCATGGTAGTCACCAATAGTTTTGCACCCTAGTTTTTCCCACGCATCAAGTGCATGTTGGTATTCAGAGTCAGAAATACCTTTACCAATTAGTGTAGAATAAAATTTCTCTTTTGGAGGCAGTCTCCTTTCCTCAAAAACTACCCAGTCACTGATGTACTCATATGGATAAACACCTTTTTTAATCAAGTCCGGCTCAAAATATTTACTCGTTATTGGATACTCACTCAGTCCTTCTGCCAGACTAGCAAGACCTAAAGACAAATGTTGCATGGAGTCATAAAATGCTAATTTATCTAACCTAAAAGTCAAGTACTTCTCAGTTGTCTGAGCAATACAACTAATTTTTTTGTAAGACTCGTCTACAGCCTGCATGATAATGTGTGAATCATATCCCTTCAGATTGTGAAAAAAGATTGGTAACTTATATGTCTTAGGATTTATTTTTAATAACAAGTTACATTTGTTATGAGCGGCACCTCTGTAACGACCAGTTATGTGATCATGATCGCAAACTTTATCACCATCAAGGACGTCTTCACAAATCCAACACATCACTGCTGCATCAAAATTCTGTTTGTCTTCTTCTGTCATCACCAAAGGCATCTGACAGTTTTCAAAATACCTTACTACCTGAATATACAGATGTCTCATTTCTGTTAAAAACTCAGCTGCTGCATTTTCACCCCTGTAGATAACAGGTTCTGAATGAAGACCGTCTGACCTAACAATAATGTATCCAAAAGAACACACCACTTGGTCACTCAATTTTATAGTCTTTGGTAATGACTCTGGAATTGGACCTTCATATGGAACGACGAGTGATTCAAAATCTGCGTATACTACAAACGGCAGCTTTTGCTGATTCCCATAGTTCTTAAAATACACTTGACTGCCAGGATCTGGATACTTAAGTACAGTTTGTATGTCATCAGCTGATCTGCAGTGTAAAACATGTTTGTCTGCTAATTTTATGGAGGAAAATCTTTGTAAACATTTTTTACACACTTCCTGTTTGCCATTGTGTTTTGTTGTATGTGAATGAATTAGACGTGACATATTTCTGATAATTGTGTAGTGAAAGTTATTGTCATCTCCGATTAGCAACATGTCAACATGTTTATCTTCTGACTGACCATAGGTTGGGGCATTTGGGGACACTCTAATTGGCTGTAACTTATTTTCAGACTCATTTTCCCACACAAACACATTTACAGATATACCAGAATTTAGTTTTTCAAACAAGTCCATGTCCTCTATTTTAACAGGGAACTCAATGCCACTGAAGTTGAGTTCGTTTATAAATTTGGTATAGTTAGATACACGTTCAGGTTTTGTTTTTACAAAATGAAGTTTAGAAAGCACACACCACATGAAACATAAATTATCATTGTTTTGAATATTGACTACAGCCTTTTTGTTTGCAACCTCTATTGGTAGTGGTATCCAAGATCTACCTAAAATAGGATGATATCTTGACTGCTTCAGTTGTAGTTCATGTACAAGGCCTTCATGCCAGCCAGACCCTTGCATTTCTGCTCTGTCAATTGCTTCATGGAAGTCAGGCAACAATCTTTCTCTAAACACTTTTTCTAGTTCTCTTCTCGAATTAACTGTGTGCTGCCTTGTCGAGATATACGTTACAATAACTTCACCAACATCTCTGACAAATTCTATTTTTGCAACAATCTGAATCTTTACACTATCAGAAAGAAGGTTATTTTGTATGACTAAAAAAGATCTTTCTATTGATTCATAGACATTGTAAATATTATATATAGGTAAGTCAGTTGTGTGAAACACGTTTCTTAATCTTTGATGGTTGTCCATCTTTTTTATTTGTCCGACAAAAAAATAAATAGAAAATTATATAGTGTAAAATGGCACTTTATTGACAAAAACCTATATAATAGACAAAATTAATTACCAACAAATAAGCCACTTTCCTGGTATGTCTTCTGTTGTATCATGTTCAATCTTTTGCATGTGTAATATTGCTTTATTAACAGTAATAAATTTAACATTTTTATTTTCTTTTTTTATTTGATGGTGTATTTGTAAACACATAATCTTAAACCAGTCAGATTTAGCATCATAAACTAAAAAATCATTTGTCCTATTATTATAACATGGAAAAGTATTAGAATATCCAAGATAAAAACTATATGTCATGTACATCTTCATCGGTGATGGGAGTTCTGAAAAAGGGCGTCTAACTTGTGTTTTTAAGTCACTAATAAGCATAAAATCCCTGAAACTCGATGTAATATCCATGAATTTACCAATAGGCCAATTTTGATCCTCTTGTCCGTCCATCATTTTTATAGACAAACCAAAAAGATAAATTAATTTACTAACCCATACCCTGTGGGCTGATCTGTCTTTAAAATGAGCTTTAGATGCTTAGTTGATTTCAGTTTATTTTTTACATCATCCCGTTCTTGCTTATTTGGAATGACATCGTTTTCTCTGAGACAGTCTTCAAAGCTGTCACGATCCTTGCAGTAAAACAAACAGATAAACTTTAACTGTTCTCGAAAATCTTTTAGTACAGCATTATATTTCTGAGTGAGAATCCAAACACTGATGTTTGCGTGTCTACCACTGAAGGCAAGTTCTGCTAGAGTGTTTCTCTTCTTGACAATGTCTTTCTCTGCTGAGCAGTCATCAACAATAAACAATGTTGGCTGTCCTTCAAATTGCTTGTAAAAATATTGTAGGTAGTCATTCAGTTTTTTCTCAGGGTCGACTAAATAGATATTACTGTCAGTCCAAATGAATAAACGGTTGTGATAAGCTTTGTTGTGTTTTATTGTTGGACAAAATATTACAATGTTTTCAAAGTGGTGTATGTATCTTGTTTGTAATAGGTTAAGAACAAATTCAGTTTTCCCACACCCTGTGGCACCACAAAATAAGCCACAGTGTGGGTCAAGGGTCATTAGGTTCATTTTAATACACAATATAATTTTAATATATGTGCCCACTCAGTCTGCTTTCTGCAATATTGAGTTGTGCGTCATATATCAGGTACAAATATATATTTATGGCTGCAGCAGTTTCAACCTTTTTTTGTATCTGAATTGTTATTCCATCACTACCGTTCTCGACAGTTCGTCCTGACCCATGAAGATAGTCATCATCTGTACTACGAAGGTCTAACCACAGTGCATACTTGTTTGTCAGGTATTGACCAATCCTAACATCATACAGATGTAGATCTTTGCACGCAATGTTTGCAGGTTTATCTCTAATCCTTCCACCCGCAAAATACTTTGTGATCTCATCGTAGTGTTGATAAGGTAACATTCCTGAAGCGTACACTTGATTAGGGCGGCCTTCGATTGTACAAGACAAATGTGTAATCTTAGGATTGTAGAATTTTTCTGAATCCCGTTTGTATGGAGCCGCTGGTTCAACAAACAACATAAGAATACCTTTCAGTGACCTAGCAGGTGTGTTTAAGTTTATGTTCCACATCGGGTCACTCTTGTCTTTGGGTATTAAACTATGTCTAATCACCCTGTCATAATAAATTGGTAGTCTTGACTGATACTGATTTTGAATGAGTCTGGCTAGTTCAGTGTGTGTGACAATTTCATATTCCAAGGAAATGTTAGAGATCTTGTATGTTGCATCTGTGGCAGATGATTTAATTACTTTGGAGTAGTCATTGAAGGTTAGTTCAAAACTCAGACGGTCATTCAGTGCTCCTTGATAATAAGGCAGATGAGCTGTTAGGATTTCAAACTCAAGTGGAATGTAGAATCTGGATCCATATGTTTCAGCCATTATAACTTCCTTTGGTACCCCAGTAGTTACCTTATCTGCTGCATTGATTCGAAGTTTACCAACATTATCAGACTGTATGCCTTGGTAAATACGATCTTCTCGTTCTTCTCTTGTTAGCCAAAGGTCTTTGTAACAGTAGAATACATCTGAGTCATCAAGACTAAACACTTCCTGTCCTTCAAGTTTTACTTTAATAGTTCTAACAATTGCTCTGCCAAGATTGTCAACCAGTGTTCTGTTTACATCTGCCTCTGATGATAGTTCAATATTAAATGCTAGGCGTGCAGTGCCAGGAACAATAACGTCACTGGGACCTAGGTTTGGAAACTTGACTGTAAGTGTTTGATTCTGGTCTATGGTACTAGGATTGTTTGTGATGACGATTGATTGTCTTATGCCCTTAACACCCAGGGGCTCACGTAGTTTTCTGTATGGGTCTAACTTTGATCCGTAAGACTGTGTCATTTTTATTATGCACAATAAAAAATAATAAATTAATAAAACAATGGCAGCGGGAGGATTTAATCATGAAGATTTTAAAATGGATGACATAAATGTCTCTGATAATAGTGTAACAGATATGTCGAGTAATACTTCTTTTTTACAACAAGAACTTTTACAAAGTAAAGTTAACTCGTTTTATGATAGTGTTAATGAGCGTCCATATCAAATAGATCCTAATCAGTTTGAATATGAAAAAGGACATTTATATTTAAAAACTATTGACAAAGGAAAAATACAATTGACTAACAAAAAAGACCCTACTAAGTTTAGAGCTTTAGGTACAATCAAAAAAGAAGGTGGTGTTGGTGCCTTGCGTCAACTTGGTGTTGGTGATAAAAGGTTGCCACCTCGAGTTGTTAGTGCTCTTCATGATGCGCAAACAAGGTTGCCAACAGGACAAGAAATTGATGTGGCACCAGTAACAAGCCTACCAGAAATAGCAAACACAGTAATACAAGAAACATCATTTACAGAAGGACAAATAAATGAGGAATTAAAAACAATTGGTGACTCTCCTTTGACAAAGAGGGAGTTAGCTGCGTTGGATAAAACACTGCAGACAATAAGAGGTGAGCTTTTGAATAATGTAGCTAAACTGGGTGAACTTGATAATCACATTGAAAAAGAAAAAGAGAAACTGGCTACTGCAGACAATGGGAATTATGACATTGAAATAAAAGAAAGAATACAACACAGATTAAAAGATTTGTATACAGAAAGATCAGCGCGACTAGAAGTGATTGAAAATGGAAAAGAAAAACTGAAAACACAGGTCAACAGAATTAGAGAAACTATTCAGAAAATACTTAATGAGGATACAACTTTGACTGAGAGATTAAAAACACTTTTCAGAGAGCAGGGTATCACTATTGCAAGTTTAATTACTGCTCTTGGATTTATTATTAGTACTGTAGTGTTAGCTGTAACAGGTGGTGGTAGTAGTCCAGCACCTCCAGCTCCTCCAACTCCATCAGACCCAAAAGATTTACAGACGTGGGTAAAAAAACAGTTGTCTCACATATCAGACTTGCTTAAAAAATTAGCTGTAAAAGCAGCAGATGCTTTACCAGGTATTATAGGTAGTGTTGTCAGTTGGCTTATTAGTACTACAGCAAAGGTAGTAGGGTTTATGGCAGAGCATGTATGGATATTTTTGGTAACAGTAGGAGGGTTAATTATAGGATACTTAATGAAACAGGTAAAGAAGTAATATTCCTAATCCAGTAAGGCCTATTACCAATGCAGTTCTCTCTGACTCATGTGTGTTTTCTTGGCCTGTTACTGACTGTACTGGTGCTGGTTCAGGTGTCTGTGCCGATGCTTGGGCTGTTATTGACATTACTGGTTTTACTATCTGTTCAGGTGGTGGTGTTGATATTTGTGTTACTGGTGGTGTTACTGGTTGTATGTGAGAGGTTGTTGGACTCAAGTTTACAGATTGATTAAGTCCTAATTTCTGATTACTCCCTGCAACAACTATTTCATTATTATAATTTGTTATTACTCCAATTTGTAGTTGAAGATCAGAAGGCAACATGTATAACCCAATGCCTACTACAAAGTCAACTTTTGATCTGGCATATCTGAGAACGTTTTGGTAACGTTGTATGCTAGATGGAAGATCAACAACTGAGTTAATAGAATCTTCTAAATTTGCTAAAAACTGTTTTTGTGCTTCAAATTTACCACTTCCATTCAAAATGTTTGATTTTGTTAGTGATTGTGCTCCTAGTAAACACCAGACATATGTTCTGATAGAGTCATTGACGCGCTCGACTCCTGCTTGAGTAAACCCGTCAGATTTATCTAAAATAAATGTGGTCCACGCATTAGTCTGCTTCTGCTCTATTGATCCTAACCAGACTTGTGATTTTGATGAGAATGAAGTGTAACCAGGGTAGTAATCTTGTGGGTATTGTCTGTGACTCATAGCATAATACAATGTTCCCATACCATTGTGATCATCAAGTTTTTGTGTAAAGTCATACTTTGTACTGATGTTAAATTCATTACAGATCCGTTCAAATGCTTTCAAATCCATGGGATTGTTAAACTGATTAAAACTGGATTCAGTTGGTAATGGTGTATGCAGTTCTGACAGTATTCTTCTAAGCTGGTAATAAACATGGAAATGATACACAGACTTAATCAGTTTGTTTGAGTGATTCAAATGGTCTGTAAATGAAACACCACAGCCTGTAGTAGAACACAGTATGGCAAAGTTAAGTTGGTTTTGAAACATCTGTAGTGGGCTTGAAGACCACTTTCTTGCAGTTGAGTCATCTGTTATTGGAGGGTTTAGGTAATGATCAAAAGGGTTGGGTACTTTGACTTGAAATAAATCTTGTTCAGACACAGCTATATCAAGCTGATTTAACTGAATTATTTTCTGTTCATAAGTAGGTGCAACATTATATTTGGCATCCACGTTAAATTGAAATGCGTTTGTAGTGGTAATGGTTGGTGATTTAAATTCCATCCTTTTTTTTATGTGATAATAAAAATGTTTATAACCTTAACAAATATTGACACAAGCAAACCAATGTGGCTAACTAATGGGATTGATAATCGTGATGGTAGCAAGGCTGTAGGTATCCATGAAATGTTTTATACAGTAAAGTGGTTTAATGTAACGGATAATACAAGTTTTTATATAAGTTATCTTAATGCTGGTAATAGTGGCTTGGACACTAATACACACTTTATACCATCTGGGTATTATGACTTTTGTACTTTAGCTACATGGTTTCAAAATAATTTAAAAATTAAAGCAACTTTAAATCAGGCTAACTTGCTTGTTGAATTAGAAATTCCTACAGGCACTATACCTTTATTTTCAACTGAACTTGCATATTTACTTGGTTTAATAGACATAAATACAATGCCTGTAAATTGGGTAATGGGTTTTACAGATAATGGTACTAGTGGATGGTATTATACACCAGATGTAACTAAAATAACTGGAACATATCCTGTTCATTTGTCAGTACACACATTTCTAAATGTTCATTTGAAAGAACTAAACACGACTGAAAATGTACACAATGGAAAACCATCAACTTTGTTGAGATGCTTACCAACTGGAACTGCTCCGTATTGTGAAAGTGTAGTTGTTAGATTTCCTAATTTGCAGTTTAAGAAATTAGGTTCTAGTTTCTTTGAGTCACTGAGTATATCTGTAACTAATCAGAATGGTAAACCAGTTGTGATGCATGATTTTAGTGTTGTGTTAGAAATTAAATAATTTTATTTTTGTTTATAAAAAAATGAGTGGTCTTGGTCCAAAGCCTAGAATCATACCAGTTGCATGTCCAGTAACAGAGTTGAAAGATTTGGCAGACGTACAGGATTTTGAGAAGGAAGGGGAAATTGGAGAAATATATGGTTTTGAACTTGATTCCTATGGCATGTACAAGAGAAAAGTAATTGTTGACATGAAAGATGGTGAAAAACAGATTCCTAAACTTGGTCAGCTTCGTGATGTTACTGTACCTACTCCACCTGTAAATAATGCGCCTTACAACTTAATACATATGGGAAATAAGTGGGTTGTTTCACCTGTACCGACACCACCACCCACAATTGACTGGGACATAAAGATTGAATTTATTAGTCCTTATGTATACACTGATGATGAAGGCGCCTTAGTGTTTAGGAAGGTTGTTAATTCTGGGCCGCTTATTGTAAGCCTTGTTCCAAGTTTTGCCCTAGACAACAATAGCAGAGAAAAACTGAAAGTTGAAAATTATGAGAGACGGAGATATCTTCTTACAACTAGAAAGGGTAGATCAGATACTTCTGTTGTGTTTATGCCAGCAAGCTTAGTCGTGGCTAGAGAAGCGACAATAGTATTTGAAATTATCATGAAATCTGTTGCTACTGCTAAAGAGGCTCAAATTGCACAAGGAATTAAACTTACATGGAATGAAGCAGTAACAGAATCATCAAAGGTCTTTATTGCTATTACAAAAAATAATGATGTTATTAATGTTTCGAGCAGTATTCCAGCTGTCAAGGTGGTGGTTGACAAAACAACTTTTGTTCGTCTAACTTACATAAACCTTGAACACATTGATCTTGTTGCATTTTATTATGCTAGTAAATTGTATACTTTTGAAGAGTTGCAAAATGTAATTGCTGATTAAAAAAATATTTGTCATAAAAAATGGTGAACTTGTATCCACAAATACCACCTGAGCCTATTGAGCGTGATAAAACATTAAAGGCAGATTCATTTCGTTTAATGAATATTACAGAAGCGTTGAAGTATTTGGAAGAAGAACAAGCAAAATACTCGAGGTGTAAACGCCGTTACAATACGGTTTTCAATTCTGTACACAACACATCAATGGCCATGGGGGTGGTTTCAGCCGGATTATCTGTAGGAGGTATAACTCTTTTTGCAACGGGGGTGGGAAGTGTTATAGGAATTGCTGTTGAAGGTATTGGTCTTGTCACAAGTCTAGCATGCTTTGGTATGGAAGCCATTAACAAAAGATTTTATATGAAGTTGCAGAAGCATGAAGCATTAAGTACGCTCGCAGCAGCTAAGCTGACGAGTATAAAACTTATTATTAGTAAGGCTTTGGAAAATAATGAAATTGATGACGAAGAATTTAAGCGAGTCCAGGATGATTTGGCTAACTATAAACAACAAAAATCTGAAATACAGAATAAGATGCGTAGTCAGGCTGTAAATGTTGAAGAGCTAAAGCAATCTTTTTTAGAGGAAGGAAAGAAAATAGGCGTAGAAGAAACTATGAAAAAAGTTTACGGACTGTTAGGCAAGTAAAGATCAGTTTTGGTAATCATTCATTAATTCTGAAATACTCTTCACAAAGAGATGTCATGCCTTTTATGCATGCTCATTTGACGCCATCAGCCCCACCACCAGACTACTATTGAGAAAAAAAAGTTTTCTTGTTGACCTTGTAACTTGAGAAATCTGTCTGAGTGTCTTATTGACTAGGGTCAAGAACTTACAAATTCTTATGTTTAGGTTCTTGTAAGAACTTGTTTTAAGTCACTTAAAAGAACTTATGACACTAACTTTAAAGTTGTAGGTATCTTTGAAGTTAGTTGGCAAGTAAAATCATGTTATTCTAGAAAGTCACATCAACAGTAACTTTCTAAGTTTACTTCCCACTCAGATTGCCCGGTAGTGTAATAGAATATTTTTTTTATTACACAATAAGGGTGTGTGCACATAGCACCCTGGAAAGAAAGGTCTATAGTGCAAAATCTGTCCATACCTCTGTGGACGTGAAAGGGGTATTTTAAAACACCCCTTTTGAATAGGCCTGATGGATAAGCCTATTGCCAGGGTGTGTTTTTCATGTGTTCTTGTCGCTGCAAACATAAAATGGGTTTTGTCTTTCAAATGCATCACAGGTTGGTCTGCACCTGTTAAATAACACTCACGATGTGCTGATGTGATGTGCTTGGAGTGGAAACAACAAAATTTTCTCCACACTTTGTCAGACGAAGAAACAGAAAACAAAATTATTTTTCTACTCACTTGGCGAGACCTATTTATTTAGGAATGACCTAGTGCTCTATATTTGGAGAAAAACCTATATTCAAGGTTTGTTCCATATTTTGGTGAACGCTCCATATTTAAAATTTGTTCTAGTGCCCTAATAACCCACTTTTGAAGCATTGACACAGAACGAAATAATTTGACCTAATATGTTTGTGTGTGCTTGTGTGTGCGAGGTGGGTGGCTGGGTGGGGTAGGGGGGCTGGGTGACAGCATTGATATTTTTAACTAGCCTTTTTTTCCAGATTATTTCCCTTTGTCCAGTGATGTACTTATTTTGCTTTTTTCCCTAACATAAAAAAATAGGAAAAAAATAAGAAAAAAAAAAATTTAAAATTAAAAAAAAAATAAGAAAAAAAAAAGAAGAATAATTAAAAATTAACAAAGAAAAAAAAATAGAAAAAAAAAAAACATTGACAAAAGGGCTGCTTAGTGGCCTGTCACCTGCTTCCACAGGAATCGATGTAACCCGGGTTATCCACGTGCTAATTCACCCCCTATGGAGGGGGCTATAACCCTGGGGGTTGCACGTTCACCTTTTTCTGTGAAAGCCTCCGCGGTGGAGAGTGTCAACTGGCTCCGAGAGCGTGAAACGAACCCAGCACAGACAGAATAGCTTGCGCTAACTATTCTATCCTAACCAGCGGAAGTATCCTCTCAGCCACTCAGCAGACCCAAACAAAGGTAGATTATTTTACGTATTTATGGTTTGGCTGAAATCTTATTAAATCAGGGCTCTCCATGATATGAATCAAAAAAGAATCTTAAGAATTTAAGCCTATAAAGACATAGGCTCCTGAGAATCTAAGTCTCTTGCAAAAGACCTCTGGTGTTTCCGTCCTCAAAGGTAGTAAGCCTAACATGCTATTATAAGATGTCCTTGGCATTGGTGAATGTCCGCTTCTCTGTCTGTGTTTAAGCGTGCTCAGTACAACTCTGCCATGTCTGTGTTTAAGTGTTATGCATAGATTCAGCAATCTTTACAGTTGACTAAAACTCTATGAAATCGGTGGCTAATGAGAATCTCACACTGCTCATAAGAATCTGTGATGGCGTGGGCTACTGAAAATTAAAGCCTCTTGTAAAATAAAACATGCTTTTTCATGTTCTCAGAGGAAGGAAGTCAGATTTAATGGGGTTCCTATACTTGTTTAGTAGCGCAGAACGACTATGTGCTTCAGCTATTGTACAAAGGGCACTGTGTGTGTGTGTGTGTCAGTGAAATAGGATAAGTTTGTAACCCAAATAACTGTCTGGGTGGTGTGTGTGTTTTCATGTAAACATGTTATCTGTGTGTTTGAGCGTGTGTGTGTGTTTAACTGCATTTTATTTTGTATTGAAAGGTGGTGTGTTGATAGAGACAATGGTGATTAATAACTGAAGTACCTTTGCTTAAAGAAGTCAATGACAGCATTAATTATTTAGGTGTGGTGGGGGATCTGGCTTAATAATCACGGGTAGCTGATAAAAAATGCTGCTACTCTGAGAACACAACCGCACTCCAACACAAAGTAATGGAAAGATCGAGAATGTTCATCTTCACACCCTACGAACGTCTCAACGACGCAATACTTGATCACGAGACTAGGGTCACGAGTTGACACGTAGCGTTGTTATTGGCAACAATGACGTCACTTACTTTTGGGTTGGGTGTTGTGGAAATTATGCCTAACGGGAATTCCCACAATTGCGCAAGTAGTCATTTCCCGAAAACGGCTGATAGTAGTCAATGACAGCATTAATAATTTAGGTTAGGTGGGGGGTCTGGCTTATGATAATCGCGGGTTGGTAGCTGATCAAAAATCGTTGCTTGAATGATTTCTGGAGTGGAACTAAAATGGCTAGGTAATAAAGGTATTGGGTGTATTGGGTGGCGATGGGTTTGTCTAAATGGCTAGTTGATTACAATAATTAGTTGATCGATGTGGCATTTATCGATTTGATTGGTTTTCAAATCTTATATTCTCATTCTAGAATTAATTATTCTGAGAATGAGAATATGAGAGCCCCAGCCTACCCCTCCCCCAAACATAGCTTGAATGATTTCTGGAGTGGAACTAAAATGGCTAGGTAATAAAGGTATTGGGTGTCTTTGTTGACGTGGGCTTGCTTAATTACCGTGTTAATTAGAATAAATATATTGTTTGGGGGAGGGGTAGGCTGGGGCTCTCATATTCTCATTCTCTCGAGTGTGCCTATCGTTCCCCAGGTGTGGTGGTGGTTTTTCAGTTCTTGTTCTTGTTCCACCGTTCGTCGCCAGGTGATCTTTGGCCGTCCTCTCTTTCTCTTTACAATCTGGTGTCCAGTGTAGGGCTGTTTTAATGATGGAGCCGTCTACTCTCCCCAGCACATGTCCAACCCATCGCCAACGTCTTTTCATGATTGTTGTGGCTATGTCTTCTTGTTTGCAGCGGGACAGTAGGTTTTCGTTGGAGATTTTTGTTTGACCAAAATATCTTGAGTATTCTCCTGTGGTGCTTGGTATGGAATGTGGACAGCTTGGTGAGGTCATATTGCGTCATTCTACAGCATTCTGCTCCATAGAGGAGTACTGGTACAACACAGCTGTTGTAGAGTTTTAGCTTGCAGCCCACACTGTATTGTGAGGACTTCCAGATGTTGTTCATGCTGATGAAGGCACTCCTTGCTTTATTCAGTCTGTTCCGAATGTCTTTCTTGCTTCCGCCATCCGGTGTGATGATGCTGCCCAGGTACACAAAGCTTTCAGTAAAGGGTAAGTCGTTATTGTTGAATTTGATGGGAGCTTGTGTAGCGTTGTTCATGGTCATCATTTCTGCTTTCTTGTGGCTGATCTTGAGGCCAACTTGGAAACTGTACTGGTTCAATCTGTCCGTCTTATCCTGTATTGTTACCCTACCGCAGCCACACGCAAGGTGTTGTAGATGGAAGACGCAGCCAGACAAGAGTGTTTCCAGAAGAGTCTTTTATTTCTTGGTCATCGTGGGTCTAATAGGTTGGGCACAACCAACCTACTAGCATGGCATACTAAAATGGCGAAAATACCGGCACTCGGTCTCTCGCTTCTTAGCTCCCTCTATCTCTCTCTCTCTCTCTCTCTCTCTCTCTCTCTCTCTCTCTCTCTCTCTCTCTCTCTCTCTCTCTCTCTCTCTCTCTCTCTCTCTCTCTCTCTCTCTCTCTCTCTCTCGTTGTGTGCTCTCTATCTATCTCGTTCTCTTCATTGTGCGAGCTCTGTCTCTCTATCTCGTTCCCTTCGTTGTGAGCTCTCTTTCTATCTCGTTCCCTTCGTTGTGAGCTCTCTCGTTCTGGTCATTGTGCGAGCTCTCTCTCTATCTCGTTCCCTTCGTTCTGAGCTCTCCCGTTCGGGTGTTTCCCCCCAATATATATACCCGTTCTGGCCGAGGGCATCGTCCCTTTGTCTCAATCAGTCAAAGGGGCTATTACTGTCGCCCATAATCTATCCCCCATCTGCTCTGGTGGATAGCGCCCTCTGATCCTAGCTGACCAGGGACCCATTACTGTCTCTCATAATTATTCCACATCTATTATGCTGGTCAGCGTCCTCTGATCCTAGCTATCAAAGGAACCCATTACTGTCTCATAATTATTCCACATCTATTATGGTAGTCGGCGTCCTCTGATCTTAGCTGACCAGGAACCCATTACTGTCTCTCCTAATTATTCCACATCTATTATGGTGGTCGGCGTCCTCTGATCCTCGCTGACCAGGGACCCATTACTGTCTCTCCTAATTATCCCACATCTATTATGGTGGTCAGCGTCCTCTGATCCTAGCTATCAAAGGAACCCATTACTGTCTCTCATAATTATTCCACATCTATTATGGTGGCCAGCGTCCTCTGATCTTAGCTGACCAGTAACCTATTACTGACTCTCATAATTATTCCTTGTCAGCAGGAGTCTGTGTTCCTCACTACTAACGAGGGCTCATTATTTATTCATTAGGCCCAGCTTAGTAGGGCCGGCCACTTGTCAACTCCACGTGAGCCCGTGGTAGCCAAAGTGGACCGTGTCATAACCCTCTCCGTGCTCTGCCCGTGGTACTAATTATATTCTCGTTATTTTCATATCAAGGGAAATTATAAAATTACCCGACCGTGATATTGGTCGTATACACTTATAGTGTAACATCTCCTCCCAAACCTACCCGAAAAAAAAAAGGAATCTTAATTCACAAGATTCGTTTTTTTTTCCATTACACAATATTCAGACCACAAAATCATTTCAAACAATTAAAAATGTTATCCACAAAATACATCATTTTCGGAATGACAGCTTATTTAAATCGGTCACTCCTTATTAAAAATTATTATTGTCCGGCGTAATCACGCCAATAAATGTTCACATCAAAATCGTCGACTCAGTTATGTCTTTGCACATGTGTTCGTTATTCTTCACGATCCTTCCTGGATCACAACAGCGTTGATCCTTGGTTACCCCAACGACGGGTAAAACTTGACAACGTTCGAGGCGGGGAGTAACTGCACTCCTCCCTCCATCATCGGCGTAGAGTCCTTCGCTCTTGCGACGTCATTCACGTCTGCTGACTGCACAGCCGCCGAAATCAACGTAGGCACAGTGACCTCACGTTCACCCTTCCTGAGTCGTGATAGCATGGAGCCAAACCATGCGCTAGTTTTCTTTTTATATCGTATACACCCTACCCGAATTATGATCACTACAACTGTCCCTACGATAGAACCAATGATGATCTGTGTCCATATCGCCCATTCTTGTTTTGGCTTAACGAATCGCTCTGAAGTCGAGCAATTAGCTGATCCATTGGCATTTCCTTAATTTCATCTAACTCTTTGGTCAAAGAGATGGGATCGTAGTCTGGTAAAGCGCTATGAAATGGTTTCCATAACGTTATATTGGAAAATGCATAGTTTTCCATCCATCCTATCAATTTGTCTTCCACCTGATACTGGCTTTCTTGTTGGTAGTATGGGGTTAACATCAATCTATCACTAATAGCCGTACATGATTCATTGAGGCGGATTAGCGATAATGGTGGGTTGATTTGTTGGTACGTGACCCCTTTACCGTGACAACTAATACTCATCTCTAGTGGACTATGATTACTAATGACCCATAGCCCATCCATTATATACCGTGCCATAGGTAACACTGTACCCAACTTGACCTTTGTTTGGCAGTGTGTTGCAATTACGTCTGAATTGTTTAAAAACAGCGCCGTAACACAAAACTGATTAATGTTCATAGGATATATTGCACTTCGAATCGCACAGAATCCTATCAAGGGTTTGGAACAAGCTTCAAGTTCAGCTTCCGTAAGGAACGCGAACCGCGTACGTTGCGCGTCTACTGCTATCGTTGTGGATTCTAAGTCATACTGAGCCGTCATTGATTCTGGCGCAGGCCGACCTGAATCTCCAGTTACTAGTGGTAACTTCATCAAGTTTTTGAAATACGACATTGTGATTAATATTTAAACCCTGCGCTAGCCCCAATACTATCAGACTCCAGAAAAACTTCATCTTGTTGTTGTCTGCAGTACGAGATATCACCAGAGACTTACACCACTGTCTCTGACAAAACTCAAATCATGCTTCATGATTTACACATTACAATAGTCCTCTCCCAGATACCGTCTGAGAGTCGCATTTCTAATTTGAAGCCTTCTTTGGCAGAAGAGTCAGTATCGCTTCAAGAATTTCCCTAACCCCATTAGTCTGTAAACTAGGCTGAATCGAACGATTGTCGTCGATCTCCCCATCATCAGAACTGTCTGATGTGCCCTTGCTACAACTAACGTTTACTGCTGAGAGAGATCTTTTCTCTCTTGTCTTTAGGCGCTTTCTTAACTCCATTAACGGAACGTCCTCCTCGGATGAAGAATTCTCACGCTCTTTTCGCACCCCCCTAGTCAGTCTGTCTCGTGCGTTCTCTTGCCCTACTGCATCGTCACTGTCGCTATCGGATGATTCTGGAGCTACAACCTGTGTGGCTTTACGTAATGTTCTCCCCCTGGCTTTTGGAATCGGCCACTCGCTAATCTTGGCTATCCGCAAGTGTTCAGCATGTGAACTGACCTCAGTGCCATCTAGTTGATGTCGCACCCTGAATGTGACAGGCGACAATTGTTCCACCACTCTATAGTGCGACCTCCATTTACTGTCTAACTTATTGTGTCTACGGTGATTACGAAGGTACACTGGATCACCGACCTTAATCTCGACAGGCTGTACACCTCTATTAGCATACTTAGCCCCCTTCTTCTGTGCTTTCTTAATTCGCCGATACACCTGGGTGAAGGCCTTGTGTTGCTGCTCAAGCGCTATCTTGTGAAAATCTTCACCAGCGTATTTTCTCCGGGGTTTAAGGATGTTATCTAACGGTAGCACTGGATCGCGACCGTACAGTAAAAAGAAAGGAGATTCCTGCGTAGTTTCCGAAACACAAACCCTATAAGCTGCTAGGACCTGGTTAATATGCACGTCCCATGTCGAAAAATCCTCTTGTATCTTTTTGGACAGAATGTCGTTAAAAGTTCTGTGAAAACGTTCGACCTTAGCATTGGACTGTGGATGATAAAGACTGGTCGTGACATGATCTATGTTCAGTTCTGCCAGCGTTTCTGCCATAACCCTATTCACATTCTCAGATCCATTGTCTGATACTATCTGCAATGGACAGCCATGTCTGGGTAGAATTTCTTCTACGAGCAGCTGTACCACTGACTGCGGCGTTTTATCTGGTACAGGGAACGCCTCTACCCAACCTGTCAGATGACAGATGAATGCTATGACATAGCGATTCCCGCTAAGGGAGCGGTCAAACGGACCTGCCAAGTCCAATGACAACTTAGCGAATGGGTATGGAGGAATGTCCATTTCCTGTACGGGGGCCCTTTTCTTTTGTAACACTCTAGACTGACAGATGACACACCCACTAACATATTCATACAGTTGTTTGTACATGTTAGGCCAGTAATACTTTCTACTGACTGTGTCATGCGTCTTGTCTATTCCTAAGTGACCATTTTCGTCATGGTACTGTCTGACTACGTACTCTACCAAGTGAGACGGAACATACAATCTGGCTACTGGTTCATCATCAGGATGAGACAAGAAATATAGAACATCCTCTATCAGCATGTACCTCCTATTGACTGTCATGGTTCCTTGTTCACTAATCAATAAGTCCTTTAAGCGCACTATTTCAGAATCCTTCTCCTGTTCCTCAATAATATCAAACCCTGGAAGATCAACTTTTTTCAGCTTCTCGTCACACCCTGCCCTTACTGTACAACTAGCAAACTGCTTGGGTGTGAATTGGTTGGAGTTTATGACTCCAATGACAAAAGCATTGTCATTGACCTCTCTGGTTACCTCTACTTTTTCCTCATGCTCTACCCCCACCCGGGTCTGCCCTGGGGGACTTGGGTGGGGTTAGGTATTTTTTAGTTCCCAGGGTCACCCTGGTCAGCCCCACAGGGTGGGGTTTTCTCTCTATTCTGGGGCATGTGTTTCTGTCTACCCTTTGTCCATTCACGTGTATTTGCCTTTTTAAAACTCTCCCTACTGTCTGCACTGTCTGTAGCTCTTGATATTGGATGTGTGTTGCTAAATGGTCTTAGCTTTATTTATGCCCCATGTTGTAGGTTTATTTAATGTATTTGACCGGCTGGCGACATACATTCAATTTTCTGTTTATTTTTTTTTTCACAAGCAGTGCAGGCACGTCCTGAGAAAGCCTTGTTGCTGTCGGGACGTTAAGCAATGTACAATCAATCAATCAATCCTCATGCTCTGGCATGTGAGTACCACTCGGCATTCTGGATAGTAAGTCTGCCAAAACATTTTGAGGACCTGGGATATCTTCAATAGTACAGTTATATCCTGAAATGCCAAGGGCCCACATCTGCACCTTCTTATTCTGCATTGGTGAATTAACTCTTACCAGTTCGCTCTATTTGAGGCCAGTGAACAAAATGACTTTTACCCTCACACATGACCAAGCAAAAATGCTGCTGAAAGCTCTTCTAGTGGTCAAATGTTGGCTTATTATACATCATATTAAAGTGCATTGAGTCAGCTTTCAGTCAGGATAAGTAAAAAGTCTGTACTTAACGTAGTTTATAAGTTGTTGTTTATTTAGCAACGAAGAAAAAAATGGTGTCCGGTTTCCAAAAACAGTTTTCACGAAAGTCACTAAGAAGAAATTTTTTTTGTTTCTTGCCCCTTTGTTTAAAATGTGAATCCAGTGTGTGGACAAATCATTTCTACACATTTTTGTGAAGTTTCAAGAAAATGTGTTTGAATTTCTAAGAGTCTCTCTCTTGGCTTGACTTCGCGAACGAAGATTTTATAGGAGTTGCCCACGACGTCTGCAGGCTTGTTCGTGGCTGCGGAGGCCAATCCGAGACAGGCAGGTTCGACCGCAGTGGCTGCAGGGGAAGGTATGGCCAGGGTTCTGAGCTGCGGCATCTCTGTTTTTTCTCCTGAGCCGCTTGTCCTTAAGGCTAGCTCTGTGAGAGTCCTCAAAGGAGACAGCTGCCTTGTAAATGGTGGAGCGCCAGGTGTCACGGTCCGCAGCAAGCGAAGACCACTGGTGGTGGTCGATTTGGCAGGCACTAAGTGACTTCTTGAGACAGTCTTTGTATCTCTTCTTTGGTGCCCCTCTGTCACGGTGTCCAGTAGCAAGCTCGCCGAACAGGGTGATCTTTGGTAGGCGATGATCCTCCATCCTGGAGACATGCCCCGCCCAGCGGAGCTGTGTCCGCAGCAGCAAAGCCTCGATGCTCACAGTTTCAGCCTGTTCAAGGACCTCGACGTTGGTGACATAGTCACTCCAGTGAATGCCCAGGATGGTACGCAGGCAGCGCTGGTGGAAGCGTTCGAGGAGTCGTAGTTGGCTGCGGTAGAGGGCCCAGGACTCGGAACCATACAGCAGGGTGGTGAGGACCACAGCTCTGTACACGCTGATCTTGGTGCCTGTTTTCAGCTGTTGATTGTGCCACACCCACTTGAAAAGTCGCCCAAAAGCGCTGTTCGCTTTTGCCAGCCTGCTGTCAAGCTCCTTGTCCAGCTTGGCGTCCGACGTGATAATGCAGCCAAGGTAAGTAAACTGGTGCACTGACTTTAGTTCAGACTCGCCAATGGTGATGTGAGGAGGGCGATACACTGTCTTGGGTGCCGGCTGATGGAGGACCTCTGTCTTTTTCAGACTGACCTCGAGTCCAAAGAGCTGGGAAGCATCTGCGAAGCAAGACGTGATGCGCTGCAGGGCTCTCTCTGTGTGTGCAACGAGGGCAGCATCATCAGCAAAAAGCAGCTCACGAATCAGTTGGTCTAGGGTTTTCGTGTGGGCCTGCAGTCGTCTGAGGTTGAACAGGCTGCCATCGAGACGATACCTGATGTACACTGCATCGTCATCATCGAGGTCCACTGTGGCCTGCTTCAACATCATGCTAAAAAAGATGGTGAAGAGGGTCGGTGCCAGCACGCAGCCTTGCTTTACGCCGTTGAGAATAGGGAATGGTTCTGAGAGGTCATTGTTGAGTCTGACCTGGCCTTGCTGGTCCTCGTGTAGCTGGACAATCATGTTGAGGAACTTTGGGGGACAGCCAAGTCGCTCCAGGATCTGCCACATGCCTTGCCTGCTCACAGTGTCGAACGCTCTTGTTAGGTCGACAAATGTTACGTACAGCCCTTTGTTCTGCCCGCGGCACTTCTCCTGTAGCTGTCTCAGCACAAAGACCATATCGGTGGTGCTCCTGTTCGCTCTGAAGCCACACTGGCCCTCTGGGAGTTGGCCTTCAGCGATGGCAGGTACCAGCCGATTCAGGAGCAGCCTTGCAAGGATTTTCCCAGCAATGGACAGCAGGGTAATTCCCCGATAGTTGGAACAGACTGTTCCAACTATTTCTAAGAGTTACGCAACATAATCTACACCGGTCAAGGGCAGGAAAAAGTGGGCGTGTCAACACCTGGCATGACTGAGACAACAAACATGTGCTTCTCTGAAAATCTCTGACTTGCTGAAAATATCACTGAGGCAATACACAGCAAGTAATAAAACTTGTTTATGTACTTCATAAAGTTTCACGATTCTGAACCAGACAATAGGCAAACAAAGACTCACATGGATAGCACATGGTCAAACCAAAATAGAAAGTGTCACAATGACCTACGATGGTTTTCTTTCGTTTTTTCCACATCGCTGGTGCTGGAATCATGTTCAGTGGCCTGGTTGCTGGAAGATTCCCCTTCAGTGAGATACTCTTCACTTTCGGACTCAGATGAACTCATTTTGACGGAATATTCTCAGAGAGAAATCGCAAGCAGTGAAAATAACGCAGTAGGGAAAGCAAGATGGTGGACGTAGTGACTCGATCGATAACAAAGGTCACGAACAAACTCAAAATTAATATTTTTTTCATTCTATCATATGAAATTGACTTTCTAATGTCAATACGTTATTACAATAATACTGAGAGTAAAAATTAATTGGTTTTAATTCAGTAAACACGATGAAATTTTCCATGGGCGTGGCTTCGTATGTATACATACGATGGCCAAGGGAGCGAACTGGTAAGAGTTAAGCAAATACTTAAGAGGCATGTGATCCGTGCGGATTACAAACTCCGCATTATGCAAGTAGTGATTTAGCTTTTGAAGCGCATAATGGATCGCAAAAGCCTCTTTCTCTATTGTCGACCATTTCCTCTGACTGGTACTAAGTTTATGGGATAGAAAGTAAATAGGTCTTTCTACCGTTGAGCCTGGGGAAATGTCTGAATCCTCATCGCATTTTTGCGCGAGACATGCCCCCACGCATGTGTCGCTGGCATCCGTGTAAAGGATGTACGGACGCCGTGTATCTGGATAGGCTAACACTGGTGCTACGGCTAACGTCTCCTTCATCAAATCAAACGCTTTCTGGCATTCCTCTGTCCAACTGAATCTCGCATACTTTCGTGTCAGTGCTATGATTGGTTCAGCCATCTGGGAGAAATTAGGAATCATTTTCCTGTAAAACCCAATCATACCAATGAACGAACGGCACTCTCTGACACAGGTCGGAGCCGCCATAGCCCTAATGACTTTTACCTTTTCCTCATCCGGTTTTATCCCCTGGCTACTAATGACAAACCCTAAGTATTTGGTTTCTTCCGCAAAGAACTGACACTTCTTGAGTTTCAGCTTCAGGTCATGCTGTCTCAATCGATCAAAGACTGTCTGAAGGTGACACAGATGGTCTTCTATTGTTTCTGAGAAGATCAAAATGTCATCGAGATAGGCACAGGCAAAGCTTTCTAAACCGGCTAGCACGATATTCATAAGCATCATGAACAATTCCGGTGCTCCCACCAAACCAAAAGGCATTTTCGTGAATTCGAATAATCCCTTGTGGCATGCAAATGCTACTCTATCCCTACTCTCCTGATCCGCCATCTTGACCTGCCAGTATCCCGACTTAAGGTCCAGACTGGTAAAATACTTGGCCTTTCCAAGCAGTGACAAAATGTCATCTATCAGCGGTAGTGGGTACGATGTTTTCTTTGTAACCTCATTCAGTTTTCTAAAGTCAACACATAAACGTTTCGACCCATCCTTCTTGGATACAATCACTAAACTAAAAGACCATGGGGACTGAGAACGTCTTATCACACCTGCCTGTAACATCTCTTCTAGAGCCTTGTCAACAATCTCTCTATCTTGAAGCGGGATTCTATACGGTTTTATCCTAATGGGAGGATGATCGCCGGTATCTAGTTTCATCGTGACAGTGTCAGTAGCCCCTAAATCAAGGTCGCTATTCGTGAACAAGTCTTGATTGTTCGTAATGAGCTCTGACACTACACCTTTCATCTTCTCCGGCACAGTGACTTCCGTCAAGTCGACTGCCGATACCTGCCGATCAACCGACCCTATCTGTACTTCATGTACTTTCTGAACTGCTGTTACCTTTCCTACAACACAACCCCTTCTAACTCTATACGTCTTGTTTGTGTTGTTTACTATCAGTATGGGGTACGTCTGGTGCTTATTTTGCCTGACTACCGTGCTTGTCACTAACAGTCCCGGTTCTTGTGCTATAAATCCCTTGTCTGTTTCCGAAATCTCTAAGAGTGTCTCTCTTGCAAAATACGGAGCATTCTTCATCCGTACCTGGAATACTTCTGCCGTCTGAGGTTTTATCACTTTCGTCTTAGTCACTCTGACCAAAGACGAAATGTGGATGTCCTGTTCATAGGGCACATAAACACTTCCGACTCTGAGTTTCTTCAAGTCAAAATAAATCCTCACCCCGTTTTTGTCTAACCAGTCATTTCCCAAAATAAAGTTCCTGTTGAGCCCTGATACCACGTAGAACTTATGTTCAAACTTTTGCCCCGCTACCGTAAATTCTAATTCTGAACTCCCCAATACTTGTAAAGCTTCTCCACTAACCGACTGTAACGACACATCTACCTTTCCTAACTTTGGCTTATGACTGAGTTTATCGTAAGCCCCCTTGCTAATCAAAGACACCTCTGCTCCCGTATCGATCAAGCTACGAAATCGTTGCTTCCCAATTTTGAACACTATGCACTTAGGACTACCCGCTACATTAATGCTAAACAACTGACTCTTTATACCTTTCCGGTCCTGCGTAACGGCTTCGTGTGCCGCAGAACCTTCTAGTTTTCCTGCCTCGGCGGAAACCTTCTTTGACCTTGTGGCCGTCTGTTTCCGGCCTTTCTACATTCCCGCTGAATGTGACCTCGTTCCCCACACTTCCAGCATTGAATCGGGGGACGCATTGTTTGCTGACCAACCGCCCCTATCACTCGGCAATTTCTTGCCTGGTGCCCTACTCTCCCGCATTTAAAACAATTACGGTGACGAGCATGGTCTAATTCCATAGCCTCTTCTTCACCCCTAGCTGTCGCTCTCGGCTGACTAACTGGCCGATTGTTTATCGTGCGTAGCTCAAACCTATGGCGAAGGTTTTCCTCTTGCATGGCCACCTGCACGGCCCTATCTAATGTACTTGAGTTATCCCGCAGGACTTTCATCTTAAGAAAGTCGTGCGCCAATCCGTCAACAAAGAAATTTATTAGTTGCCGTTGTACCACAGCAGCGCCCATCTGACTCGGGAAGGCTTCGCCGGCCAGAGTCATTAGTCGCTCTGCGTACAGAGGCACACTTTCCCTCGGGTTTTGTTTCACCCGCTGTAGCAACGCAAAAGCATGATTTTCATCGGCGATTTCGCCGAACCTTACGGTTAGCTGCCTTTTCAGTTCATCCCAATCCCCTGCCGCTTCCGTTTGTAAGAATCGATGGATAAAATCACTCACCACCCCCGAGCTTGCTTGATAAGCAATGACGGGGCGCCTGTTGAGGGCTTTATTTAGCACTGCATATTTGTCAATTTCTTTTATCCACTCCCTAAATTTGGTAGGCTTTCCGTCAAACGTTCCTACCATCTGCCCTATACTCTGGGCGTTAATCGCCTGACTCATTTCCTCTACTTTTTCGCCTAAAATCCTAAACACTTCCTCTGCCATTTTTGTTTCTTTTTAACTGTAACAACAACACAACTCTAGCTAACTGGTCTGGCTCCTATATACGACTCAACAAGGGTTAAACGAAAAAAAGTCACTTACCCCGTGATCCTTTCGGCTGTTGGTCTTGAATGAGTCGCAGACGTCTCGTGGGCTCGAACTCTGTTTTGTCCTTGACGTGGGCTCGAACTCTGCTTTTCTTGAAGTGGGCTCGAACTCTGCTTTTCCTTGACGTGGGCTCGAACTCTGCTTTTCTTGAAGTGGGCTCGAACTCTGCTTTTCCTTGACGTGGGCTCGAACTCTGCTTTTCTTGAAGTGGGCTCGAACTCTTCTCTTCGGGTTGTTGGCTTGCACTCTTCTCTTCTCTTTCTGGTCTGCTCTTCCACCCTTGCGTCGTTGGCTGTCGATTTGGTGCTGATAGTCTAGTTTTTCTGTTTCTTCGTTCCTCTGTTTCTTCCCGTTCCGAGATCCTGGTCACGGCACCAAATAAGAAGATAAGGTAGTGTTACCCTACCGCAGCCACACGCAAGGTGTTGTAGATGGAAGACGCAGCCAGACAAGAGTGTTTCCAGAAGAGTCTTTTATTTCTTGGTCATCGTGGGTCTAATAGGTTGGGCACAACCAACCTACTAGCATGGCATACTAAAATGGCGAAAATACCGGCACTCGGTCTCTCGCTTCTTAGCTCCCTCTATCTATCTATCTCTCTCTCTCTCTCTCTCTCTCTCTCTCTCTCTCTCTCTCTCTCTCTCTCTCTCTCTCTCTCTCTCTCTCTCTCTCTCTCTCTCTCTCTCTCTCTCTCTCTCTCTCTCTCTCGTTGTGTGCTCTCTATCTATCTCGTTCTCTTCATTGTGCGAGCTCTGTCTCTCTATCTCGTTCCCTTCGTTGTGAGCTCTCTTTCTATCTCGTTCCCTTCGTTGTGAGCTCTCTCGTTCTGGTCATTGTGCGAGCTCTCTCTCTATCTCGTTCCCTTCGTTCTGAGCTCTCCCGTTCGGGTGTTTCCCCCCAATATATATACCCGTTCTGGCCGAGGGCATCGTCCCTTTGTCTCAATCAGTCAAAGGGGCTATTACTGTCGCCCATAATCTATCCCCCATCTGCTCTGGTGGATAGCGCCCTCTGATCCTAGCTGACCAGGGACCCATTACTGTCTCTCATAATTATTCCACATCTATTATGCTGGTCAGCGTCCTCTGATCCTAGCTATCAAAGGAACCCATTACTGTCTCATAATTATTCCACATCTATTATGGTGGTCGGCGTCCTCTGATCTTAGCTGACCAGGAACCCATTACTGTCTCTCCTAATTATTCCACATCTATTATGGTGGTCGGCGTCCTCTGATCCTCGCTGACCAGGGACCCATTACTGTCTCTCCTAATTATCCCACATCTATTATGGTGGTCAGCGTCCTCTGATCCTAGCTATCAAAGGAACCCATTACTGTCTCTCATAATTATTCCACATCTATTATGGTGGCCAGCGTCCTCTGATCTTAGCTGACCAGTAACCTATTACTGACTCTCATAATTATTCCTTGTCAGCAGGAGTCTGTGTTCCTCACTACTAACGAGGGCTCATTATTTATTCATTAGGCCCAGCTTAGTAGGGCCGGCCACTTGTCAACTCCACGTGAGCCCGTGGTAGCCAAAGTGGACCGTGTCATAACCCTCTCCGTGCTCTGCCCGTGGTACTAATTATATTCTCGTTATTTTCATATCAAGGGAAATTATAAAATTACCCGACCGTGATATTGGTCGTATACACTTATAGTGTAACAGCATGTGTTTATGAGTCTGAGACATTAGTGCCAATTCATCGGCAAAGTCCAAATCTTCAAGTGTGGAGAAGAGCATCCATCTGATGCCGGTATGTCTTGTCTCTGTCGTGCCTTGCATCACCCAATCAATCACGAGATTGAAGAGTAACGCAGATATCACACAACCTTGCTGGACACCGGTCGTCACTTCAAACCAGATGTCGTTTCCTTCCACACAGCAGCTGTAATTGTTGTAGAAACTCTTGATGAGCTCCACCATGTGCTTTGGGATTCCGTAAATCCTCAAGATGCGCCACAAACTGTCTCTGTGTACGCTATCAAAGGCTTTCTCAAAGTCTATGAAATTCACGTAGAGTTGTCTTTGACATTCTGCACTCTGTTCTATGATGTTTCGCAGAGCAAAAATCTGCTCTATACAACTCCTGCCTTTTCTGAAACCTGCCTGTTCTTTTCTCAATGTTGTATCAACTGCCGTAGGTAATGTGCTTATAATCACATTGGCGAGGATCTTGCTGGGGATTGACAGAAGGGTGATACCGCGCCAGTTGTTGCAGTCGTTGCGGCTGCCTTTCTTTGAAATCTTTATAATCACCCAACTGGTTAAATCCTCGGGTACACAAGCTTCTGTCCAAATTGTTCTGAAGAGTGGTTCTAGTATTCCAGTTGCCGTCTCTGGATCTATCTTGAAAAATTCTGCATTCAGGTTGTCTTCTCCTGGGGCTTTGTTGTTCTTCAGTTTCCTGATGGCCGCTATGATTTCTTCTTTAGTAGGGGGTTCAACGCTGATGTCCAAGTCTATCTCTTTTTACCCAATATCAGCGTTTTCTTCTGGTGCTTCTCTGTTCAGTACTTCTTTGAAATGTTCAGCCCAGCGTGCGTCTTGTTCCGCTTGAGTTGTGAGAAGTTTTCCTCCTTTGTCTTTGATGGGTGGGCTGACTGTAGAGTAGTATTTACCGCAGATCTGTTTGGTGATTCTGTATAGCTGATTTTGTTCTCCTCGGGCTGCAGCACTCTCAGCCTCTCTTGCTAGTTCTTCGGCAAAAGCACAACGGTCAATGCGCACCATCCTCCTTACTTGTTTGTTGGCCTCACTGTATTGCTGTTGGAATCTTTTTTGCTGTCTTTCTGATCGAGTACTGATCATCTGTCTCTTCGACATACGTCTTTCTTATATAACTCTACCGGGACGGCCTTCCAAAACTTTTGACCTTCATCACCGACATCATCAACACATCTCTAGAAAATGGCTCCGTCCCCGACATCTTCAAGTCCGCCATTGTCCGTCCTCTCCTCAAAAAACACAACCTCGACCCAAACGATCTCAAGAACTACCGCCCAGTCTCCAATCTCTCTTTCCTGTCCAAGCTTCTTGATAAGGTTGTCCTCAACCAGCTCAACCTCCACCTCGCCGACAACAACCTCCTCAGTCCCTTCCAGTCTGCCTATCGCAAACGTCACAGCACTGAAACAGCCCTTCTACATATCCTAAACGACCTGCTTATCTCCACCGACTCGGGCAACATCTCCCTTCTTACGCTACTCGATCTCTCTGCCGCCTTCGACACCATAGACCACTCTATCTTCCTCCATCGCCTTCACCACTCCTTTGGCATCACTGACTCTGCTCACTCCTGGTTTCTCTCCTACCTCTCCGACAGACAGCAATCTGTCACCATCGACGGCGTCTCCTCCAACCCAGTCAGGCTCGCCTGCGGCGTTCCACAGGGGTCCGTCCTGGGTCCGGTCCTTTTCACACTCTACATCTCTCCCTTGTCCAACATCATCTAGTCTCACCACATACACCACCACCTCTACGCTGACGACTCACAGCTACCAGACAAAGACAAACTCGACAACACTCAGTCACTACTGACTCGCACGGCTGACTGCTACGAAGACGTGAAAAACTGGATGACAGCAAACAAGCTCAAACTGAACGACGACAAAGCGGAAGCCATGCTGGTAGGCACTCGCCAGAAACTTTCCCAGCTCCCCCCTTCTCTCCACCTTCAACTCGACAGCACCCCCATCTCCCTCTCTGACTCGGTCAAGAACCTCGGCGTTATCCTCGATTCCTCTCTTTCCATGGCCAGCTTCGTCTCCGCCACGGCCCAGGCATGCTACTTCCACCTCCGCCGCATCAGTCAGATCAGAAAATACCTCACTACCGAAGCTGCCACCAAACTCGCTGTCTCTCTCCTCTTATCTCGCATCGACTACTGCAACTCTCTCCTTTCCGGCCTTCCTCACTCTACCACTCTCACTCTTCAGCGCGTCCAGAACAATGCTGCCCGCCTCGTCCTCAGAAAGAAAAATTCCGACCACACCACTCCCCTGCTCAAGCTCCTTCACTGGCTCCCCATCCCCCAACGCATCCAATACAAGATTCTGTCTCTCTGCTACAAATCCCTGAACAACTACGCTCCTACCTATCTCTCCAACTTACTTCTCCCCTACACTCCTTCCCGCTCCCTCCGCTCCGCCTCCGACCCTCTCCGCCTTCTCATCCCCCTTACCAAACTCAGCACTTTCGGCCCCCGCTCCTTCTCCGTCTACGGTCCATCCACCTGGAACACCCTCCCACTCTCTCTCCGTCAGAAACACTCTCTCTCCTCCTTCCAATCCGCCCTCAAAACTCACCTCTTTCAACATTTCTAGCACTATATCACCACACTCCCCACCCCAAGCTGACCGTCGTAATGTATTTTCACTATTTGTGGTACGTGAGTCATTGTCTAAAGCGTGCGCATGCGTGTGCGAGTTGTGAGTGCGCGCTTAGAGTTATAATTATATAAGATAAGCGCATTAAAAATACCGTAATTATTATTATTATAACTCTCCGTGTGTTTATCTTGATCCATTCCTTTGCTCGTTTCTTTTCTATATAGCCTAGGCACTCCTCCGCACTGTTAGTAAACAATGTTGATTTTATTATAGAGTGTGTTAATGTTGTTTGCATTGGTTTCTGGGTCTAGATCCTGTAGTGCTTGGAACCTGTTCTTCACTTGTGTGACAAAAATGTGTTTTGTGTGCGAGTCCTTTAGCTTCTGAGTGTCGAATTTTCGCTGTACGTGTGTCTTGTTCTGTGCCGTTCGTAGCTTGAGTCTCACCACTGCTGTTACCAGTTGGTGGTCACTTCCAACGTCAGCTCCTCGCTTTACTCTCACATCCAGCAGTGATCTCCTCCACATTTCGTTGATAAGTAGGTGGTCGATCTGATTCTTGTCTCTGTCGTTGGGCGAGTACCAAGTCAGCTTGTGGATGTCACGGTGTGGGACTAAGGTGCTTCCAACAACCAGGTTGTTGGTGGTGCAAAACTCTGTCAGTCTTTCTCCGTTTTCATTCAACGTCCCGCATCCATGAGTTCCCATTGCACGTTCATTGCTGGTGTTGTCGCTCCCTACCTTTGCATTCAAGTCGCCCATGATGATTAACACGTCGTGCCGTGGTGTTGACTTAACTTCTGCCTATAACTGTTCGTAAAAAAAAGGTCTTTTATTTCATCATCGCTGTCAGTGGTAGGACTGTAGCACTGGATGATAGTCATATTCACTTGTTTTCCTTTTACTCTTATTCTCTTTAATCTACTGTTGAGGGGTCTCCATTCTATTACACTCCTTTCCACTCCTCTTCTCAAGATGATGGCAACTTCTTCTTCATGCTGATTGTCTCTCTTCCTGAAAAAAGAACTGTCTCTCCTGTTGATGTTGTCACTTTCCTGATCCAGTTCATCTGCTCTCACTGATGCCTAATATATGTAGATTGTATCGGCACATTTCTGCTGTTACTTGCGCCAGTTTGCCCGTTTTATACATTGTACTGACATTCCAAAAACCTATCCTTGTCTTGGTTTTGGTGTTCAAGACCTCTGTCTTCCTGTCAGTGGCTTCCACAAAGTGGCTTTCACCACTGCCATTCATACAAGTCCCCTGAGGTGACTCCAGAGGCCCGTCACACCTGCTCGTGAATGTTGATTTCGTTGCTGTTTCCGTAACCAGAGAATGTTTTCTAGGGCAGAGTGGTCAGCCCTGTGCCGAACCCCGAACCTGGAGGACCAGGGACCACGCTTCGTCTGGTCTCTACCCTTCAACCTGTCTGGCTTGGGAGACCCTACCAGGAGCATTAAGCTTCGGCCAGCATAGCTCTCCAGGTCACTGAGACACATTAAGCTCCGGCCAGGAAAGCTCTCCAGGTCACTGAGACACACAAGTCCCCCAACCACGTCAAGGTGGTGGTCTATTGGGCGCCCATTAGGGTTGTCATGAGATGGGAGGTGGTCATGAGACCGGAGGTTCGTACGTAGGCCACCGTAAAGCTGATAAGTATTCACTTGTGACTGCAGTGTATATCATGATCTGTGTGCAATGAATATGGCTCTGCGCGCCTATTTAGCTTTTAGTCAGACGGTCAGTAGCCATTGAACATACACATGATAAATTCAAAAATAACTATTTGGGGAATTGTCCTTTTAATATTACGTAAGAGTGCGTGATGGATATCCACCATGATATTTCAAGGGTGATGGCAAAATAGCTTCCACATCGACGCCAAACTATTCTGACATCATCAGTGAACTATCCTGGTCGAGA
This sequence comes from Semisulcospira habei, assembly GCA_036245525.1. Lineage (NCBI taxonomy): Eukaryota > Metazoa > Mollusca > Gastropoda > Semisulcospiridae > Semisulcospira > Semisulcospira habei. The sequence continues at coordinate 8,560,255 of BTPG01000003.1, forward strand.
CATTTTATTGTAATGTGATGGTGCTGAATTTGTTGAGGTATTTGGTGGTTACTGGATACAGTCGATGGCCACTCACTCATGTATCAATCGATTCAGCATGCCACATATCCAAGTGTGATTTTTCCTTCCAAACGACTACTTCCCTCAAGCTATGACACTCACGTATGACGCTATGTGCAGCCCGTCCCCCAGATAAGCCGCCACAGACTGACTGACAGCTTCTTCTGTTGTCCGTATCACCAGTTGTGCCAGTGATAGCACACACAGGGTTAAGCAGCAGAACTGAAACGAAAAACGAACAAAACAAGTGATGGTGTATTTGGTAATTGCTAGTCCATTTATATTTGTTTACTCAGGCTTATCAATTTAAAGGGATCTTTAGAAAATCTTAACCAAACAAGGAACATTGCAACAAGGACAGATTCTTACCAGCTTTAAGCCGTTGACTGCTGTAAACTGGAAGTGGACGCCTGCCGCGTATTTGTTGACGGATGAGACGTAACAAGGAAGCAGGAGCAGGAGAAATCCAACAGGAACCCAGATGAGAGCCGTGTGCAAGAAACAGTCGGTGAACTGTGGCCATGTGTTGTTGATCAGAAGAGTGCCATTCTGCAGAAACGAAATAAACGCAGTAGGAAAAAAAACCCAAACACAATTTAATATCTATGACTATTCTCGCCATGGCGGGGATAGCAACAGTCATAGAGATTAAATTTATAACTTCCCTCCCATACAGCAAAAAGAAAGATATAAACAGCAACGACAAACAAACAAACAATAAAAAATAAATAAATACATAATTTTCAATATTAAATTAAAAATTAATAATTTAAAATACAATTAATTCAATTCAATTAAATTAAAAACTGCTACTCAACTGTAACCATTTTATCTATCAACCTGACACAAATGATTTATTTTAATTTAATGGTACAGTCAGTTATAATTGTTTTATTTCTACAACGAACGGACCTTAGCTTTTAGCTCCCATCGATGTCCTAGTCAAGAGTTATCCACAGAAAGCGAGTCTGAAATATTGCTTTTGTTTGATTCCCAGCGAAATTTTTTTTCAGACTTTCGTTATAAACTTCTTAATTTATTGTCTGAAAAAACGACAGCTCTCACGGATTCGTCATCTGCTGTGACGTGAACGTCAGCATGACGTCAGCAATGTTTATTTGAGCGTCTGCATCCACCTCTCTTTAACGTCATGTTGTTGTAGCAGAAGGCGGTAAGAGTCCGTGGCAGAGACAGTATAAGGTTTATCTCATTTGCGAATTTAGATAATGTAGTCTCACGTAGGCTGGGAAAGGGAGTCAGTTGTATAAAGATGAATAACAGACATTATGTGGCTTAACTCTGAAACTCCCAGAACTGAATGACTTCCTTTCTATACAATGGAAGTCGTTTAGTTCTGGGAGTTTAGGAGTTAATCTCAGCTCGCGACAAAAACTTGGCGTCAGCGAAGTGGAAACCACTGCACAAGCCACCAAGCAAGGTTATCTGCTATAGCCAAGAAATTCAGGCACCACTATTGCGATACTATAATAGATTTGTCCCCTCAGCTGTAAAGTGTAAACTTGAGAGAACAGCTCTGAGCCGTGCTGTGCCAGCGGACGCACACTGTGTTTCTGCACTTGTCGTTAATTCAGTATAGTTCAAGGATGGTGCCAGAATAGCTTGGCGCCTATAGGCGCCAAGCTATTCTGGCACCACCCTTGAACTATCATGGTCAATCTCCTAGCTGTCCCGGAAAACGTGACTTCAAAGTAGCGTTAGCAAAAGGTATAGATCCGCATGGGCCCCCGCAAACCGCGGGAGCTCATGAGGATCCCTACCTCTCGCAGTTGGCTTGTGTTCAAATTTCTTGGCACTAAACGGGTTATATCCTGCACATGCCACTGAGCGATGTATTCCACTATAGCCAAGCTATTCAGGCACCACCATTGAACTACCACCTTCGATCTATCTCTGAACCGTTTCATTTCAAAGAACACTTTTAAAAAGGAAGAATTTCGGACTGGATACTGAAACTGTCAACTCACCCAAAACTGGCCTCCGCAGAATTCCTGGAAACTAGCCACACCCATGGCGGTGACACGAAGTTCAAACGTGAATCACGCGTCACTTCTCTGCCACTGGCCAAATCCTGTTTCTGAAATCATAGTCAAATGTCGAGCAAAAAATAAAATAAAAAAATAAAAATAATAATAAATAAATAAAAAAAAAATAACTGAAGAAACAACCACCGATCGGCCAAGTTTATGACGTGAACCGGACTGAAAGTCTAGCAGGGAAAAGTCGAACGCAGAAGAAGAAGAAGTATAAGCAAAGCATTGGGACGTGGCAAATTACTAGCCGAGATTTGCTTTTGACATACTAGTTCTCGCTCTGAGGCTGTGCATCGGCTCCAAAACGATGTGTCAAAAGCAAGTCAAAGCTCTGCACCACGACCCATTGCTTGACGTGGGTTTTTTTGTTTTGTTTTGTTGTTGTTGTTTTTTTCGGGGTTTCCCCCCCCCCCCCCCCCACAGTCGTATTCTCATTGCTTCATGTCATGCCGTTTTGGCGGTTGAATGGTCTCAATAGAACAAGCACACGGCCTTTTGGGTACTTTGTTTTGTTGTTGTTGTTGTTGTTACTTGTTTTATTTAACTAATAGCCCTGAAAGGGCCTCCATAGCACGATGTGCTGCAGCTATGTCGTCAACATTTCTTAATCGATTTCAGCTGTGACGTTAACAATGATGTGCTGCGTTCAATTGCAGTGCTGTGCGGGAATCGACGTCCAGTGTGGCCCTGCTCTAAGTGTAGGGTTCCACAGGCCATCTCGTAATGTAGGGCACCGTCGCGGGACGCGATAAAAATAAAAAAAAAATAAAAAAAAAATTTAAAAAAAACACAAAAAAACTTTGACGTAATTTGACACACAGGCGACGCAATTTGTACTCAAGTTATTACTATGCAGAAAATACGTGAAAAGATCACAGAAGATTTAGCCGACAGCAAGATTAGAAGAAGTTGTTTATTTCAGCGAAGATATCTGCAGAAAACGTTGCGCTCTCTGATGCCAACGACCTGTACTTTTAATACTACCGGCGTCTGCACACACACTTTTGGTTAACCCTTAAAGCCCCGACATGTTACGACATAATGTAAATTGACCCTGATAGTGCAACGGTCGTGTGGAAATAGCTTGGCGCCTAAAGGTGCCATGCTATTCCCACACGACCTTTGCACTATTATGGTCGATCTGTCTCCAGAACTGTGGTACAACTCAAAGGAAATCTGAGCAAAGTGATACTTTCAGGATCAGGACGTAATAAGTTAAAACAACCCAGGTCTACTTCGTTAAACGAACTCGTTATTAACCCATTCAGCCCTTACGCACTACATCAGGAGATGGGTCGACCATGATAATTCAAGAGTAATGCCAGATTAGCTTGGCGCCTGTCGGCGCCAAGCTAATCTGGCACTGCCCTTGAATTAACATTATCAAATCCAACTCCTGCAACTGGTGCATAGTCATTAGATGACGCCTCCCCAAAATTGGGAAATACGGCCGTCGGGTTGAATGAGTTGACCTGTTTGTCCTTCAGGATGTTAACCTTTTCAACTGTTATATAATTCACCAGCAAACATTACTGGCGTAAAAACAAAACAAAAACAACAACAAACAAACAAACAACATAAATAAAAATTAAATATATATATATATAATATATTATATATATATATATATATATATATATATATATATATATATATATATATATATATATATATATATATATATTTCTCTCTCTTTCATTTTATTATTTTGTTTGTTTGTTTGTTGTTGGGTTTTTGTTGCTTTTTTATATGTATAATAAATAATAATAAATAATTACGGTATTTATAATGCGCTTATCTTATAATAATTATAACTCTAAGCGCGCACTCACAACTCGCACACGCATGCGCACGCTTTAGACAATGACTCACGTACCACAAATAGTGACAATACATTACGACGGTCAGCTTGGGGTGGGGAGTGTGGTGATATAGTGCTAAAACTGTTGAAAGAGGTGAGTTTTGAGGGTGGACTGGAAGGAGGAGAGAGAGTGTTTCTGATGGAGAGAGAGTGGGAGGGTGTTCCAGGTGAATGGACCGTAGACGGAGAAAGAGCGGGGGCCGAAAGTGCTGAGTTTGGTGCGGGGGATGAGGAGGCGGAGAGGGTCGGAGGCGGAGCGGAGGGAGCGGGAAGGAGTGTAGGGGTGAAGAAGTTGGAGAGATAGATAGCAGCGTAGTTGTTCAGGGATTTGTAGCAGAGAGACAGAATCTTGTATTGGATGCGTTGGGGGGTGGGGAGCCAGTGAAGGAGCTTGAGCAGGGGAGTGATGTGGTCGGATTTTTTTTCTTTCTGAGGATGACGCTGGCAGCGATGTTCTGGACGTGCTGGAGAGTGAGAGTGGTAGAGTGAGGAAGGCCGGAAAGGAGAGAGTTGCAGTAGTCGATGCGAGATAAGATGAGAGAGACAGCGAGTTTTGTGGCAGCTTCGGTAGTGAGGTATTTTCTGATCTGACTGATGCGGCGGAGGTGGAAATAACATGCTTGGGCCGTGGCGGAGACGAAGCTGGTCATGGAAAGAGAGGAATCGAGGATAACGCCGAGGTTCTTGATCGAGTCAGAGAGGAAGATGGGGGTGCTGTCGAGTTGAAGGTGGAGAGAGGGAGGAGCTGGGAAAGTTTCTGGCGAGTGCCTACCAGCATGGCTTCCGTTTTGTCGTCGTTCAGTTTGAGCTTGTTTGCTGTCATCCAGTTTTTCACGTCTTCGTAGCAGTCAGCCGTGCGAGTCAGTAGTGACTGAGTGTTGTCGAGTTTGTCTTTGTCTAGTAGTTGTGAGTCGTCAGCGTAGAGGTGGTGGTGTACACCCACATGCACAGTTGCACATACACACATACACGCTGACGAATTCACAGGCATACAGGAGCGCCCACTCAGCCTGCGCTTGTACGTGTGTATGTGCTGTGCATGCTTATATATTGCCACATACCTGACCCATGAGTTCACGACTTGTGTTGCTGTTATACTTTGTGCTATTCCGATGTTGCGAATGAAATGTGTTTCATTATAACGAACTAAAACAAACTGTCCATCAAATTACCTTTCTGAGAGTACAAAAAAAGGAGGTGGTGGTGTATGTGGTGAGACTGGATGATGTTGGACAGGGGAGAGGTGTAGAGTGTGAAAAGGACCGGACCCAGGACGGACCCCTGTGGAACGCCGCAGGAGAGCCTGACTGGATTGGAGGAGACGCCGTCGATGGTGACAGACTGCTGTCTGTCGGAGAGGTAGGAAAGAAACCAGGATTGAGCAGAGTCAGTGATGCCAAAGGAGTGGTGAAGGCGATGGCGGAGGATAGAGTGGTCTATGGTGTCGAAGGCGGCAGAGAGATCGAGTAGCGTAAGAAGGGAGATGTTGCCCGAGTCGGTGGAGAGAAGCAGGTCGTTTAGGATATGTAGAAGGGCTGTTTCAGTGCTGTGATGTTCGCGATAGGCAGACTGGAAGGGACTGAGGAGGTTGTTGTCGGCGAGGTGGAGGTTGAACTGGTTGAGGACAACCTTCTCAAGAAGCTTGGACAGGAAAGAGAGATTGGAGACTGGACGGTAGTTCTTGAGTTCGTTTGGGTCGAGGTTGTGATTTTTTAGGAGAGGACGGACAATGACGGACTTGAAGATATCGGGGACGGAGCCATTCTCTAGAGATGTGTTGATGATGTCGGTGATGAAGGGCAAAAGTTTTGGAAGGCCGTCCCGGTAGAGAGAAGCTTGGAGGGGGTCTAGTTCGCAGGTTTTGAAAGGCATGGACTTTATGGTCTTGAGGACTTCATCCTGAGAGACGGGGCGGAAGGACGAGAGGGGAGTGCCGGAAAAGGGAAATCAGAAAGGCAGGGCGGAGAAGGCAGAGTGTCGAGTGTGTTGCGCAGAGTTTGGATTTTGTCGGAGAAATAGGTGGAAAAAGCGGACGGGAGTTCTTCTTTGCTGTGTGTGTTGGGAAGAGGAGAGTCTTTATAAGTGCCTAGGAGTGTGTTCATGGTAGCGTAGAGGGTTTTGGATGAAGTGGAATCCAGGATATATATATCTCGGCGTAAGCCCTCAGTGCTTCCGAATATAAAGAATAACCCTAGGAAGAAAGAACACACTGAGAAAAGACATTTACAAGACGGATGTGTTGTAACTGTCTTTATAAGCGTGTGTCTGTTTACGTTCGGTTATTCCCTCCATTTGACACGCTTGACAGTCACTTACTTTGTCTGTATTTCAAGAATGTAAAGGTACCAACATGTCCGTGACAGATTACAATAAATTCGGATGTAACCATTCGCCAGGGGACGATTGTTTGTTGTATCCCTAGTTTGATATGAGCGATGTAATTTACGTATATACTAGTGTAAATATGTGCTGTCGCGACCTCTGAATTGTTCTTGTTAAATCCGAAACTGGTTATTTCCGACCTTATTAACTCATTCAGCCCCGACGCACTACAGCAGAAGATGGGTCGACCATGATAATTCAAGAGCAGTGCCAGATTAGCTTGGCGCCTGTGGGCGCCAAGCAAATCTGGCATTCCCCTAGTATAGTTTGATATGGTATGGTTTGGTACAGTCTGATGTGGAGTGGAGTGGTGGTGCGGTGCACCGCACCGCACCACCACTCCACTGCACTCCACGCCACACCAGACTACACCAAACCATACCATACCATATCATACCATACTATACCATACAACACAATATATTATATTATATTATATTGCAAGGCACTGTGCAAGGAGGACGAAGGAGAGAAAGACAGAGGAAACGATGGGAGGACAATATCTCAGAGTGGACAGGACTGAGGCTGGGTGATACGCTAAGAATGGCAGAGAACATAGAGGAATGGAGGGAGCTGGTTGCTAAGTCATCAGTGGTGCCCCAACGGTCGGCAAGACTACGAGATATAGATAGATATATTATATTATATTATATTATATTATATTATATTATATTATATTATATTATATTATATTATATTATATTATATTATATTATATTATATTATATTATATTATATTACATTATTTTATGTGGTAGTCGTTGTCGTGTGATGATGCAATCACACCAGACGGACTCAAGTACGGTTGTTGAAAAGAAACCTCACTCAGTTGCAACTCGTCTCACGTGGCACAAGGTGTAAACTGGAGTAAACTGGAGTCACAGTTCCAACCGTACTTTGTTCTCACGATGCACTCACAGCACAATGCGTCCACAAATGCATCCATACTTTGGCACACTGTCTCGTACAATTCATCGGCAGTTGTGATACACTGCGTCTCACATACAATGCACACACATAATTCCCTAACACCCCCTTTTATGCTACTACCGATTTCCAAATCAATACCGCAAATTATACTACTCAACAAGTCAGAAAAGAAAAAATAACCAAAACTGATTAATATTCTTGAAAATGAACAACCTACATCTGACTACAATCTACCCCAAACAACTAGGTGTCGTAGGTAAATTCCGTGCATTGCTTAAATGTTGCAAACGTGTAGCCAGCTTATTTACTACAAAATGTTGAAGTCATATCTGAGGTCGCGACCCTGCCCGAACCTTCCAGTCTAATGTATGTCAAACTTTACAACAATGTAGTGAAAATATGCGTCATTCTAACTACACAACAAAAATCGATCGCAATTCTGCATGCAAAAGAAAACGAATCATACTAAAAAGGTACGTAATTCTTATTGAAAATAACTGATTTAAACACCTGATATTTCCTTTGATTACCTCAAACATGCCCTAAAACGAATAACACAACCACAAACGTAACACATTATTTATATCATATTGTATTTGTGATGAAGCTCTATGCTCGTGCATAGTGCTCATACATTAAGGTTAGTACGGTACGTTTTTTGTTAACGGTTTGTTTGTGCCGATAGTCCGGGTGGCATGAGGGCCACGTGAAATCTGTAAGGCATGGTTAGCACGGAGTTTTGGTGAGTACTATTATAGTGAGTTCTAGGCAAAAGCTGTATCTGTCAGAGGTCTAGTTTCGTCAGTGCGGGGCTTGACTGTCATTCTGGACAGACCTTATGCGAGATACCGTAGCCCGCATTCCAAAACTCTGAAGCCTAGATTTCAGGTATGTTTCTATATATGTAGTATTGATAGTTGCTTAGTTAAAGGCAGTATGCGTTGGTAAGAGTAATGTGGTTGTATAGCGGTGTTCCGGTTTGGTTTAGTTATGTTGGTTTAGAATTCAGTGAAGTAACCGGTGTTTTTGTATACAGTTGTTTACCGAGATAGATAACTAAAGGAATGTGAGGTGTGTATGTCTAAGCCGCTATGAAGATAGTACGTGGCTGGTTAAGCATAGTCTTTTCCAGTGTATAGAGTAGTGTATAGCAAGAGTGTTAGGCTATAGTCTGTTTCAAGATAGTGACAGATATGGGGGTGTTACGGAAGTAGACAGTTTATGAAGCACGTGTGTGTGTGTGTGTGAATGAACGTGCGAGTTATTTGTATCAGCCAGGTTACGTGACGTTTCTCATTGATCCAATATGTTGTGTGTTTAGCAAGCGTTACGTTTGGATCCTTCTTGTTGTATTTAGAGTACTTGTAAAGAGTGGAACGACGGACGCCGAGACGTCAGTCACAGGTGGGACCTAACGTGAGGTCATCCCTCCAGCTCTTCGCTCAGAGTGAGTCTGATCGGGACCAAGATACCCGGATCACAGCGAGAACTGCGCTACGTTGCGAGTACAAGGACGTCCGTGTTACAGACAGGACGACAGGAAAGAGTAGTGTATAGCACAACGGACTTGCACGCCTAGACGTGAGAAGGACCAACGTAACCAGGCAATAACATCAAACAGGTTGGAGACTGAGAACTAACACCTAGCCTGGCGAGATATTGTGAATTGTGTGTGTATGATGTTCGGATGTTAGTAGAGAAGTCTGTATAGTTTGATAGTCTTTTAAGCGTTTCTTTTCTTTTATATTGTATAAAAGTCACTTTAGAAATGGAGCCCGTGTGTTGAGTTTTACCGCATGAATGCGCCCGTCTGAGTCAGTGGCGGTGTATGCGTCTGTTGCGTGAGAGTCTGTACGTGTGACTGTGGGCAAGTCTGCGTGCGTTACAGTGGTGACCCTGTTTTAGCGGTAGGTTAGAGTAGCTGCGGGCGGTAGTGGAGTTAGGGTAACGTTTTGTTGCTATTTGTATGTTGATGTGTTAGATTCCCCTCTCCGATTCTAGGGGGTAAGATCCGTTATTCCTGTAGTTTTCTGGGTCTTACGAGGAGCTAGTTCTTGTTTCTTCCTTTTGTATAGGTAGTGTTCTTTTTCCTTGCTCTTCTTTCTATCGTTCTTATTTTTCGTTCCATCTGGACATCAAAGTAGGTCACTGTTTTCTGCGTAGGTAGTTGATATTGTTGTGAGTTGCATTTTAAGTTTTTGCCGTTGATTTGGTTGTGGTTTGTATTTTTACGTTTTCAAGTTTTTTGGGAAGTTGTTGTAGTAAATATGGATTCGGACCCGGTAGAGGCTTATATTAAACAAGGCGAAAGGCTAGGTCTTAAGGACGAGAAACTTTTTGATTATGTCGAGAAATGTAGGGATAGGGAGGATAGGGCGAGAGAAAGAGAAGCTCAGAGAGAGAGAGAAGAGAGAGTACTTAAGAAAGAGGAGCTAGAAGTTCAGAAAGCCTTAAAGGAGAAAGAGTTAGAAGCTCAGAGAGAACGAGAAGAGAACGAAAGAGTCTTAAATGAGAAAGAGTTAGAAGCTCAGAGAGAGCGAAAAGAGAAAGAAAGAGTGCTTAAGAAAGAAGAGTTAGCGTTTCAGAGAGAGAAAGACGAGAAGTCTCTAGCGTTTCAGAGAGAGAAGGACGAGAGGGAACATGTGTTAAGAGAGAAGGACGAGAGGGAACATGCGTTAAGAGAAAGAGAATTAGAATACCAGAGAGAGAAAGAAGAGAAAGATAGGGAGGTACAACTACAGTTAGCTCGAGATGCGGGGTCTAGGACAGCTTCAGAGGGTGACTCCGTAGGCCGGGGCATCCGTAATTTTCCTAGACTGCCGATGTTTAAGGAGTCTGTGGACTCCATTGACGCTTTTTTTGTGTTTTTTGTGTCATTTCGAGGCTCACGCGCAGGCATTGAGTTGGCCATCTGCCAACTGGCCCGTTTTACTTTCGTCTGTGCTAGAAGGTCAGGTCTTGAGTCTTTACCATAGCTTGAACGTTTCAGGGAACATAGATTACGAGACTTTAAAAGAGTGTCTCTTACAGCAGTTCCAGTGTAATGCGGAAGGTCTTAGAGAACGCTTGAGAGCTTGTCTGCCAGAGACAGGGGAATTGTTTGTGTCTTTTGGCAAACGGTTGTCCCATTTGCTCGTACGTTGGGTCGAACTGTCAAAGATCGACCACACGTACGAAGCATTGTTCGATCTCATGTTGGCTGAACAGTTCTTTGGTAGCGTTTCCAAGGATCTAGCGGCATTCTTGAGGGAGCGTAACCTCAAGACTACGGACGAGTTAGTACAGCACGCGGAGGCTTTTCGGGTGGCGCATCCTACGAAAAACCTCGCGCGTAGGACCGAGACACCGCCAGTCGGGTTGGTCGCTGCTAACACGACTGGGGGTTACCGGGGCATCAATACCTTACGTGGAGCCTCATGCCACCCGGACTATCGGCACAAACAAGCCGTTAACAAAAACCGTACCGTACTAACCCTAATGTATGACCACTATGCACGAGCATAGAGCTTCATCACAGTATTGTATTGTATTGTTATGAATTGTTTTGTATTATATTGTATTGTATTGTATTGTTATGAATTGTATTGTATTATATTGTATTGTATTGTATCGGATTGCATTGTATTGTATTGTATTGTACTATATTATATTATATTATATTATATTATATTATATTATATTATATTATATTATATTATATTATATTATATTATATTATATTATATTATATTACATTATATTATATTATATTGCATTGCATTGCATTCTATTGCATTCTATTGCATTCTATTGCATTCTGTTGTATTCTATTGTATTGTATTGTTTAACGGTAAATAAAAATGACCTACTTGCAACACGTGCACAACGCATAAATTATTTAATTGAGTGCAGTGTTCTATCGAAGTAGCACACGCAATACATTCTGCACCTAAGCACTCTACACTGCACCCCCACTCCACTGTACTCCACGCCACACTCATCATCATCATCATCATCAGTCCCTTGCCCGAACTGGGCGTTGGGGGGACTGAAAGGCAGCAGCAACAGACAGTGCTCTCCACTGAGTTCTATTTTGGGCGGTGGCAAGCAAGTCTGGCATCTCGAGTTCGGTCCATTCTTTTATGTTTGCGACCCAACTCTTTCTCTGACGACCTCGCCGACGACTTCCTTCGAGAGTGCCTTGGAGGATAGTCTTGGACAAGGTGTTGTGTCGGGTCACGTGGCCAAACCAAGCAAGCTTGCGCCGTTTCACGGTTGCCAGAAGGGGTTCATGTGGGCCCACCAGGGAAGTGACGATGCTCCGTACATATTCGTTGGTCTTGTGCTCGCGGTACGAGATGTGGAGCAACTTCCTCAGGCACTTGTTCTCAAAGGCCTGGATTTTCTTTTCTGAGTCTGCAAGCAGCGTCCAAGTCTCACAGCCGTAGAGTAGAATAGACACTACGAGGGACTTGTAAAGCCTGTACTTGATGGTGAAGCTGATGGAGTTACTTCGCCATATCCTGTCTAGCCTGGCCATTGCGGATGTTGCTGTACCTATCCTGATACGGATCTCTGCTATGCAACTACCGTCTTTGGACAGGGTGGCTCCCAAGTACTTGAAGCTATTGACCTCTTCTAGCTTCTGGCCGTTCATGTGAATGTTGCTGCTGCTGTCGCTTGTGGTGTTGATCATCACTTTGCTTTTATCCGTACTGATCTCCATGCCATAAGACCCTGCGCTACTTGAAAGTTTGTCTGTCAGGTTTTGCAGCTCACTATTGCTGCCTGCCATGAGGTCAATGTCGTCTGCGAATCGAAGATTGCACAGGGATCTGCCACCAATAGAGATTGAAGTATGGTGGTCGTGGAGTGTTTCCTGCATGATCTTCTCCAGGAATATGTTGAAAAGGACAGGAGAGAGCAGGCATCCTTGACGGACACCGATCGTCGTCCTGAAGAACTCGCCTGACTGATTGTTAAGTAGAACCGCGCTGCAGGCGTTCTTGTAAAGCGCTTCTATCATTTGGATCAGCCCCTCCTCTATGTTGAACGATCTCATGACTTGCCAGAGTCCGTCGTGCCAGACGCGATCAAATGCTTTCCTGAAATCAATGAAGTTGTGGTAGAGTTCGCGCTGATGCTGCAGATGTTTCTCGATCAGGACGCGGCAGTTGAAAATCTGCTCTACAGTGCTTCTTCCAACTCTGAAGCCAGCCTGTTCTTCTGCCAGCAGTTCCTCGGCGAAAGTTTTGAGGCGGTTGAAAATGATTCTAAGCATTACTTTGCTAGGGTGACTTATCAGACTGATAGTTCTGTAGTTCTGGCACTGTTTCAGGTTTCCTTTCTTGGGGAGCGGGATCACTAGAGACTGTGTCCATTCTACTGGCCATTTCTTTTGCTCCCAGATCTTTTGACAGAGTGTAGTGAGTACCTTCGTTGTTACTTCTCCTCCATGTTTCAACAGTTCAGCAGGTACGTTGTCTACACCTGGAGACTTTCCTCCCTTCAGGCCGCATACAGCTGTTTCCACCTCTTCAGCTAACACTGGCAGGTCTTCGGCCTTCCTGGCCCCAGCCTGGTTGTTTTGGAGGATGCTGGTGTCTAGACTACACGCCACACTAGACTACACCAAACCATACCATAACATATCGTACCATACAATACCATACAACACAATATATTATATTATATTCTAGTATAGTATATTCTAGTATAGTATAGTATAGTATAGTATAGTATAGTAAGTTATGTTACGTTACGTTGCGTTGCGTTGCGTTGCGTTGCGTTGCGTTGCGTTATGGTATGTTATGTTATGTTATATTATATTATATTATATTATATTATATTATATTATATTATATTATATTATATTATATTATATTATATTATATTATATTATATTATATTATATTATATTATATTATGTGGTAGTCGTTGTCGTGTGATGATGCAAGACATAAAACAAAGAAAACATAACCAAAACTCATTAATATTCATGAAAAAGAACAACCTACATCTGACAACAATCTACCCCAAACATCTAGATGTCTTAGGTAAATTCCGTTCATTGCTTAACTGTTGCAAACGTGTAGCTAGCTTATTTACTACAAAAGTTTGATGTCATATCTGAGGTCACCCGAACGGTCGCGACCCTGACCAAGCCTTCCAGTCTAATGTATGTCATACTTTACAACAATATAGCGAAAATATGCGTCATTCTAACTACACAACAAAAATCGATCGCAAGTCTGCATGCAAACGAAAACGAATCATACTAAAAAGGTACGTAATTCTTATTGAAAATACTGAGACACTGATTGAAACACTGAGTTAAACATCTGTTATTTCTTTTGCTAAAACGAATAACACAACCACAAACAGAACACATTATGTATATCATATTGTATTATATTGTATTGTATTGTACTGTATTGTATTGTATTGTTATGAATTGTATTGTATTGTATTGTATTAGATTTTGAAATTGTTGAAACGTTCAAGTTCCTGGGTACTCTCATTTAGCAAGATCTAAAGTGGGAGAAGAATATTGAAACTGTTTTTTCTTCAGCGTTTGAAGTCATCTGGCGTCAGTCAACAGATCATGGTGAAGTTTTACCGCGCCGCCATTGAGAGCGTTCTTACCTAATGATGGTGTGGTATGGCAGCACAACTGACAAAGACAGCAATAAATTAACTAGGGAGATCCAAGTAGCATCTCATATTGTTGGAACTGATCTCCTCTTGCTCGAATCTGTGTACCACTTACGCACCATCAAGAGAGCGAGCTCCATCACACATGACGAGCGTCATCCTGCACATAGCCTGTTCCATCTCTTTCGGCATCTGGCTCACGCTTTAGATCCATTAAGGCCAAAACCACTCGTTTTCAGAAGTGATTTTATCCGTTGGCTTTTCAGGCCCTGTATCATGTGGCTAAAAGTGGAACATCACAGCACTCTTATCTCATTCAGCCCGACGGCCGCATTTCCCAAATTTAATGACTATGCACGAGTTGCAAAAGATGGCTCGACCATGATAATTGAAGGGCAGTGCCAGATTAGCTTGGCGCCGACAGGCGCCAAGCTGATCTGTCACTACCCTAAAATTATCATGGTCGATCCATCTCCTGCTGTAATGTGTCAGGGCTTGATGGGTTAACCGTATCCCTTCATTGCCGTCCCTGTGCTCTTGTTTTATCTTTCCCTCTTTCCCCATCGCAATATGTCATAATGGCTGTAATATGATTTAACTCAGCAGATTGACTCAAAGTCCCTTTAGAATAAACTACAGCCCATCTTAGTTGTTCGTGTGGTGTTTAGGCGAGGGATGAGTGATAAACCGGCATATTTTAAACGGAGGGAGAGAAGACTGAATGCGTGGGTGGAGGGCGGTGTCCGGTGGTAGCCGAAGTACTGTGTACGACTAGGAGGGGAAATTCCTGACTGTGGAATGCTATGTTGAGAGATGGAGATTGAGAGTGAGACAGAGGCTGGGAAAGTATGGAAGGGGTGAGAATGCGTGGGCGAGGATGAAAGATTGGGGGGGGGGGGGGAGGAGTGAGAGTATGGGAGGTAGATGCGTTGACGGTACAGGGGTGACTAAGAAACGGAACTGAGAAGTACACCAGTCATTCTGCTAGGGCAGCAGCCGCAAGCGACAGCTAGAAATTGAAAGGTGGAGTAAGACAATTCAGAAACGCGAAAAACAACAACAACAACAACAACAAAACAAAAAACCTAAAAACAACGGCCGCAACTTCTACTTCTGATTAAATAAAAACTTGATTTTTGCAGCTCTAGGAACTGTGTCTTCTGGGCAGCGATAGTAGTTATGTTTTTCGGACTGCTTCGGCGATTCCATTTTTTCCAAGATGGTGCATGCTTCGATCCTGGAAAGCAACTCACTAGAGACTGCTTTATTGTGAGTGACAACAGTAGTTTGAAGATTCTGGTTAGGTGGAGTAAGACAATTCAGAAACGCGAATTAAAAATAAAATCAAGTGATCTCGCTACCGGTCATGTTGCGTCACCCTCTGTGCTCGGTGACATCAGTGATCAGTATGTTTGGAGCTCTAGGCCCAGCGCCGCTAAAGCACCGGCCTTCCCCATGCGAGGATCAGAGTTCAACAAACGGTTGAAAGACTGCACTGATCTCTGCTGCTGAAGGGGTTTATAAAAGCCAAAGCGTGCGGCGTGGCGCGGCTACCTGGGCATGGGCCCTGTCTTGTGGAGTGCCTGGCGAGGTGGTGAAGTGTTTGGGGGACTGGAAAAGCACTGCATTCCTATTGTACTTGGACCAAATACCTCAAAATATTCAAGATTTCTACAGAAGTGTACTTCTTCAGAATACGAGTACCGACACCTTGAACCTTCAACTTTTCTCTCAGTTGGGTGAAAGAAAAAAAAAATAACCCCCAATTTTTTTATTTTTTTAAATGTCATTTTCCCGTGAGGTTTGGGTAGGACTGGTTGGGTTAGATGTTGTCTTACATGTTTGACAAGTGAGAGTCACGGGAAGAAAACGCCTCCGTTATTTTGTCCAACTCACAGGAAAGTGTTGCTTCGGTGTATCAGCGTGAGGAAGTAGTGTGGAGTTGAGCGTGAGATTGAGCGTGTGGGTGGATGCAGAACTGGAGCGGTGCGCGCTGTTCTGAACAATCTTCGCCAAAGTTCTGGTCCGGAACTCTGGCCAGCCATTAATTGGTCGAGAGGGGCGATGATGTCAGAACAGGGGCGCAGCGGTGGAAAGGAGAGAGCGTGGCCGGGTGGGGGTGGGGGGATGAGGGGGGTGGGGGGTGGGTGTTGGGGGCGTGAGAGTGACTGGAGTTTAAAGTTCTTTATAGGTTCTCTTAACCATTTCTTATACAGGATATATAGTTTTATAAATACATATGAATTTAGTTAATCTGTTTTCGCTGCGGCTCAGTTTGGCGGTTTTGGGCGTCAGAATATGCTTATTATTTGATGGATTTATCTATTTATTTACTTAGGTGTGTTTGCAATGATTGTTATACATGTGTGTGTGTTGGTATTTTAGCGTCTGCTTGAATGTGACGTATGTCTGTTTTATGTGTTGATCTTAACATGGACGCTCGTCAGTTATGCTGCAACAAAAAAAAAAAAAAACAATTCCTAATGTTTATGCATATGGCAATAAAGTTTTTCTTATCTTATCTTTTTTCACCCTTACACAATTTCTGTATGATTAAAGTTTTTGGGTCGTTTGTCCGTGCCTGATCCACACTGCTTAACTGCCGGGGTAAGGCGAACGCTACCCAACTGCAAGAGACATAAACCTTCATGAGCCCCCGCAGGCGCGTGGGCTCATGAGGATTTATATCTCTTGTTAGTCCCATTTATATCTGCGTTTATTTCCATGACGAATGTCGACCAGTGTGCAGTCTTTTGCATACGCGAAATTTGAAATCACTTGCAGCGAATGGGTTAAATGTATCGTCATGTCATAGATCGTCATATGAATTAACCCCTTCGTGGTCGGTTAACCCCATCACTGGCAGTGGACGCAGATTGTTTTCTTTCTTTCTTTTTGGAAATCATAAACATTTCAAATTTCAGGATTCCTACCTGTCGAATGAATATCTGTTTCAGCAAGAGGCATAGATCCTCATGAGCCTCCCCCCCCCCCTCCCGCAACCGCGAGGGCTCATGAGGATTTATACCTCCTTCCAGCTGGGTGATGTTAAGATTTTCTCGTCATTAGTCTAAAAACAGTGCCACCGACCTGTAAGAAATAATGGTCTGAAAGATTTTTTAACAAGAGGCATAGATCCTTATGAACCCCGAACGGCTTTTTGGGCTATCGGGATCTATGCCTGTGGCTAGTTGCCTTTGTTTTTAGTTCATGCAGTTTCATCATGCTAAAGAGTCTGCTGAAGTCCGCTCGAAGAAAGCATGGCTTTTCTTTTTTTTTTTCCTTCCCCCAATTACCTTTTGAACAAGACAGATTTAAGATCGACAATAAGAACAAAGAGTGTTTTCAAAACGTGGTCCTAATTTATTTCAAAACATTTAGCCACTACCCGAGGAAGATCATGAAGATTACCTAAATAATCCAGCCCTGACGCACTACCGCAGGAGACCATGATAATTCAAGGGTAGTGCCTGTCGGCGCCAAGCTAATCTGGCACTACCCATGAATTATCTTGGTAGATCCATCTCCTGCAACAGGTGCATAGTCGTTAGATAACGCCTCCAAAATTTCGGAAATACGGTGCGTCGGGCTGAATGAATTAATGATTGAAATATATGACCTGTATCACCTGCGATAAAAGTATGACATGCTATGCACTGATCAGACGCCTTGCAAGGCCAAGTTATCTAACATCCAACATGGGGAGCATGAAGTGTACAGAAATAAATATGTCAGTGTTGCTGAGCGGGGCTCGATCAGAGAATATTTTCAGCAAAGTTTAAATAGGTCAAATTGAAAATTCCCCGAGGGCAGCGGCCACACCGTTGTCGTCATAACTTGTCATAACTTAAGGACAAAATAAAATAATTGAATCCGAGGTTGGTGATTATCTTCTCTTCATAGAAGTTTTCGTAAAAATCACCCAATGCGCAATAGGCCATCGGGTTTACGTCGCCCGCTTTTGGCCAGTGCACGGCTGTGCGCGAACCAACGGCGGCCGACCTCGGCCCGATGGCCTTCGGCACTGGGCATCTGCGTTCAAAAGTTATTTGCGCAAAACACGAGGCATGCTTTGCTCAAACAGATTATACACGTTTCGTTAACATCAAAACCGAAGGCTAACTGTTGCAATGCTCAGTGTTTTCGTGCAGGTCGAGTTTAGAAGACAAACTGCGCCGTTCTTTGCCAAAAGCAGGTATTCCAAAAGTGACAAAAGCGTGACTTCCTCTGTATAAAAGTGGAAATCTCGCTTTTCTGAAAAATGCGCGTCCTGGCTTTTGTCAGTACCGGAAAAGCTGACGGCATTGTATACTGTCTCAATGAAGAAACGCATATCTCCAACGCGATTAATTCCACTACTAATTTCATAAGTCGATCGCCTCCAGAGCAGAGGTCCGGAGACATGAAAGGACATGAGAGGTTCATAGTCAAACCAAAAAGCCACATTCCTTCTCGATAATGAAGTAACGTAGCGACTGATCTCTATATTTGTTGGTTTGTCTAATTTTAAGAGATGTTAATACATTGTGTTGTAACTGTCTTTTCTTTGCATATTTCTCTCTCCGTTGGGTTCTCCTCTGCATAGTCAAACCAGTACTGGTACAGTCTCGAAAGGAACTCACTTCTGCTGGTTGGGTTGGAGCGCGTTTAGGCTTTTCCAGCGCAGAGAGTCCATCTTGACTGAACTGAACTGAACGGTGTACAAACACATTTTCACAGCAACGTCAGGGCAGCGTCTTCCAGCCATTCAAACAATGACATGATAACCTGTTCCTGCTGAGATGACCGCCCACTCTTTTTTCCAAGATGCCACAATAGCTTTGGCGCCTAGAGGCGCCTGGAGGCGCCTCTAGGCGTCAAAGCTATTGTGGCACCACCGACTCAAAGCAGCCGGACTAAAGACAGCAGAACCTGTTTAAAGTCGTGGAAGCCGTGAATGGGTAAACAAATGTCACCTATCATTAAAGTCCATCATTTAGGTGGCTACATCCAGGCGAAATGCACGACACTGGCGGGGAAAACTGACCCAGGTCGGCGAGAAAACTCATTATAACTTAAAAGAAATTAGAATAAATTTTCTTAAATTTTCAACTGCAGATTAAACATTGATCCTTTCCTTGTAAAATTTAACAATGACCTGCAACAAGATCGGATAAATAGGTGTGTTTTGAGGGGGTTTCAAACACAAGCGAAAGAAGTAGCGAAAAAAAAATGTTTGTCTCAGACAGTAATAAATCTCTGTTAACTCCTAAACAACAAAATGGCTTTGAACCATAATTTCAAATTCTTCTAGTCGTACACAGTCGCTATCCGATTTGATCTCAAATGTACACCAGAGATCAAAATAAATAAATTTTGTCGAAGAAAATGTTCTTCTGTAAAGTATGCGCATGTTGCTTGAGATGGATAATTTAAGGGTAGTTCCAGTTTAGCTTGGCGCCGACAGGCGCCAAGCTAATCTGGCACTACCCTTGAATTATCATGGTCGACCCGTCTCTTGCTGTAGTGCGTCAGGGCTGAATGGGTTAATGGAGAGAGTATTGCTCCTGCTATGCCACCCACATCGGTTACAAATGGAGAGATTTAAAAGTTTCTGAAATAACTTGGTGCAAAGTTTGGAGCTGGTCTGCTGTTTTATAAATAACATGAAGCCTGCCGCCACCTGCATGATGGTCGTTTGTGACAGGTTATCTTTCATAAGGGTGGGCGCTCAAAACAGGTTCACGGGTGTAAAAATCTACGCATAGGGATACGTTCAACCCCCCAAAAAAATGATCACACCGGTTTAACCTTGTCCTCGCAAACGTACGTACATGTTGTTTCCGAAATCTGTGTTGACTGAATGACGGAAAACCACAACTGCCCCAAAGAACATGGACACAACGTGGTCTCAGCAAGAGGCATAGATCCTAATGAGCCCCCGCATTCGCGGGGGCTCATGACGATCTATTCCTTT
Organism: Semisulcospira habei; assembly: GCA_036245525.1. NCBI lineage: Eukaryota > Metazoa > Mollusca > Gastropoda > Semisulcospiridae > Semisulcospira > Semisulcospira habei. The sequence continues at coordinate 8,580,128 of BTPG01000003.1, forward strand.
TGCAGTTAGATCGCAGACGGGCCGAGAAAAAGTCAGGGCATTGGTGTGGATGGATGTTATGCGGTAAGGTATATTGTCTGCAGTCTGATATTGTCATGTTGATACGCACGCGTCACGTCCGCCTAAAGAGAAAGGGCTCGGGGTGGTGGGTTTTGGATGGGTGGGGTTGGGGGGGGGGAGGGGGGGGGGCTATAGCAAACCCCGCGCCACACAGCCATGCGTTTTCAAATCCTTCTGAGGGCGCCGTGACGAACTTACATTCTCTCTCTCTTGGCTTGACTTCGCGAACGAAGATTTTATAGGAGTTGCCCACGACGTCTGCAGGCTTGTTCCTGGCTGCGGAGGCCAATCCGGGACAGGCAGGTTCGACCGCAGTGGCTGCAGGGGGAGGTATGGCCAGGGTTCTGAGTTGCGGCATCTCTGTTTTTTCTCCTGAGCCGCTTGTCCTTAAGGCTAGCTTTGCGAAGTCCTCAAAGGAGACAGCTGCCTTGTAAATGGTGGAGCGCCAGGTGTCACGGTCCACAGCAAGCGAAGACCACTGGTGGTGGTCGATTTGGTAGGCACTAAGTGACTTCTTGAGACAGTCTTTGTATCTCTTCTTTGGTGCCCCTCTGTCACGGTGTCCAGTAGCAAGCTCACCGAACAGGGTGATCTTTGGTAGGCGATGATCCTCCATCCTGGAGACATGCCCCGCCCATCGGAGCTGTGTCCGCAGTAGCAAAGCCTCGATGCTCACAGTTTCAGCCTGTTCAAGGACCTCGACGTTGGTGGCATAGTCACTCCAGTGAATGCCCAGGATGGTGCGCAGGCAGCACTGGTGGAAGCGTTCGAGGAGTCGTAGTTGGCTGCGGTAGAGGGCCCAGGACTCGGAACCATACAGCAGGGTGGTGAGGACCACAGCTCTGTACACGCTGATCTTGGTGCCTGTTTTCAGCTGTTGATTGTGCCACACCCGCTCGAAAAGTCGCCCGAAAGCGCTGTTCGCTTTTGCCAGCCTGCTGTCAAGCTCCTTGTCTAGCTTGGCGTCCGACGTGATAATGCAGCCAAAGTAAGTAAACTGGTGCACTGACTTTAGTTCAGACTCGCCAATAGTGATGTGAGGAGGGCGATACACTGTCTTGGGTGCCGGCTGATGGAGGACCTCTGTCTTTTTCAGACTGACCTCGAGTCCAAAGAGCTGGGCAGCGTCTGCGAAGCAGGACGTGATGCGCTGCAGGGCTCTCTCTGTCATCAGCAAAAAGCAGCTCACGAATTAGTTGGTCTAGGGTTTTCGTGTGGGCCTGCAGTCGTCTGAGGTTGAACAGGCTGCCATCGAGACGATACCTGATGTACACTGCATCGTCATCATCGAGGTCCACTGTGGCCTGCTTCAACATCATGCTAAAAAAGATGGTGAAGAGGGTCGGTGCCAGCACGCAGCCCTGCTTTACGCCGTTGAGAATAGGGAATGGTTCTGAGAGGTCATTGTTGAGTCTGACCTGGCCTTGCTGGTCCTCGTGTAGCTGAGGAACTTTGGGGGACAGCCAAGTCGCTCCACTATCTGCCACATGCCTTGCCTGCTCACAGTGTCGAACGCTTTTGTTAGGTCGACAAACGTTACGTACAGCCCTTTGTTCTGCTCGCGGCACTTCTCCTGAAGCTGTCTCAGCACAAAGACCATATCGGTGGTGCTCCTGTTTGCTCTGAAGCCACACTGGCCCTCTGGGAGGTGGTCTTCAGCGATGGCAGGTACCAGCCGATTCAGGAGCAGCCTTGCAAGAATTTTCCCAGCAATGGACAGCAGGGTGATTCCCCGATAGTTGGAACAGTCAGACTTCTCGCCTTTGTTCTTGTACAGGGTGATAACGACAGCATCACGGAGATCCTTTGGTAGTGTTCCTTTCTCCCAGCAGCAGAGAAAGAGGTCATGGAGCTTGTTGTGCAGTGCTGTGCCTCCATGTTTCCAGATCTCTGGCGGTATTCCATCAATGCCTGCTGCTTTGCCACTCTTGAGCTGGTAGATGGCTGTGAGGGTCTCTTCAGCGGTGGGCGGTTCGTCCAATTCAACCTTTCCTGGGAGTTGTGGGATTTGTAGGACGACTGCTTCTTGAAGAGTGCGCTCAGCGCTGAAGAGGCTCTGAAAGTACTCCGACCAGCGGTTCAAGATGGAGGTATTATCTGTGAGGAGTGCCTGGCCATTCGCGCTTCGCAGGGGACTTTGTACCAGGTGCCTGGGGCCATACACTGCTTTCAGTGCTTCGTAGAAGCCCCTGTAGTCACCATTGTCAGCGCAAAGCTGGTTCCTCTGTGCAAGTCTGGTCCACCACTCATTCTGGAGATATCTGAGCTTGCGCTGGAGACTGCTGCAGACGAGGCGGAAGGCAGACTTCTTCACAGGGCAGGAAGGCTGGGCTAGGTGGGCCTGATGGGCGGCTCTTTTTTTTTTTTTGCTAGATATTCCTGGATCTAATGGTCATACGCGTGTTGCAGGGCCTGCGCTTATGGCATACCTGCTAAGTCTCCACCAAAATGTCCCCCTCTCCACAATATAGGAGGGCGTGGTGGTTGTTGTGGTTCGTTGGTGGTACCTTGGGTAATGTCCCAACCATAACAAGACGTTCTCAGAGCGTGCCTGCGCTGATTGCACAAAACACACCCCCCAAAAATAATATAAATAAGAAACAAACAAACAAACAACAAATTAAACAGAATACTGAATGTAGGTCGTCAGCCTAAGAGACTAAATAAACATAAGACATAAAACTTTACGCTAATTTAACGCATCCTTAGAAAATAGTAGTAGAAAATCATGGCGGTGATTGTGGCGGAGGAGGGGGGGGGGCAGGAATACTCTGCCCCCCCCCCCACCCCCACTCCTACGTTTGTGAGTGCCAAGGGCCCCCTTCTCTTCCTCCTCCCTCTCTTCGGTTCCTACACGCCACTGTTTAGGTCTCGGTTTAGGACCTTCAAAATGTAAATCATTTCGTCTTCGCTTGAACAAAAAAAGCGTTTCATTTTGTGGATAGTATATCTGTGTGAACACAGCACGTCTTGCATACCTTGCACGCTTTCTCAGCACTGAGACTTCTGTACCCAAAAGCCGACACTCAGCCAGAGGCTTGCTTTATGGGTGGATACGCACACACACACACGCACACACACACACACACACTGTCCATGGGTGTCGAAGTGACCAAATATGGGTGTTGTCAGTTTTGAGCATTTTTGCGGAGGCACCTTCTGGGTATGTTGTTTTGAATTTAACACATTCGCACACGTTACACACTCTTAACACACAACAGCACTCAACTGCAAGAGGTATTGATCCTCCTGAGCCCCCGCAGTCGCGAGGCTCATGAGGATTCATGTCGTTTGCTGAAACCACTTTGTATATCCATGTTCCTTTGACGTCTGTGAACTGTAAAGCTGAATTTACAATAAGGACCAACAGCACAATTTTCTATCATTGGCAGTAAAAATGTTAATGCCGCGTATCCGGCTGCGCCTCGCCGCAAATGAGTTAATTCATTCGAGACCTGCCGCATCTGGATACGCGGCTAAACTCCACCTCTTTGGTGACAAGCAGTATTGAATTGTAATACAAGGAAATCTCCCTTATCACAATGGCCATGCTCTCTTTTGTCAAAATAGGGCAACAGTTTTGTTTCTCTCCAAATTTTTGGCGTGGAATGGCCGTAGTAGGCTGCTCTGAGTCGAGCTCTAATAAGTAACTTGTACCTTTTTCTTTTAACTGCCAAAGGGAGACAAGACGACGTGTAACGGTGGGGGTTTACTTTTGTGAATTAATTTGGTTACTGACATTGTTTTATCCCTTATCAACTTTGATAATGCATAGTTAATTTGGCCATGTGTGTTTCTCGTTATACGTGCAAAAAGTAAACAAAGTATAGTTTTTTTTTCTTTGAAGAACATGCTAATGACGATTCTATATATATATATTTAAAATCGATGTAACTGCCTTGTATACATAGTTTAAATACCCTAGATTCAATCCCACCTACCCACCCCCTTCCCCGCCCCCCCCTCACCCACCGACCCCACCACCCCACCCTCACCGCCCACGCCACACTTTTCCATGCAAGGTAGGCACGTCCAGAGTCGGCCTTTGTTTTACAACAATAGGAACCCATCCCCTCCTCGTTTGATTTTGTATGGCTTTGGGGCATACTTCTCTTGAATTCTTCCTACAGCACTGATTCGGAAAATGCAACTAAACTTATCAAAACAAGAAACGTATCGCGTTGTATATGACAAATCGTAACGTACCTTGTTTAAAAACAAAGAAAAAAGCTAAAAAAAACAAACAAACAAGCAACTTCAGATTCAAGATTCAAAAAATGTATTGTCAGTCTGGCCGACACATTTTCTTTTGTTGGGATCATTATGCCATGCTGAAACAGCAATAAAGGATAGTCACAGTAGTCATAATTGTATTGCTGCAGAGTGTACAAGCATTGTTAAGTAGATACGTTTAAAATAAACTATAATTTCACAGTAATTTGGCGTTTATCACCACCTGTACACATACACACACCCACACCTTGCCAACTGTGCCTTCTCGTGGAATTTACATGCGTTGCTATATATATGCTAAATAAATAAGGGAATCATGTTAAAGAATATTGAAAGACAGGCACCGTGTTGGAGTAGACAATAAAACAAGCATTAAGATAATTCCCCTACAGCATGTGCTCACTGGTAGATACTCATCATGCATCTCCCCCACCCTCTCGACACATACATATACTTAGATACACGCGAGTGAAAGACACATCGAGGGTAGATTTTCAGCCACATTATCACAATGGTATTACTAACTAACTCGCACACTTCTCAGTTTCTCCGTTTAAACAGCATATATTCAAGTTACTTCACATTATGTAACCCCGAGATCGACACAGGCCCCTTTCGTGGCAAGTTTGACGTGAAGCGGGTAATAGACGGTGTCCAGAAATCAGAAGTAGGTCAGGATATGACGTATGCTTCAAAGAAAACAGAGTATATCTCATGTTTGTGAGGGCTTTTAATTCACTATCTTCATCAAAACACGTGCAGCTTTTAACCACCTCTGATTTACCAACACAATGTCTATTTTCGTGTGACGGTAAAAGTCAGTTTGGCGTATGCAAGAAAGGTACAGGGCAGTCCCCGCGTCCATTTGGTGTGAGGGAAATTTTTTCGAGTTACACTGGCGTGGTGGTTCATTATGGCGCGTTAAACCAAGAAGACTCGATCTTGCTGATACTTGTATTTTCAAAACGCGAAATATGCTCACACTGCAACATTATCGCGCGCCTTATGTGTGGTAGTAATGAAATACTTCTTAGTGTGTATGAATGCTCGAAATGTATACCCTATACACACACGAACGGGGAAAAGGCGCCAGCAAACATGCGACTCGCGCTGGACTGACAAGTGAAATTGACGAGATGTCAGCTGGCGATCGACAAACTGAGAAAAGAACAAAATAAAAAACCTGCTGACATTTTCCGCAATATGCTTGATCTAGAATTTTACTCGGCAACACGCACGGTCATACAATGCACTGATGTCTTCCTAGTCATTTAAAAAAAAATCTACGCGCTGAGTCGACAGCGATGTGTGGCCGTCTGCCATTCATGTGTTTTGTCTGAACACCGCAATCAGTCGCAAAATGAATGTCGCGAGGCATAGTTTTGTTTTGGACTGGGTACATAAATTATATTGAGCAACAATTTTATTTGATATAGTGCCGATAAACAGACAGATGTGATTACTTGACTCGAATCAAATTCTTCGACTCGGACATCTTCATTCGAGTGTCGTAATCACATCTGCCTGTTATCGCACTATGCTCAATATAATGTAATATGTTTTCGGAAAAGCACTAGAGTATTTTGTGAGCAGCCACCCTTGTTTTAAGCCGCGGAGAAAATCTGAACAGCAACTAGCTGCAAGAGACATAGATCCTCATGAGCCCCCGCAGTTGCGGGGGCTCATGAGGATCTATGACTCTTGCTGACATCACTTCGAATCCTTGATCCTGGGAAAGCTACGACATTTTGGTGTTAAATTAACCCAAAAAAAAGCACAAACACAATTTCCGTCAACAGGCATTGAACTGGTTAAAGAAAAGAGAATGGAGAGGGAGACAGTCAATGACGTCATTATTGTCGGTATATTAACCCGCTGATGACGCAATTTGACATTATCTCTGTCTGTATTGATGCTTGATGTCATGACCGCGTTTTAAGTTGTCATCGGTTGGTAAAAATTAATTTCCCGCTCTCTCTGTAATTTTCAGAGTTCTGAGTCTCTCTCTCTCTCTCTAAAGCTGTCCTCTGTTTTTTCAAGACCACCATTTAGGTCGCTGCAGTCATTTAGTTGGTGGTCCTTAATGACAGGTGATCACTCATAATAGAGGTCGCTCCAAACAGGTTCTGTTGGATCTTTAAGAAGTGACAGCTATTGACAAAATGCATGATGATAATACCGATATTAAGCACTTACGAATTTGACGTCCTCACAGCAACGTCCCGCTGTCACGAGGCCCTGGCAGCACTGTACAAAGACAGTAACCAAATGAGAACACGAGCCATATGTTGATAAATTCCATATCTGCCAACAGCTAGCTAACACAATTAGTTTGAAGCCAGCGTCCGTAACACCTGCTTCTAAACCATCAAAGGTCAGATCGCACACAGCTTCATTACCGTAGACATGTAGACGTGAAGGGAATCCTACAAGAGGTATAGTTCTTCATGAGCCGCCGCGGCTGCGGCGGCTCATGAGGATCTATGCCTCTTGCATCATAGTGCCATTCGTTTTAACATAAGTCTATTACTATAAGTATCCAGCGCATATATTTAAAAAAAAGAAAAGAAAATAAAAAAATCGACCCCCAGTGTCGCGGCCGACGCGCTTTTGAACAGGTTCTTTCCAAGTGTCTATTTTAAGACAGGGTGTCGAGAGCTTAATCGTAATAAGAAAAGCTGGAGAGAGATACACAGAAAGCTTTTACGTAATACGATGTTCTTCTTATGACGTGTTGGCATGCAGATTTAACAGGCCTGTTGCGAATTCCCGGGCAGCACGAGAACGCACGCTAGACTACGCGACTTTGAGCCAAGACTAGACTTGGCGAGCCACGAAGTGTGGGCAACTCGGCTAGCGCTGACACTTAACCGATACTGTTTTGCTATGGATCACAAGCAATAAACGGCAAATTTTATGCTGACGTTGGCAAAGGCCTGATGACGACTTCTTCCTGGCCATACAGTTGTTACAATACGACATGTGTTTATATTTGTGGAAATAATGATGAGGAAAACGATCACTATAATATTATATTAAAACTGCATAATGGCGATGAAGCCGGTTTTGTCATACCAATAGTAGATGCAACTTATTGATGCAGACTTTTCTATTTTTTGGGCGATTTCAGGGAAATACGTTTTTTTCTGTACCGGCCGTTTTCCTGGTCACACTACCGGTCGTCCATAGTGTCGTACTGTTCTTGCCCCCGGCCCACTGCGCTTTATCGAAATCGCTCTAAAGAGCACGCTAGTTTGGGGAACTCGCGACCTCGGTATTGTAATGGCACGCTAGTTTGGGGAACTCGCGACCTCGGTATTGTAATGTTCTAAGCATGCAATGTTAACTCATTCAGCCCGATGCAAATATTTCCTAAATCGTGGAGGCGTCATCTAACTACTATGCACCTGTTGCAGGAGATGGATCGACCATGATAATTCAAGGGTAGTGCCTGATTAGCTGGCACTACCCTTGAATTATCATGGTCGACCCATCTCCTGCAGTAGAGCGTCAGGGCTTGATAGTTAAAAGAATACTTTTGTAGTCTAGTGCAGGATTTTGCATGGTGTATGTATGTGTGTGAGGTAGGGATAGGGGGAGGTGTGGGGGATTGGGGGGGGGGGGGGGGGAGAGCAAATGGCTGCATGATATGACAAAAGGAAAGGGTACGATTTTCACTTTTTTTTCTGCGCCTGCACAAATGTAGCAACGCAAACAAAAGCCTGTTCAAGGCCGGTCGACTGAGGTACATTTTACACGTCGTTTCTCTTCGTCTTCGATCTTTTCCAAAAAAAGACTCAAGCAGCATTGAATGACCGCCATTTGTCGCCATGTTGCATTCTGTCGGATTGCATCACCTTGCCTGAGACAAAAGCCGCAGTGTCGGGAATCTTTACGCAACCTTCCCATGATGCCTACACAATTTTTGTTTTTAAAGTCTGCTTACTTGTTTTTTTGCGTCACTACAGAACCTTCAAGCTAGGGCGATCGAACATCACGCGTAGACGAAAGTTACAACATGTTACTACATGTGCGGCCGACGTGTTGCACACTTATAGTAACATACTTGTGTTGTTAAGCATTTACGGGTTTATTTATTCCCAATTCCCAGTAAGAATAAAAATGTTCAAACTCGTATCCCTGTAAGCTATAAGGGTCCTCAAGAGCTTGCGCTGCGATACAAGAGACGTCCGATTCAGAGCAATCCTGTTTGATTTCTCGGCAAAGAGTTTGTTAATATAGGTAAAAGCCTACTTCAGAGCCTTAGGAAACGTGAGCAATCCGCTCAATGAAGCGGTCAAAGACTACAAAAACAAAAGGCCAGCAGACTCACAAGGGACAAATCATGGATGGGTCAAGCAGAGGACTCAGTACAAGATATCTGGGAAGACAAAACGATGAATCAATCACAACAATGGGAACAAAGTCCAACCAGACATCTGTACCATACTATCAGACCTGAAATGGGAAGGTCCTATCGAGAATGGCAAGCAGGCACGACAGAAGCGAAATTCAGAATATTATTATAAGAGAATAGCAAGCCCCAAGATCTGATCATATACACAGGCGGTTCAGTCACCGACAGCTGGTGCTCCACAGTCAAACAAAAAGCTACACAAAGGTAGTACAGCCTACAAAATAGTTAAGCTGAGTTCAGTCAAGCCTAACGATGGAGGTTGAGGCGGTGAATCGCGCTGTGAAATGGATTGCTACGCTGGATGACAGCCAAATCGGTCAAGCCAATATTCTCAAAATATCCACTGTAAGTGATCGACTCTGGAATCTGAAGCCGAGACTGACCAGGACATGCAAAAGCCAAGAGCAATGATCGATCTAGAGGACACCCTCGCTGGAGAGGCAGAGGTCATAGGGCTGCTGATGGGCAGATCAGACGTGAGAAACCTGAGAAAGCATTTCCAAGAACACGGCCGAGGGAACCACACAGTCGATCTCCACCGGAGCAGGGGTGTAGAGAAAGGCAGCGAACGGAGGTGTGGAGAGCGGCAGCGGGCGTTGGACAGACTTGATAGGACACGAGAGATTATAGTAAGCCAGCCCAGATTAGAACGATATCGCAAGGAACTTTTGGAAGACTTCCGGTTGTTTGGGTGGAGCGCGTACAAACTTTTCCATGAGAGGAGATTGACCGAACTGACCTGAACTAATTAATGAACTGCTAAACACGTATATAGATCTACGATCCGTTCTTGGCGTAGGTACAACCTCCTCCGAGAGGTTACTTTAACTCAGTACAGCTGTGCCAGTACACTCCGACTGATGTCGGTTAACTCATTCGAGACGTGCCGACTCCGGATACGTGACTTAATTAAAGCCGGGGGAGGCACGACTCGAATGAGTTAACGGATGTTTTTTGTTTTTCTTTTTTTTGTGTTGCTTGATCAATATCACAATTTGTTACATTCATTTTAAATGATGAATTCTGAGCCTGTAGGTGTGCGTGCGCATACGCGTTGTCCTCTAGAGACAAACTACACTTTGGCAGACAGATAGACCGTGATAATTCAAGAGTGGTGCCAGAATAGCTTGGCGCCTGTAGGCTGATAGTACTGGCTGTAGGTGCCAAGCTGTTCTGGCACCACCTTTGAACAATAATTGATTCATGTTCTGTTTTAATGCGTCAGCTTGGAATTGGTTCAATATAATACTTTACACATTGTAGACACGTTGCATTCGGGTTCATACCGCGTGTCCGAGAGCAACTCGAACGAAGTTAATTCATGCAGCGTTTTGTCACAGCTGTTAATGACATTATAAAAATTCCTTTTTGCTGTAAAAATGTAATAAATGAGTATTTTTGCAAGCAACATTCGATTTCAATGTATTTGGTTAGCAACGAACGGTAAAAAGTAGGACTTTATTTCTTCTTTCTTTTTTTTAGGGATTTAGGGACATACTTGTACAGGGGCGGATCAGAGGTGGGGGTGGGGGAGGGGGAGTAGGGCGGTCCAACGTTTTGTTTGGGACCTCCATCCTGTAACGTAACACTTCTCGAATCCAGGCACTGCTTTCCAGTGGCCGAAAAGTCAAAATGCGGGGGCGGAAATGGGGGTTTGGGTGGGGTGTGGGGTGGGGTGGGGGTGGGTAGGTAATGGAAGGTGGGGGGTGGGGGTGTCTGAACTCCCATAAGAGAGACTAATATAGCAGATTTAAATAATTTGTAGCAGGTGTGTGGGGGGGGTGGGGGATGGGGGGAGGGGGGGGGGAATTTTTGAAACACCCATAAACCCACCCTGATCTGCTCCTGACCTAACCCTTTGCGTGTCCGTAGCGGTTTTAGTGGCGAAGATTCCTTCATGGCGAAAATCTGTCCTATATCCATTAGCTTACTCATCCACATAGTGGCAATAGGAAACTGGGTTGGTGATTTTTGGATATCACGGTCTCAACCCGCCTGGTATAAAGTTACGCAAGGTGAAAGGGTTCCAAAGCTTTGTTCATGACTAGTTTCCCAAGATGTATACAGTGTTCAGAGTAGACAACATGCTTTACCCACTTCTCGGTCACTGTACCCACTTCCCGGCCACTGTACCCACTTCCCGGCCACTCCACGTACACTTGTGTGTCTGCAATCTTTGTTCATTCAACGGTTCAAAGGCAAAACCGTCCAAGAAACATAGATACAAATTTGTCTGAGCAAGAGGCATAGATCCTCATGAGGATCTACGCCTCTTGCATTTGGATTGCGTTTGCGTTTTCTCGGCATCCAAGGGGATAACCCCTTGACGGCTACTGCCGATACCGTGCCGCGGAAAAGACTGTCAAATAAGTCTATCCGCCGAACGGTATCGTCAGTTTTAGACCCTTCCCGTCGTCCCCCACCCCTTTCCCCCACCATACACTCTTTCTAAATCTGACCTGCGCGAAAGTGGATGTTTCTGACCCACTACTGCTGATTAGACGTATATTGTACTAGTGGGGTATCGTTTGTGGCGAACAACTCTCAACAACTAACGAGAGCTGAGTCACGTCGGATAACCTGCTTCTGTCATAAGCAAAGACAACGCTCCGAACATCTCCAAGAGGCATAGTTCCTCATGAGCCCTCCGGGCCCTGACCCTCCGGGCTCATGAGGATCTATGCCTCATGGAGATGTTCGGAGTGTTATCTATGCTTCTGTCGCACACCGGTTATCCGCCGTTACTTTTTTTTTCGTTCGTTGTTTGGCAGTCATAAATGAGAAGAAGAGGGGAGAAAATAAATGTGGTTTTCTTTGTAGGTGGGCAGAAGTTTCTGCCTTTCCTCCAGTATGCTGTATAGTGTCGCCTAGACCGAAACAGCTGTCCACACCGGCAATATAATTTGAATTCCCTTTTCGGGTACCTAGATTTAAATTGTCACGCATAAAGGGGATGGGAATCCGTTGTATACATGCGACACACCACATTCGGCGAAGGGGGGGGGGGGGGGGGAACGGGAGGGGGGGAGGGGGGGAAGGGGAAGGGGCGGGGGGGGGGGGGGGAGACGCTTCCATATGCATTGCTTCCAGTCACTTACTTAGTGCTCTCCTCTCTTTCCTATCGTTTTAGCTCACATGCGAAGTTTTGGGCCAGTGGTCGTCCGTCCGCCGTTTTCAAGCCACAGGCTTTAAACTTCGCCAAATGATATTTTGTGGCAGGATTTTTCCAAACATACCAATTTGAGTGACCTTTCGCAAAGGTCAAGGTCACAGGGGCTCAGGAAATATGCCAAAAGTAGCTATATGTTGACATAATTTATTTTTTCCTAAAGTACTATTCACAACTTCAAACTCAAACTTGGTAAAAGGATACCTGATGGTAAGACCTTTCTATGAATACTAATTTGGTTAATCCCTCGGAAAGGTTAAGGGTCACATGAGCTCAGGAAATAGGTCAAAAATTGCCGTATTTTGAAAAAGATGTTTTTGTTCTCAAATACTGTTCACAATTTTAAACCCAAACTTGATACAGATATACCTGATGTTAAGACCTATCTATGCATACTAATTTGGATGACCCCTCGGAAAAGGCAAGGGTCACAAGAGCTCAGGAAATAGGTTCGAAATAGCCTTATTTTGACAAAACATGTTTTTTTCTCAAATACTATTCACAACTTCAAACCCAAACTTCTACAGAGATGCCTGCTGAGAAAACTCTTCCATGCAAAATTATTTGGATGATTCCTCGAAAAGGTCAAGGGTCACAAGAGCTCAGGAAATAGGTATAAAATAGCTATATTTTGACAAAATATGTTTTTCTTTTTTCTCAAATACTATTCACAACTTCAAACCCAATTTTGGTACAGAGATACCTGATGGTAAGACCTAGCTACTCATACTAATTTGGATGACCCTCCGGAAAGGTCAGGGTCACAAGCTGGCAAAAGTGTGTAAAATGTTAATTTTTGAAAAAATTGTGGGTATTATCAACATTTTCACAAATTGTTCAATCAAATTTGGCACAAAGGTAGCTGATGATAAGATCTTCATGTGCATACTAATTTAGTCGACTCATTGCAAAGATCAATGGTCGGGGGGGGGGGGGGGCGGGGGGGGGGGGGGGGCGGGGGGGGGGGGGGGGGGTTGACAGATGTGTGAGAAATGCTTACATTTGGAAAAAACATGAATTTTGCTGGTGCGGAAGCCAGCCCATATTGTCACAAAGGTCACACATGTATATCGATCGTCCACGTGAGCCATAATTGCTTTACCTTTCTTTTTGTGTATGCTTTGACCAACTAGATCTACGATAATTGGTCATTACTGCACAGTTCTCTTCCCCGACAGTGCTTTTACCTACTTTACTTAGTTGTTGGCAGTCGTTCGGCATAAACATTTCTTATTTCTGATGAAAATAACGACGAAGATGGTATGTACTTTTATTTTTCACTTCATATTATATTTCTTTCTATTTCAGAATGAAACGCTGCTGCTACGCAACACGTGGCCACAGTTCACTGACTGTTTCATCCACACCGTTATAATATGGATTCCATGCGGCTTCCTGCTGCTCGCGCTGCCTTACTACGTCACTTCCGTTGGCGGACTGATGTCACAAAGAAGAAGCGAGGTCACTCCGTTGTTCAAAGCACGACTGGTAAATACCAGTTCATTTCAGTTCGTTCAAAACGAATTGTAATTTAAATGTGGTGCCAGACTTGGGAAAGCACTTTTGAATTATTAAATATCTTGGTCGATCTGTCTTCCGAACAGTAGTGTATACAATTTTAGAGGACAGTTTCGTTCGTAGTGCCTAATATTTTAAAACATTGCTTGAGCACGAGAATCTGTATGTGTTTTTTGTTGAGGGGATACCAGCTCTAATTTCTATCTATCTGTATCCCGTAGTCTTGCCGACCGTTAAGGCACCACTGATGACTTGACAACCAGCTCCCTCCATTCCTCTCTGTTCTCTGCCATTCTTAGTGTATCACCCAGCTTCAGTCCTGTCCACTCTGAGATATTGTCCTCCCATCTTTTCCTCTGTCTTCCTCTCCTTCGTCCTCCTTGCACAGTGCCTTGCAGGATTGTTTTGGCAAGCCCTGCTGAACGCGTGACATGCTCATACCACTTCAGTTTGCGTTCTTTTCACAATGGCTAGGTCTTCATAGGGCCCGATGGTTTGCCTGATTCTGCTTCCCACTTCCTCGTTTGTGATGTGCCGCCGTGAGATGGCCTTAGTCGCCTGCTCGGCGCTAAACCCCATTAACTAACTCGTTCGTGATGTGATCTCTGTATGAAATGCCAAGCAGCCTTCGAAAACATCTCATTTCGGTGGCTTGTGTCCTCGTTTCAAGGTCTGCTGTGAGGGTCCATGACTCACAGGATATATAAGAACACTGAGGTGACTGAGGAGCGCATCAGTCTGATCTTGGAGCAGAGTGTGATGTTTCTGTCCTTAATGAATAATGCATAGCATTTATATGGCGCATTTCTCATATTTATAATATAACTCAATGCGCAGAATGTAGCCGCGAACTGAGCCCAACAAGCACGCTCACGTGAATCACACGCATTCACTCACACACTGTACGTAAACACAGAACATTCACGTGGTGCTAAGGGCAAGCTCAAGCGAGCTACACGGTATTTGGAAATCGTTTTGTATTTGAAATTTTATTAAGTTGGCTGAAACTGATACCAAAGTGGTCATTTGGTCTTCAATCTTGTCAGTGTTGTTGTTGTCTGCGCAATCCTGGACAGTATTTCTGGTTTTGATCCTTCGTCTGTCAATGGCGCCGAAGTATTTGAATTTATTAACTGTTTCCAGTTTTTGGTCTCTAATCATGGTGTCATTGCCAATGCCACTTGTGTTATTGTTCATCAGTTTGGTCTTCTCTGCACTGATTTCCATTAGAAACGCAATGTCTGTACTGTCCATCTTTTCCACCAGCTGAGCTAGCTCCTTCTCTGTTCCTGCAAGGCCATCAATTTCGTCCGCAAAGCGCAAGTTCGTGATTGTTCTGCCTCCCATACTTACAGTTCCTTTATGATTTTTTCAGAGCGTCTGTCATGATTCTTTCCAGGAAGATGATGAAAAGAGTAGGTGAGAGCAAGTAGCCTTGTCTGACTCCAAATGTTGTCCTAAACCAGTTTCCTATTTTGCCGTTCAAGCAGACTGCGTTAGTGGCCTTGTTGTAAAGGTTTGCTATGACTTTGATCAGGTTGTCATTGATGTTGTATAGCTTCATGATAGTTCAAGGGCTGCATGCCACACCCTGTCAAACGCTTTTATAAAAGCTTTCTTTAAGGTCTAATTTACTGACGAGCAAAAAAAAAAAAGCGACTTATCTGCACTCATCCGATGATTTCCGACGATTCATAAATGGCGCATTTTATTTTGCTCGTCAGTATAATGAGCTATTTATTACTGGCAAACGTCCATATCAGATCTCTGTGTGTGTGAGGGGGGGTGGGGAGGAGTGGGAGTGGGGGTGTGGGGGGGTGTGCCAAAATGCTAAACCTATAACCAGAGTCATTCCTGCATGCAGTTACACTTTAGAGCTGAATGGGTCAACTTCGCTATATATGTCGGCGTAAACTCACCCAATATGAATATACCCAGTATGAAAATCTACCCGTGAATCTAAGCGTGAATCCATTCATGTGTAAATCTACCCATTGAAGATTTTTGCAGCAGCTATTTAGAGTTAGTTTCAATCGAGTGGTGTAAATGTTATACTGTGCTCAGGCTGGGCAAGTTTAGGTCTAAATATGGCGACACTAACAACACTAACATTTGACGTCAGGCCTTACAAATTGTGGGTAGGTCTTGAAGCAATGTAAACGTCATTTCGAGTGTGTCGTGAGGAAGACGGATCACCTTGAGTATGTTACGAGTTCGGCTATGTTTTCGTACTTGTCTCGATGTCTCACAGTCATATATATCTTTAGGTGTAGGCACTG
Source organism: Semisulcospira habei (assembly GCA_036245525.1). NCBI lineage: Eukaryota > Metazoa > Mollusca > Gastropoda > Semisulcospiridae > Semisulcospira > Semisulcospira habei. The sequence goes on from BTPG01000003.1 coordinate 8,595,804, forward strand.
GCATGCACTGTGATTGCAAATCCTTGTAACTGAGTTAGGAATGACTTATTTATCTTCCCTAGTGTTCTAGGCCTTCACTAGACACAATGCCTACCTAGCCCAAGCTCTCCTAACTTTCGTTATTATCGTTTAACACATTCTGCCCCAGGACTGAAATCCGCAAATCTTCAAATTGCCCTCTGAAGACCGTATTACACTTCTGGAAACAGATCGAGCGTGATATTTCAAGGATTGTGCCAGAATAGCTTGGCGCCTATGGGCGCCAAGATATTCTGGCACAACCCTTAAACTATCACGCTCGATCCATGTCGTGCCGTGGTGTGTCGGAGATGAATGAGTTAAAGTACGTAAGTATGCAATTGTATTTTTGTGTTTTGACAAGATAGCCTCTCATGTCTGCACCCTTTAAAGTCAAATGCGTGTGTGCAGGGTTACAGACAAACAAGCATTTTAAAAACGCCAGCCATTTTTGCATTTAAAAGTAATGAGAGAAAATGGTACTTCTTGATGTTTCATGAAACATGTCAATAGAAGACATGCTCACGTGCAGTATCACAATAGCACCAATATTAAACCCTTCACTGCCCCCCCCCCCCCAAAAAAAAAAAAAAAAAAAAAAAAAGTTCAAAGCGTCCAATTTCAAGAGGCATAGATCCTCATGAGCCCATGAGGATCTATGCCATCTTGTTGACACCAACGTTTTTATTTGGACTGTTGTGACTTTTGGACGTTGAATCAACACTGATTTCAGAAACAATATTTGCGTCTAGCGGCAGGCAAGGGGTTCCAAAAGATTGGTTTGTCTTGGACGGTCCACGAGACAATTGACTGCCGCTCGCCGAGCGGTAGCGTCAGCAGTAATCAACGCACTCAGCCCGACGCACGTGTTTCCCACATTTTGAAAAGCGTCATCTAACGACTATGCACAAAGTTGCAGTAGATGGATCGACCATGATAATTCAAGGGTAGTGCCAAATTCGCTTGGCGCCGACAAGCGCCAAGCTAATCTGGCACTACCCTTGAATTATCATGGTCGACCCAACTCCTTGTGCAGTGCGTCAGGGCTGAATTGGTTAAAGGGTTACAGTTTATAGTCTTGATTCTGCATTGGCAAAAAAAAACAAAAACATTTCTTTCCGTATATTTTCCGGCTGTTTCAGTCTTGCTGCCTGATGCTGGCGGTTCTGGCGTTGGTCCACCTTCTCGTACGGGCCTATGGTGAAGCTCTCTCCAGATCCCCTGCCGCCTTTGTTGGGGACGGACTGTACATCACAGCTTATGCAAGTCCCGTTCAATGGTCCAACATCTCGTTTTCTCTATGAGAACAGGAGATGTAGTTCGTTTGAGCAAAGCTTGCTTCTCTTTTATTTCTTTTATTTATTTTTTTTAACTTTTTTTCATTTGACTTCTTTTGAACAAGACATATTTCTGAAATATGCTAAAAACAGAAAATGATCATCAAACTTGGTCCTAATTTATTTTAAAATTTAGCTGTCTTTAAACTCGTGAGATCATGGAGATTACATAAAATTTGAAATATATTCAGGCCTCAGTGAACTGCACTGATCTTTATCACTTACTCTGAAACTGTGACAAGCTAAACATAGATCAGATGTTTGCCGAAGACCAAAATATCGAACAATTAACGTGAGGCAAGTGCAATTTACCGGAATAAATATATGTCATTGTCGTTGGGGCTCGATCAGGTTATATTTTAGTATTTTTTAATAGGGCATGTTCAAAAGTTCCCCAGGGCAGCGGCTAAACAACTGCCAGCAAGACTAAAGGAACATTAACTCATTGTACCCCAGACACACCACAGGAAGATAAGGATCGACCAATATAGTTCAAAGGTGATGCCAGAATAGCTTGGCGCCTATGGGCGCCAAGCTATTCTGGCATCACCCTTGAACTATCTTGGTCGATCTGTGTCCTGCACTGCAAGGCAGTCTTCAGAGGACAACGGCAACATGTAAGGATTTCGGTGTTGGGGTAGAATGAGTTAAAATAAGTTAGAACTAGGGTTGGTGGTCTTTTCTTTTAGAGTTGTCATGAAATCATCTGCGTTCAAAATTTATTTGAGAAAACACGAGGCAATCTTTGCTCAAACGGACTATACAAAACTGCACTATGGAGGCGAGATGTGCACAGGTTAAAGGGGAAAAAAAGAAAACCGCCCACCACGCTTCGAAATAAGAAAAGTTGTTTTCTCTACTGTGAAAGGGGAAAAGGACATTCAACGGCAAAAGGCGGGGGCTTATGAGGTTCCTTGCCTTTTTTTGCTAACCTTATTTATATCAACGTTCCTTGAACTGATAATATTTGGTGTTCAATTGTACCTGCTTTTGAAGACATGATGTGTTTTCCACTGGCCGTGAAGGGACATAATTCAGCTCCTAAGAAAACCTTGTACAGAGTTCGGTCTTTAGTGTTCCTTGTCTAAGATTGCGCGATGCACAATGCAGAATGTATCACAACTTTATTCTCCAGGTGTTACTCGCGGTGATGACGCAGAACGAACGCCTGAAAGACATCCACACGTCACCCGTCACATTCTTCTTCTGGCTGCTTGCGTCACTTTGCAACGTCATTCCTTTCTACACTTTCGTCATAGAGAAGGTGACGCACTTAGAAAACATCGTTGGTGGTTTTGCATTGTTAATGTATAGTAATAATGACTTTTGCAACTTTTTCGCGTGAATAAAACAAAACAAAACAAATTAACATCAAGTACAACCCCTCACCAACCCAACACCAACAACTACAAAAACAACTGAACGTTCGAAATCTGAATGGCCCACTCTGAGAGCTGCATCAGTTTTATGATAGTTCATGTACAGTGCCAGACAATCCATCATGACTCTTGAACTGTCATGACCGATGGATCTCATGTTGAAGTGCCTTAACCCCTTCCCTGCCACTGGAAGGAATATTAATTGTTTGTTTCTGAAATTTATATTCATTCAACGAACAAAATCTACAACAGTCCAACATGGATACACATTTTATTAAGCAAGAGGTATAGATCCTCGTGAGCCCCCGTAACTGCGGGGGCTCATGAGGATCTATACCTTTTGCAGTTGGTAGGTGTTCAATTTTCCTCGGCAGTTAAGGGGTCAAGGAACTAAATTTAGTCATAAGTCCTGGTCGCAAGGAAAGTTGGCCGTCAATTCTACTAGTACCATTTATTCCAATCGGAATTGTCCTTTTTTTAAGTCGAAGTGACGCTAACAAAACGTCACCCCTTTATTCCCTTAACTCTTTCTACCCCAGACACACCACAGCAAGATATGGATCGACCATGTCAGTTCAAGGGTTATGCCAGAATAGCTTGGCGCCTGTGGGCGCCAAGCTATTTTGGCATCACCCTTGAACTATCATAGTCGATCTGTGTCCTGCACTGCAATGAATTCTTCAGAGAACAACGGCAAAATTTGGGGATTTCGGTGTTGGGGTAGAATGAGTTAACTCATTCAGCCCGGCGCTCGTATTTCCGAAATTTTGGAGGCGTCATGTAACGACTATGTACCCGTTGCAGGAGATGGATCGACCATGATAATTCAAGGGTAGTGCCAGATTAGCTTGGCGCCTGTCGGTTAAAGAAAAAAAATCCAACAAAGTAAGGAACAATCGTAAGAAATACCAATACAAACTATATTTTGTCTTGGTCTTTTTAAGCGTGTTTCTTTCTTGTTGCTGCTTTCTAGTATTATTCACATGTGAAATCTTACAAAAAATACGGAATCGTTATTTATGTTTTCATTCAGATGTACTTGAGGGATGTAGTCAGCTTTCTGGTGTTCATGTCAAGTTACCTGCTGCAGTTGTCCTCTCTTGGACTGACCGCATTTGTGGAGCACACGGACTCGCGATGCACGTGCACGAAGGTGATTGGTCATTAGGTCAGCGTTCGTAGTATCGGCTGTGCTCGGTCACGGGCATATATAAGTTGCTTATCTGTTAACCCCTTCCCAGCCATTGGACGCATTGTTTTGTTTCTGAAATGTTTGCTCATTCAACGACCAAAAGCGGCAACCGTCGGATGGGCATGAATACAAATTGGTCTCAGCAAGAGGCATAGATCCTCATGAGCCCCCGCAACTGCGGGGGCTCATGAGGAGCTATGTGTCTTGCAGCTGGGTTGTGTTCACATGTTCTTCGCAGTTAACAGGTTAATCCATTCAGAAGCTCATCCGCCCACCTGATAGTAAAGAGTGTTGTTGGCTGTGCGTGTACAAGAGGATCAAATGTGAAATTTTTTTTCTGTGTTTGACAGAAACAGTGCCCGGAAACCACGTGTTCCTTCCCATCATTCCTCGGGTTCTGGTGGATAAACAAGTAAGCCATGATGTTGTTTTGCAAACTATGTTGAAACACGTCGTTATACAGCAAACAAGATGGGATGAACCATAACCCAGAAAGTCCTTTTTGTATAAGAGCTGTCCTCGCTGTCGGTGGTCTCTACCTTTTGCTTTGACCTGATTCTAATGTTGAATTATATCTAATTGAAAAAATCTCGCAGATCTGCCAATGCGTCAGTGAATTTTATAAGGGGCGCAAAACATACGCGTCATTGATTTGTCAAACGTCATTTGTCATGAAGTAAGTTTTAGCTGATACGTAATTTTATATTTTACGTGATATGAGTTTCACTTTCGCTTCTTAGACTTGAGAAAATGGTGCTAAAACTATAACTTCACGGTACAATTTCAGTCTTGCTGTACACTGTGTGAAAGCAGGTTGACTTTACCTAGCTACATAATATACTAAGTACACGGGGATCCTGCATGCTCTTCTCAAAGCACGTCGATGTGCTTGTTAGTGCGTGCGTGCGCGCGCGCTCCAAACATCGCCAAGAGGCATAGATCATCATGAGCCTGGAGGACACATGAGGATCTATTCCTCTTGGAGATGTGCGCATGTTTGTGAGAGATAGAGAGAGAGAGCCGCGCGAGAGGGAGAGAATGAGGTTATATTTGAAGTATTATGTCCATGTCTGCGTGGTGACGGATTTGCCTCTTTTACGTCACCGCCACTGTCTGACTTTCTTTAAAAGTAAAGTTTTTTTAATGTTTTAATTCTTTCTGAAAAGAATTAGTTTTTACTAAAGAAGTTGAAAAGATACAAAGCTGGCTACCGAACACATCCAATGTCTTTCTGCAAACTAGCTATATGCATAAGTTCAAGTAACATGACTGTCACGAGGTGGAGTTGTAGTCGAAGTATGATAAACACACTAGACACACACACGTAGAGTTCTTTAAAATAAACCTCGTTCAGCTGCAATCCGTCACACGTGGCTTAAGGATGTAGACAAATACTGGAGTAACAGTTCCAACAATATTTAATTCAGCGATGTGATATCCACACAGTAATGCACTTTCAAATGCACAAACCACTGATACAAAGTCTCTTCTGCGATGTCCACACTGCGACACAAAGTCTCTCATACACGGCGTCTCCCGCAATAAACTACGTGTCTCTACAACCGACAAAGCAAGACAATGTACGCCCGGGCTTTCCCAGCGCCCTCCTTATATACACTACAAAAATCTAGAATCATCTACTGAAATCATACAACTCAACCAATCAGAACGAAACACGCAGCCGAAGCTCATTAACATAAACTTTCCAAAAAAAAAAACTATAACAGGCTACAAAAACTCGGCTGCTTACTTCAGCTCTAAATTCTAGCGTATAATGAAGACACATAAAAGTATGGTATACCTATCACCACGTTCCATGATAGCTCAAAAAGGTACGAGAACATTCCCAAAACAAAATAAAAGCTGCTCAATTCACGCGAACAGGAAAACAAAAAGTAGCGAAAATGTTGCGATGCCAACTAACCGACGTGACACTACGATGTCACTAGACAGTGCGACCTTTCTAGAACGTACCGGACTAAACTTAAAAAAAAACAAAATCGGCTCTACTCACGAACAAAAGAAAATCTTACTAAAAAGGCACGTGAATTTCGCCAAGTTTCAAGCTTGTGTGTACAGACATACCGGAGGTTCTCTTGTTAAAATACATACCCATACACATCTTCGCGCCAAATGTGCGTTCAGCAGCGAGGTTAGCGTAACTAGACATGATGTAATTTTTATCTTATTGTTAGAAATCATAGCCTGCCCGCCTTTGACGTCGTGGACATGCTATTAAATTCGCCCTACCGCGACCGGTCCTAAAAAAAGTTCCTTCTATAAATAAAATGGACTTAAAAAGCAGAAAATGCGGCGTCTTAATTCTTACACACAACGTCTGGGATGAGCTAAATGATCTTGTGTACATTATTACCTACCTACTGTATCATGATGATCAAACTAATGATTAACCCCTTAACTGTTGGGTGGAAAGCAAACGCTACCCAGCTGCAAGAGACATAAATCCTCATGAGCCCCCGCAATCGCGGGGGCTCATGAGGATTTATGTCTCTTGTTAATCCTATGTCCAATTTTAGTCCCACTTCAGTCGGTGTGCAGTGGTTTCAGACGCGAAATCCGCGGTCACCAGCATCGACTGCAACATTGTATATTATGTGTGTGTGTCCTTAAATACCTTTGATCATGCGCCTTCTTCTGTGTTTCAGGCTAATGATCACAGGTTACCAGCGAGACATCGAGGAAACAGACATGTGGTTACTCCCCCCTGCTGAGCAGAGTTCAATTCTTGTGCCTCGGTTCGAGGAAAAATGGCGACACGAGATAAAAAGGTACCAGTCTGCACACACTAAAGGCATAGGTGGTGTGTTTTGCGGCTACACTGTGTAAAAGTGGACAGCGCACCTAAATTTCAAGGAAAATGAAACGCGAAACAAGTTAGTGTAGGGTAAACAACACAAAATTGGACTGACATGGCAACACAATAGTTGCTTCCCTTTGGATGCTATTCTGTTGCGGTACATTTGGTTAGTCCCCTTGTGCGTGAAGCGGTGCCTACATGTACAACGCTGTTAAGTAGGCTTAACCCCTTCCGTGACAACATACGTACATCTTGTTTCTGCAATCTGCTTGCAGTGAAAGACCAACAGCCACAACTGCCCAAAGAACATGGACACCGAGTATCTTCAGCAAGAGGCATTAATCCTCATGAGCCCCCGCAGTCGATGGGGGCTCATGAGGATCTATGCCTCTTTGCAGTTAGATCGGTTTCACTTTTTGTTTGCGTTGAAGGGGGTTATTGGCCATTTTGAAAAGTGAAAATAGCGTATCTGATTTAAACGTAATTTTTTATTTTAAAAAGGTGACATTAGGGCCGACACTAAAATATTTTGTGAAAATAAAAAATGCCGGGATTACCTGTTTTGAGCAAGCGCCTCTTTGAGAGACCACCTTTCAATACGGACTATCAATCAGACGGATGTAGGCATATAAATGATAGCTTTAACCCCTCCCCTGCCACTGCACGTACATGTTTCAGTGTTATGAAAGGTTTGTTCTTTCAACGACAAAATCCTAAACGACCCAAGAAACATGGATACACCGTGGTCTGAGCAAGAGACATAGATCCTCATGAGCCCCCGCGGTTGCGGGGGCTCATGAGGATCTATGTTTCTTGCAGTTGGATCATGTTCACTTTTTCTCCGCAGTGAAGGGGTAAATGACAAGTGACTTTTTGCCATTCAAGATTTTATCCCTGACAGAGTCTCTGTCTTTTAAGATCACTTTCTTCTTGCAAAATGTGCGCAATACAGGTTCTTTATTTTATGTTGAAGACCAACCCGTGTTGTATACATGTTTGTGCTTTGTTTCCGCTTTCAGACACGCGGCAATGGGGACAAACTCAAAGGAGAAACGTTACTCTAGAACAGATAACTCTGACAGACAACCTTTTCTCCGCCGTCAGAGTCGTCTCTCTCAGTCAGACAAGCTACTTGTGCAGGATGACACAAAGGTAATTACGAGACTCGTGTTAAAAGTCTCCACGTAACCATTTGTAAATGCAAATATTTTAAAAATGCCATTTGTAAATGCAGCAACCGGTATGGTAATTATGATAACCGGTGGTAATTATAACCGGTGGCTGTACGCACAATGAGTTAAACAGTCAATGAATCCAGTCGAATCCAGTCTAATTCAGTTTAATGCAGTTCAGTTCAACTCAGTTCAAGTCATTCATTTTATATTAGTGTGTTCCAATTCATTAAAGCTCATTCCAATTCAGTTCAATCCAATCCATTTCAGTATACTCCAGTTCAATCAAACCCCATCCAGTCCAATCCAATCTAGTCCAATCCAATTAATCTAATCCATTTCAAATGCAGTTCAGTCCAGCCCATTCTTATCATGTCAATCCAATCCAGTCCATTCCAAACCAGTCCAGTCCGTCAGTGAGGTTTCCTTGACAAAGAACGACTCAAAAAAAACGAGCGGTAGCGAGGTCACGGCGGTTTACAATCTTGTGCCATAAACATTGACAACACTACGAACATCTCCAAGGTCAATAGCTCCTCATGAGCCCTCGGGGTTCGAGGGGATCTATGCCTCTTGGAGATGTTCGGAATGATGTCTGAGCTTATGGTGCGCACTGATTATTCGTTGTGAGTTCGCCCTCGTTCTTTGTCGGGAGTCTTTCTTTGCAAACGAAACCTCACTATTCAGTGGAGAAAAAAACGCCGAGTTCATGACAATGTACGCCTCTCACATATCGGAGTCTGTTAGCAGTGAAGAGGTAGTTGCCCGTTTGGCCTTTGTCGTCTTTTACGTTATTTTCAGAAAAAGTCACCGAACCTGGTGCGCGTCATGCTGAGACTACTGATGAAGGACTTCGTCATCTGTTTCATTCAGAAAGCCGCGTCCGACCTTTTCTTTCTACTGAGTCCAGTCATCCTCGGGTACGCGTCATAACCCTTTTACTGCAAGGCGAACGCTACCCATCTGCAAGAGACATAAATCCTCATGAGCCCCCGCGACAGCGGGGGGCTCATGAGGATTTATGTCTCTTTGTTAGTCCCATGTTCTTTATGCATACATCTGGTCCCATCTCATTTGTGTTGTTCACGCGAATGTCTGTCAACGTGCAGCGGTTTTTTTTTTTTGTTTTTTTTTTCTCCGTCTACCGTCTATCCACCTGGAACACTCTCCCACACTCTCTCCGTCAGAAACACTCTATCTTTTCCTTCCAGTCCGCCCTCAAAACTCGCCTCTTTCAACAGTTCTAGCACCATATCACCACACTCCCCACCGCAAGCTGACCGTCGTAATGTATTTTCACTATTTGTGGTACGTGAGTCATTGTCTAAAACGTGCGCATGCGTGTGCGAGTTGTGAGTGCGCGATTAGAGTTATAATTATTACAAGATAAGCGCATTATAAATACTGTATTTATTATTATTATTTAGCGGTTTCAGACGCGAAATCCGTTATCACTGGCAGCGAGGGGGTTAGACCCATTCGCAGCCCCTAGTCGTAGATTATGCTTCTGAAGTCACGTCATTCCGCGTCAGAGAGCGTCATCTGTCTGAGGAGCATGTATAAACTTGGTTTCAGCAAGAGACATCCATCCACAGGATGCCCCGCTGGTGCAAAGGGGGTCTCTTGAGGTTCCTCGCTTCTCGCAGTCGCTGATGTTAACATTGTTCCCGGCTGTGAAAGGGTTACTTTGCTGTGTGTCTGGTTTGCGTGTCTGTCTGTGTCTGCACAGGTGGAACTCTCTGAGAGTCTGTACCATTTGAAAGTCGGTGTGTGGCGCATTTGTCGGTGATAGTCTCGAACATTTCTGAACGATACTTGACCGGAGTCTATGCTGCTGTCGGGACGTGAGGCGACGGAGGCCGCGTACAACCAACCGATCCACATTAACCAATTAAACTACAATAGGAGAAAGATCGATCATGGTCGATTCACCTGCAATCGGTTCAAACTCGCTGGGTGAACCCTACTACATTTGAGAAATACGCCCTGGGAGTTAAAGGGTTGATTATTTGAGACCCCCACCCGGGTCTGCCCTGGGGGACTTGGGTGGCGTTGACTACTTTTTAGTTCCCAGGGTCACCCTGGTCAGCCCCACAGGGTGGGTTTTCCTCTCTATTCTGGGGCATGTGTTTCTGTCTACCCTTGGTCCATTTGCCTGTATTTGCCTTTTTAAAACTCTCCCTACTGTCTGCACTGTCTGTAGCTCTTGATATTGGATGTGCGTTGCTAAATGGTCTTAGCTTTATTTAGGCCCCATGAAGTAGGTTTATTTGACGTATTGGACCGGCTGGCGACATACATTCAATGTTCTGTTTAGTTGGGGTTTTTTCACAAGCAGTGCAGACACGTCCTGAGAAAGCCTTGTTGCTGTCGGGACGTTAAGCAATGTACAATCAATCAATCAATCGATTACTTGAGAAACGAGATGTACTGACGTCCACATGCATGCAAACTGCTTGCAAATCTTAATGAGTTCACCCCCACCCCCCACCCCCTCCCCACCCACCATACACACACACACACAAGTTCATTTAGATCTTTACCTCTTTACGTGTGTGCTGTTTTTGGATCTTTCGGCTGTAAGCCGAAAGATCCAAAATCATAGATCAGCACATTTGTATCACGTATTCTTTTATGCGATAGTTACGAGTTAATAATAACAATACGTAGTATTTATATGGCGCATTTCTTATATTTATAATATAACTCAATGCGCGGGACATAGCCGCGAACTGAACCCAACAAGCACGCTCACGTTAATCAAGCGCATTCCCTCACACACTGTACATAAACACAGAACATTCACGTGGTGCTAAGGGCAAGCTCAAGCGAGCTACTGAAAGTTTGGACATTTTTTAATCGTTTTTTTTATATTTTTGAAATTTGACTAAGTGGACTGAAATTAATACTGAAATTCGTGGGGGAGGAAAGAGCCCTAATACCCGGAGAAAGAACCCCCGACGAGATATTTAATGTGATCTTTTAATAATAAGCGTACATGTTTTGTGTGATATGCAATTACAGCGCGATGTGTCTAGTGTTCGTATTCTCCATCCTTCTAATTTGTTTATATCTTCTACCTTTTAGATCATGTTTCTTACTAATCCGTTTATCTTCTTGTCTTTTACGAGCTGTGAGCTGTAACAAGAATATTCCTTTTGGGACGATAACTATCTTGAATCTTGTGTTTGGCAGCTGCCTGATGAAGCATCTGTCAGAACGGCCCGACGCTGTCGAGTGGCAGGGTTACGTGCTGTGCGGCGCCATGTTCATCACGCTGATTATCAAGTCCATGCTGTTTGCGCACGCCATGTTTCTGGCTTCTCGCATCGGCATCCGCATGAAGACCATCCTCGTCGGCGCCGTGTACCGCAAGGTGACCCTCACAAGCGCGGGATGATCGTTTAATAGCTGGTCACCCTCTTAACGTCTTCCCTGCCTCTATACGTACACTGTACTCGCCTTTTGGGGTTTCTGAAATCTTCGGTTCATTCCACGACCAAAGCCAACACCGTGCTAGAAACGTCAATACAATTGTAATCTCAGCAAGAGGCATAGATCCTCATGAGCCCCCGCTGTCGCGGGGGCTCATGAGGATCTATGTCTCTTGCAGTTGGATCGTTTTCATTTTTTTTACAGCCGGCTCCTACATAAACGCGCGCGCAGTCCCGATAAGTCGGTTGAATCCTATATAAGTCAGCGCGAAAGCATAGCGCCGGCTGCCGTCGGCGAAACCAAAGGTGCACCTTTGGGATCAGACCCTTTAACACAAGTAGTAGTAAATAGCACACTATGGCTAGACGTGATATGAGGGGAGCAGCTACGTAACGATCATTCCATTCATGGAGTGGTAATCTACAACCAAATGGTGACTGCCATGCGTTAAAAAAAAGGCTAGGAGGAGGACCACAAAATATACGATTTTGTATTTGCCTTTTTAAAACTGGTGTGTGTGTGTGCCCGTGCGCGCGTGCGTTCGTGCGTGCGTGTGTGTGAGCGCGCGCGCTTGTGTGCGCGTGTGTGTGTGTCATCGCAAAACATATTTGTCGTATACTGGCTAGCAAAAGAAATGCGACAATATTGGGCATCATCGGAAACACTACAGTGTCTCCCATGATTCCAAACATGTCGCATTTCTTTTGCGTGTCAGTATAGTATAAACAGTATTGAGGGCATAGGTAATTGGCCGGTCTAATTAAGTATACCATTGTCCCTGTCTGCGCGTTGAAAACACAGATGGTTTAACAGAGATGGTTTCTTTATTCTCTTTGGTTGCTTCCTCATCGCGAGACACATTTGTAATATACTGACGAGCAAAAGAAATGCAACTTTTTGGAATCATCGGAAACACTTCGGTGTTTGCGATGATTCCAAAAATGTCGCATTTCTTTTGCTCGTCAGTATAGAATAAACAGAATTGAGCGCATAGTTAACCGGGCAGTCTAATTACGTATAGCATTGTCCCTTCAAGCTGAAAGCTCTAACGCAGCAGGGCGACTTTGTCACTCAGGCCCTGACCATGAGCAGCTCGACCCGGAACTCGTGCACCGTGGGCGAGATTGTCAACTTGATGTCCGTGGACGCTCAGCGGATTCAGGACGTCATGATGGTCATATTCTACGCCTCTACCACGCCCATACTCTTCGTGGTGGCCGTCCTCCTGCTCTACTTCACTATAGGTAACGCCCAGCAAGCCAATGTTCACCGAGGGGGGTGTTTCCGCGTGGCCCGCATGTTAACCTGAAGACCATGATGATACAGCGCCAGATTAGCTTTGATATTTTCAAACATTTCTGTACGCTACTTGACCAGAGTCTATGCTGCTGACGGAACGTTAAGAAGTGTGCAACCAACCAACCGATCTGCATTAACCCGTTAAACGCCCGACGCACTACAACATGAGCACGATCGATAATGATTATTCAAGGGTAGTGCCATATTAGCTTGGCGCCATCAGGTTAGTCAGTTAGTAAAGAGTGGGTGGGTGGGTGGGTGGGCTGGCTGGCTGGTTGGTTAGTTGGCTGATTGGTTGGTTGATTGATTGATTGGTTGGTTGGTTGGTTGATTGATTTTTCGCCAGTTTGATTTTTCTCATTTTCTACGTTTTAAAAGATGCAGCGAATAATTCAAGCAACTAATAATACATATACTCATAGTGTGTCTTTTGATTTTGGGGGAGAATTATGAAATCTCCTTGTACAAATTTATAACGCTGTAGAACTGTCCTTATTTTAATTCGATAAACTTCTTTCAATTTTCCGACGTTTTTTTTCTGCTAAGGGCCAGCAATCTTTGTGGGTGTCTTATTGCTGGTGTGTTGCGTGCCCTTGAATGCCTACGTCGTGTCAAGGCAAAGGTCAATGCACACCAGTAACCTCAAGTTCAAGGACGCTCGCATCATTCTCTACAACGAGATACTCAACGGGATCAAGGTAATGCGTTATACTATTGTCTCAATGAGTAGGTACAGCTTAACCCCTTCTGTGTCGTGTTTCTAAAACCATCTAGGCATTGAAGGCGCGTCGGCCTGATAATCATCTTCACCGGACTACACTACCACGATGTAATCCTCGAAGGGACTCAACACAAGACCCTTAGCCCTAGGAGCATGGGTACAAAGTAGTTTCAGCAAGAGGATCTATACCTCTTCCGGTTTTTTTTTTTCTCGGGAGTGAGCGGATTAACCCATTTAGCATACCAAACACACTGCACACTACAACAAAGTGCAGATCCACGATGATAGTTCAAGGGTAGTGTTAGAATAGATGGATCACTCATTTGTATAGGTAACAAAAGGAATCTTTGTACGAAGGAAGATTGCTTAAACAACGCAATATATATAATTAACCCTTTCACTGGTAGTTGATACAGACTGTTTTTTTTTTTTTTTTTAATCTTTGTAGATTGAATGCCAAAGAGTCCCTGAACATAAATACAAAGTGGTCTCCTCAAGAGGCATAGATCATCATGAGCCCCCGCAACTGCGGGGGCTCATGATGATCAATGTCTCTTGCAGTTGTACCGTCTTAGCTTTTCTCTGTAGTAAAGGAGTTAACCCACTCATATTATGCGAAATACTCAGAAACTGAACGACAATGTCGAGGACTAGGGATAACGTACAACAGCTGAGGATGAGGAGGCAGTGAAAACCACCGTACATTTTTCTTTTTCTTTTTCCTGCAGGTGCTGAAGCTGTACGCCTGGGAGCCGTCGTTTAGGGAGAAGATCCGGGAGATCCGGCTGAAGGAGGTCGCGATCTTGTTCAAACTGGCCTTCCTGAACACACTGATGAGTCTGTGCTGGGACATGGCTCCATTCCTGGTTCGTAATTGTGAAAAGAAAGGTAGTCTTGCGGTCAGACTTCCCGAAGTCAGGTCCAAACCAAAAGTACTAGCCAGCACAAAAACAACTCGCTGCTAAGGAAGAGAACAATATTTGTAATAATATACCAGTGATAATCATTATCATCTTCATCATCATCAAATTATTATTTTATTTCTATGACATGCCTAGTGCGCAAAGGCCATCGGGCTGACGTCAGCCGCCGTTGTCCCGCGCACGACTGTGCGCGGGACAACGGCGGCTGACGTCGACCCGATGGCCTTTTGCGCATTGTGTGTATTGTTATCATCAACATCATTGTTGTTGCTGTTTTATAAACTTCATAGGTGACGCTTGTGACTTTTGCTACGTACGTCCTGGCTGACCCAAACAACACCTTGGACGCGGGAAAAGCGTTTGTCTCCCTTGCACTCTTCAACGTGTTGCGCCCTCCGCTCGCCGTCCTCTCCAAGATGATCATGTTCATCATTCAGGTAGGACATCTTCAGACTGTCACTCAGGTAGATAATTCAGGTGTTCGAGTGGACACCCTCGCTGGCAAGGCTAAGAGGTCACACAAAAGCTACGGATTGGATACGGTGAGAAACCTGAAGAAACACTTCCCAAAACAGAGCCAAGGGCACCACACGGTCGATCGCCTCCGGAGCAGGGGTGTGGAGAAAAACAGGGGTTGTTGGGCCTGAGTTCATGTCCCAAAGGAAGCCGAAAAAAAAAACTGGCGCCACTGTTGAAGCATCATGGTCGATCTGTCGCCTGAACTATAGGAGCCAGCCTATTCTACCATTACCCTTAAACTCTCATTGATGATATGGCTGTATTTGGTGAGCAATTTTCTGCCTGTTCTACAGGCACAAGTTTCTTTCAAAAGAATCAACAACTTCCTGGTGGGAGATGATCTTGATCCCAGCAATATTGGTCACAGCAGTGACACTGGTAAGTACTTTTCATCTCGTTTGTTGTTGCAGATGTTTTAATGTTTAGCTGTGTCGCAATAATAAATGTAACGAAAGCTTGGATTGCGATTGAGATATGTTCAGAAAAGCGCCGGCCAAACTTAACCCCATAAAGCTTAACCCCTTCATTGCCAGTTGACGCAGACTGTGGTTCTGCAATCTTCGTGAATTCTGTCCTAGAAACTTGGATTCAAAATTTTGTCCACAAGAGGCATAGATCCTCATGAGCCCCCGCAACTGCGGGGGCTCATGAGGATCTATACCTCTTCAAGTTGGATGGTATTCAAATTTTCTCGACACTGTATGTGGTGTTTAGGAGGTATTATGTCGTTTCCACCTGATATAAATGATGTACGACGGCCTGTGACGGTAGCCATTTTACAGGGCTGCTGCTTGCCTAGCCGGTTTGAAATTACGTTTCGGACCCGCACCACCTCGAGTATTTTTGTTGCAGATGCTGTGATTTCTATCAGAGATGGCACGTTCACTTGGGATCAGCATATTTTGCCGGCTCTTACAGAGTAGGTCATCTCTCACACTCGTTTTCCTGAGCAGATTTGTAAACGCACCAAGTTCCAGTACCACACTACAGAAGGGCGTAGAGGATCCAATTATCAAAATTTCTTAAATATCATTTTGAGGTCTGCGTCACAATTCTGGCGACAGGTAGACCATAATAGTTCAAGGGTGGTTTCAGAATATCTTGGCGCCTACCTGCGATTCTGACATCACCCTTGAACTATTATCGTCGATCTGCATCTTGTCGTAGCATGTCAGGGCTTCGTGGTTTAAAAGTAACTCTTGGTAAATTACATTCAAGTGGTCAGAATGGATGTTGCTGGAAACAATATTACAGTGATTACCGAAATAATGATGGAAACGACAACGATACCTGGCGATGATGATGACGTTAATGATGATTTCAGCATCAACCTGACAGTGCGGGAGGGGCGGCTGGTGGCGGTGGTGGGGCCTGTGGGGTGCGGCAAGTCTTCCCTCATCGGCGCCATCTTGGGAGAGATGGACAAGGTCAAGGGCACAGTGACGTGTAAGGTAATGACAGCCTTAGGCCTTACCTTCTTTCAGAAACTGGTTTTAATCCACAGCACCGGTAAGACCCAATGGGCAACGATAATTCGTGACCGGTAGCTAACTTCCTGAGGTAATGAGTAAGCGTATCTATTGACCCCCGTCGTCCAAAACCGTAATAGATCAATTCGTGACCGCAGGCCGTAGCTAACTTCCTGAGGTAATGAGTAAGCGTATCTATTGACCCCGTCGTCCAAAACCTTAATAGATCAATTCGTGACCGCTGGCCGTAGCTAACTTCCTGAGGTAATGAGTAAGCGTATCTATTGACCCCGTCGTCCAAAACCCTAATAGATCAATTCGTGACCGCAGGCCGTAGCTAACTTCCTGGGGTAATGAGTAAGCGTATCTATTGACCCCGTCGAACAAAACCGTAATAGATCAATTCGTGACCGCTGTCCGTAGCTAACTTCCTGAGGTAATGAGTAAGCGTATCTATTGACCCCGTCGTCCAAAACCGTAATAGATCAATTCGTGACCGCAGGCCGTAGCTAACTTCCTGGGGTAATGAGTAAGCATATCTATTGACCCCGTCGAACAAAACCGTAATAGATCAATTCGTGACCGCAGGCCGTAGCTAACTTCCTGAGGTAATGAGTAAGCGTATCTATTGACCCCGTCGTCCAAAACCCTAATAGATCTAAACGCATTCGCAGCTCAATACATCACAGGGGGAGATGGCTCGACCAATAAGTTCAAGGGCAGTGCCTGATTCGCTCGGCGCCTGATAAGGCGCCAAGGGAATTTGGCACTACCCTTGAATCATAATCGTCATGCGAATCTTTCACTATCACCACCGATCCTTCTCTCACAGCTAGTTCACACATCAGTGTAACCTCTTCACTGCCTCGCAACAGTGAACGCCAATCATCTACAAGAGGTGTAGATAACTATGAACAATGCAGTTGCGGGGGTTCATGAGGATCTATGCCTCTGTATGCAACCAGTTTGTATCCACCTTCCTTTGAAGGCTGCGAATCTTTGACGTTGAAGTTAAATGATTTCCGAGGCAAAATCTGCTACCACTGACAGTGAAGTGGTTAACACATTCGAGACGGACCACATCCGGATACGCGGCCTTAGGCCGCGTATCTGGATGTGGTCCGTCTCGAATGAGTTAACCCGTTGCAGTGGTTAATCCTGCTGTAATCATCGCTACTAAAACTGCTATGGACACCCAAAGCGTTAAAGCTAGTGATCAAAATTTATTTTATTTTTGTTGCAAATTGCTTTGCTTAGGGTTCTGTCGCCTACGTGCCACAGCAGGCATGGATCCAGAATGCAACAGTGCGAGACAACGTCCTGTTTGGCAAACCCTACGTCCGGTCATGGTACCGGTGTGTGTTGGAGAAATGCGAGCTGGAGCGTGACCTCAGCATCCTGTCACATGGAGACGTAACAGAAACTGGAGAGAAGGTGCACGTTAGTAAATATATCTTTACTTAGATTGTTTTTCATGCTTGATTTGGTTTCGTTTTGGTTTGGAAATTGTACAGAATATCCGCTGGAAATGGAAAAATAAGATCTGTTATTGTTTGTATGTTTGGTTTGTTTGCATGTTTGGCTTTTTTTTTTGTATGTTTGTTCGTTCGGGGTTTTTTTTTTTCTTTCGTTTTTTATTTTTTTATTTTGTTGACCTATCATAAATCTTTTCCAAAAGATTTGCACAAATCAGTCTCAACTATGGGAATGAAATTATCTTAAATGCAGTTACAGTACGTCAGTTGTGACGTAAGCTAATGATGTGGTGTCATGGCATCAACCTGAGTGGCGGCCAGAAACAGCGTATGAGTATAGCACGTGCAGTGTACAGTGACGTCAATTGTTACGTGAGCTAATGATGTGGTGTTTGTGTCAGGGCATCAACCTGAGTGGCGGCCAGAAACAGCGTGTGAGTGTAGCACGTGCAGTGTACAGTGACAGTGACGTCTATCTGCTGGATGACCCCCTCAGCGCTGTCGACTCCCAAGTGGGCAAAGCCATCTTTAACAACATCATTGGACCCAATGGGCTTCTTCAGGGAAAGGTAGAATGATCATCTGCAACGTCCTCTGACACGTTATACTGAGGAGCAAAAGAAATGCAACATTTTTGGAATCATCGGAAAGACTCGAAAAATGTCGCATCTCTTTTACTCCTCAGTTTAATGTAATAGATACAAACACAGTTGTCAGTAGCGAAATCTGGAAATTAGTCATTGTCCAGATCACCTGGGTCTAGAAAATGGTTAGTTCGTATGGCTTCATACAGTGTTCGCACCAATGCATAGATCCAGTGAAAATGTCTTCGGAATCATCTCAGTTCCTCAGATTTCGGTTTTAATGTCACAAAAATCACAGCAAAACACATGTGTTCACCCGTATTTAACCCTTATCATTCGGAATACATCAGTGTGTGAAATACGTTTAACTAAAATAGTTTAAGGATAGTGCCAGAATAGCTTGGCGCCTCCAGGCGCCAAGCTATTTTGGCACCACCCTTGAACTAAAGCCATTGGTCTGTATCCTTATCTGTAAGTACTGAAATGTAACTAGCATGTGGCAGTGTACAGATTTGAAGCTTTTAGCCTCAGTATGATATGTAGTAAGATCCTAACCCGTTCAGCACCATTTGAGGCAGTCTGTGTTTCTGCAATGTTTTTTTTTTTTTTAATTTAGCACGAGAGAAACAATACAATACATTACAATACAATAATACTTTACTAATCCCTCACGGGGAAGTTCACTGTCTCCCCATACAACACATGGCATCATCATTCACTCATAAAAAAAATCATTAAATAAGCCATAACTCTCAAAGATATGAACTGTAACAGACGTATTGTTACCTTTGTAACACACTTGGCATTTAAAGAAATAATAATAATAATAATAATAATAATAATAATGATAATAATGATAATACTGAGAGGGTTAGTACTAAGGAACGGAAGAATGTTGACCGACACTATCTGCTGATATTACTGTTGAAAAACGCTAGCTGTCCCATTAAAAAAGTGGTGTCACTAAAGAGGCATTGATGCTCATGAGCTCCCGCAACAGCGGGGCTCATGAGGATCTATGCCTCTTGCAGTTGGGTGGTGTTCATATTTTCTCATAATTTATGTCATATTTTGTAACGGGTTCAAACTTTATACCTTCAAATCCTGTTCAGACCCGAGTCTTGGTGACGCACGGCGTTCATTGGCTGCCCAGCGTTGACGAGGTCATCGTGATGCATGATGGGAAGATTTCAGAACGAGGCAGCTTCGATGAGCTAGTGTCCCACGAGGGGCCCTTCGCCCAGTTTCTGAAGACGTATCTCACGGAGGTGTTTGAGGTGGAGGAGGAAGAGGACCCAGAAAGTGAGTGTTAATTTGCACGAGGCGTGTACCGTTTAAATCAGAAGGAAAAAAAGAAGTAGAGTGCTTTCCCAAATTCTAAATTATGATAATGTAAATAATAATAATAAATAATAAGTACGGTATTTATAATGCGCTTATCTTATAATAATTATTACTCTAAGCGCGCACTCACAGCTCACGCACGCATGTGCACGCTTTTAACAATGACTTCCATATCACAAATACATTACGCCAATCAGCTGGGGGTGGGGTGTGTGGTGGCGTTAGAGTGCTAGAACCTATGAAAGAGGTGAGTTTTGAGGGCGGACTGGAAGGACGAGGGAGAGGGTTTCTGACGGAGAGAGAGTGGGAGAGTGCTCCAGGTGGATGGACAGCAGACCGCTGTCAATGGACGTACCTCTTGTCTTTGAAATCTTTGTTTATTCAACGACCAGAACCTACCACCGTCCAAGAAAGACGAATAGACATTGGTCTCAACAAGAAGCACAGATCCTCATGAGCCCCCGCAATTGCGGGGGCTCATGAGGATCTGTGCCTCTTGTAGATGGGTGGTGTTCACGTTAAGCTTCTTTCGGCAGTCACGGGTTAACCCCTTCACTGCCAGTGGGCGCGGATTGTGTTTCAGAATGTGTTCTAATTTAACGACAATGAGACCCTGCCGTCCCAGTAACACGGACGCGAAGTGGTGCGTCAGGCAAGTCCCATCAGAGGCATAGATCCTCATCAGCGCCCGCAAGTGCATATACTAATAAATAATAATAAATCCTTTTTTTTTTTTGTTCGTTATCCCTTTTCACTGCCTGGAAAAAAAATGGGCTCAATCGTATCGCAAGCTCCTCGTGCAGAATGACATGTATGCATTTCTTTAGCATTTATTTTTTTATTGCGGAGCTTTGTAGCTCTTGTCCGAAAAGTCCGCGGGTTCGAACCAAGCTGGGGTCAAAATTTGTTCGGACCGAATTCGGTTCCCCGTCTTTGAAATCACCTTCGTGGTGGACAAAAAGACGTTAAGTCCTATACTTTTCACGTTTAACGTTTCTTCCACATTATTGCGTTTCACGTATTTTTAAATTATTATTTGTAGTCGCCGAGATTCACGGGAGGATAAGAGAGAGGCTCAACAGTATGACGTCAAACGTGTCATCGGACGAGTTGATGGCACCGATGAACTCCAGACGGTGAGTTTTCCTTTCTAAGCGATTTCCACTTTTAAACAACTGCTTTATTACAGTACTGAAGCTCAGAAGATGCCAAATTGAAACGATCAATGCATCCATCGCAATAGACCATCTTTACTGTATCAGCACCGCTTGACTAGCTTTTTGAGTTAGATCGGCCATGATAATTCAAGGGCAGTGCCGGATTAGCTTGGCGCCTTAAGGCGCCAAGCTAATCTGGCACTACCCTTGAATTTTCCATAGCATAACCATCTCCCGCTGTAAAGTCTTAACCTCTCCCATGCTAATGGAAGCATATTGTAGCTTGCTGAGGCCTGCGTTCACAAAACACCTCAACCGTCCAAGGAACATAGATGGAAATTGGTCTCAGCAAGAGGCATGGATCGTCATGAGCCCCCGCAAACGCGGGGGCTCATGGCGATCTCTGCCTCCTGCAGTTGGATCGCGTTCGCCTTTTTTCGGCAGCGGAGAGGTTAATTGCTTGCCTGGCGAATGTCGGGCGCCTCCTAGTGAATCCAGGCGGTGAGCATAAGGATGGTTCAGAGTCGAGACCCTTTGTATTTATGTGAATGTGCTACAGCCTGCTTTGTCCACAGCTGTTCCTGCGTACTGGGCGTCTGTCGCTGTCCCTGTTTTTAATCGCGTTCAGGTCGTGTTAACCCGATTAAAAACCCCAAGGCCGGGAGGTGTCGCCTTAGGACCATGCACCAGTCGCAGAAGATTGATCGACCACGGTCGACCATACAACTTCAAGGGTAGTGCCAGATTTAGAAGATCGACCATGATAATTCAAGGGTAGCGCCAGATTAGCTTGGCGCCTGATGGCGCCAAGCTAACCTGGCGCAACCCTTGAATTATCATGGTCGATCCATCTCCTGCTGTAATGCGTGGGGGCTGAATGGGATAAGGAACGCGGTCTTGCCGACAGTTGGCGAGGCTGCAGTGCTCAACACTTTCTGAGCTCTTGTTTGCAACAGCTGTAGACGTGATGGGCGTCCTTTTGTGTGTATTTAGGATGTCACGCCAGCAGAGGAATGGTGCCAAAGGCGGCATGGAGGACTCTGTGATGATGTCTGTTGGGTCGGACTTAAAGACGGAGAGTTTGAAGAACATACGGAACAAGATGATGACGACTGAAACCGTGTCCAAGGGAAAGGTCTGCTGCTAATACCGTCTTTTTTCTTTTTGTTAAATGAATTGTTAAGGAGGGAGGGAGCGTAACAGAGAAATGAATGAAATGAAATGAAACTTTTATTTCTCAACGGAGGAAGCAGTTAGCACATGTGCCATTTATCACGCGTGTGTGTGTGTGTGCGTGCGTGCGTGCGTGCGTGCGTGCGTGCGTGCGTGCGTGCGTGTTTTCATGTAGTTTGTAGCAAGGACAAGAATGAAAAAAGGTCTGCGCACCTATTCTTTTATCCTTGGAAAATAAAGTTTCATTGCATTTCATTTCATTTCACTCTGTCGCACACACTCTCACTCACACACTCTCACTCACACACTCTCTCACACACTCTCTCTTACACACACTCTCTCACGCTCTCTCACACGCTCTCTCACACGCTCTCTCACACACGCTCTCTCACACACACTCTCTCACACACTCTCTCACACACTGTCTCTCACACTCTCACACACTGCACATACGCACGCAAGCACTCACTCGGACACACACACACACACACACACACACACACACACACACACACACGCACACACGCACACACGCACACACACATACACACACACACACACACCTGGAGAGCGAGGAGGGAGGGGAGAGAGAGAGAGAGAGAGGGGGAGAGGGAGAGATGCGGAGGCTAATGACAACTCTAGCTATATTTTTGGGCGTCGCATTCGCCACCGTTTTATCTCCTTTATCACTATGCCCCAAACTCAACATCAAGGTATAGAGATCGACCATGCTACTTCAAGGGTGGTGTCTGGCGCACCACCCTTGAACTATCATTTTCGATTTGTCTCCTTAATTGCTGTGCAGCCTTCAGAGGACAAATCCAAAATGGGAGGAATTCAACCGTGGGGCACAATGGGTTAAACAAACACCTCCCATCCGCAAGAGACAAAGAACTTCATGAGCCCCCGCAGATGCGGGGGCTCATAAAGTTCTTTGCCTCTTGCTGGTCCCAATTCGGCCAAAGTACTTGTCCTGCAAAAAAGGACACAGTTTTCAAGGCAGAATTCGTACTACTAACTAACTGCAATTACAGTTGTGAAAGCAAAGAGTTAGAAATAAGGAGCCACTAGTCCTCGATTTGTACTGTAGAATAATGAAAACATCCATGGCTTTTTATACTTACTAGCAAAAGAAATGCGACATTTAGTGTTTCCGATGATTAAAAAAATGTCGCATTTCTTTAGCTCGTAAGTATGCTTCCCGCGCAATCTGTTTCTCAAACTGTTACGGTTTGTCTGCAGGTGGACTCCAGTGTGTTCAAGTACTACGCCCGTGCCATCGGAGTGGGGCCCATCCTCCTGGCCTGCCTCAGCTTTTGCCTCTTCCAGGCGTTCAGCGTGGGCGCCAGTTTCTGGCTCAAGGCCTGGACCAAGGACTCCTCCTCCGCCGCTTCAGCTATGTACAGCCTCACCCCATTAGACTTCTTCGTGAACGCTACGGGCAATGAGACACTAGTAGATGCCGCCCATGGAAGCGGTTTGCAGACAAGAGTCCCAGATGGCGCATGGCTGAACGACTCATCGCGGTTTGCTTTTCCCGCTTCGGCCAACGTGAGTGTTCATGGATTGCGGTCAAACGCCGCAGAAAACACAAGCTATGCCTTTGTACCAAATGTCACCCACGACAGTGTTTTGACGAGCACGTCAGCGTACCTGAATGAAAACAACTTTGTGACCACGAGGCCAGGAAATACGGCCCCAGCCTTGTCCAATTTCTCAGCGTCTCAGGACAAGGAGGACTACAATTTTACATTGGCTGTAACAGATCCTAACACCACTCTCGGCGCCTTCTGGTCAAGACATGCTCCCAGCGTCGGCTTGTCCCACGATGTCGCTTCCTTTCTGCATGCTGTCCTAAACTATATATCTTCAAGTCTGTTTTCTAACGTCAGCAGCCATCAACCCCATTCTTTTGACACTTCAGTGAACTGGAGCAATCGGAATGTCGCTTATGGCGGAACCGGTTTGTTTGCCAACGTGTCCAGCACGGCGTTTGAGAACATGGTTGACTACGACGACCTTAACAGTGCGCCCCGCTTCAGTAACGATTTCTACTTGGCTGTCTACGGCCTGTTGGGCCTCTGTCAAGGTGGGTTGAACGTCTGTGTCCCTCGTACCGTTGTATCTGCGATATTTAGAGGTGAATGCCCGCCATGGAAGAGATCGCTTTAAAACACATAGACGGAAATTATTCATTTGTTTGCTGGTCTGTAAGGTCCTAAATCACAGACCAGCAAACAAATGAATAATTTTCGTCTATGTGTTTTAAAGCGGTCTGCTGTTTGGTGGGCTTTCACGCGTTTGAAATTCCCCGAGCGTGTTATCAATGTTGTCTTGCCTAAATTAAGATTTTTCTACCCTTCTTTTTATAATCCACGTGAGAAGGCGCGTGTACTGGAGGTCATCCACTGCCCTTGTAGCATAAGGGAAAACACTATCCTGCGCACAAAGGAGAAGAAAAGCAAGAAAAGTATTTCATTTGGCGACATTCCGACTTCCTAATTTCAGTTAGTCCTTCTGTCCAGCATTATTGCAAGACACACTAAGAACATTTATCAAGGAGATATTGCAAAATGTTAATCCTTGTGTGCCATAACAGTGAAATGTGGGATATTTGTATGTTTCGCGCATTACGGCCAGTGTACACGTAAATAGCTTTGCAAATTGTTGAGACTTGATTCATGTCATTCCGCAGTGGGCTCCTT
Organism: Semisulcospira habei; assembly: GCA_036245525.1. Lineage (NCBI taxonomy): Eukaryota > Metazoa > Mollusca > Gastropoda > Semisulcospiridae > Semisulcospira > Semisulcospira habei. The sequence continues at coordinate 8,620,524 of BTPG01000003.1, forward strand.
CCTGTGTTGGCTCTTGCAGCATATGAGGCCCTAAAGTAACGATACTCAAAGTTGGAATGTGTGGCGTCTTGATAACAAGCAATAAGATAACTCAACCATGGCAGTTCAAGGGTGGTGCCAGAATAGCTTGGCGCCGAGAGGCGCCAAGCTATTCTGGCGCCACTCTTGATCAGTCATGGTCCATACACTCTTTGTGTATGACCCCACCCGGGTCTGCCCTGGGGGACTTGGGTGGGGTTAACTACTTATTAGTTCCCAGCGTCACCCAGGTCAGCCCCACAGGGTGGGTTTTTACTCTCTATTCCGGGGCATGTGTTTCTGTCTACCCTTGGCCCATTCACATGTATTTTCCTTGTTTTAAACTCCCCCTACTGTCTGCACTTCCTGTAGCTCTTGATATTGGATGTGTGTTGCTAAATGGTCTTGACTTTGTTTGGGCCCCATGTAGTAGGTTTATTTAACGTATTGGACCGGCTGGCGACATACATTCAATATGCTGTTTAGTTGTTTGTTTTTTTGTTGTTTTTTTTTCACACAAGCAGTGCAGACACATCCTGAGAAAGTATTGTTGCTGTCGGGACGTTAAGCAATGTACAATCAATCAACTTTGTTTGTGTGTCAGGGCAAGATGGTTAATATTCGATTAAAGTCATGAAATAATAAACTACTTTTATATGTTGTTCGTCAAGCAGTGGTTTTCTTGTTCGGATTCAACGCGGTGCACTGGAGCCGTATGGCAACAGCGTCGAAAGTACTCCACTCCCGACTGGCTGATCGGCTTTTGCGAGCACCAATGGCCTTTTTCGACACTACTCCGACAGGTCGTATCTTGAACCGTGTGTCATCTGACGTGGAAACGGTGGATACAGCTTTGCCACGTATCATTGGCGACTTTTTGGTAGGTCGGAAAATTATATTTTATAGAGTGGAAAGAACACTGTCTATTTAGTTATGATAACACAATGGCGTTGTTGTGACGCATGCTATATTGTGACGTCACAGGTGATAAAGTTTTGACGTACATTATATTGTGACGCCACAAACGCTCTCGTTACGGTAACTACAATGAGACTTCGTTATATTGCTAGGCATTTTACATTGTGACCTTGAACATCAACTTGATCAAGTTATAGTGTCAGCTGAGATTATGCTCTGACGCATAATGCTGTGACACCACAGTTGATGTTATGACGTATTTTATTTGTGACGTGGCGTTTAATTATGTCGTGATGTGATACGACTGTTGATTTTGATGCAAGCTATATTGTGACGTCACGCACTGAGCCGATAATGTGACGTGCGATTTATTGTGACGTTGCAGATGATGTTTGGGATGGTGGTGGTGACGTTGGTGATCATCATCATACAGACGCCGCTGTCTCTGCTTGTCCTTCTACCTGTCTCCGTCATCTACTTTTTCTGCCAGGTAGGGCGGACATCGATTCTCATGCAATCCTAAAATTAAAGACTTCAGTTTAACCCTTTGGCAGTCGGCAGCCTTTTTTGTCGCGATGATTCCTGCAGCCAAATTGCTAAAGCAACGTTTCCATATGCACGAATCCAATATGAATACGCATTTTATGCATCAAAATCAACAGCTACCGAACCGGATGCGGTGATGCAATTTTCCTTAGCAAATTGCGTCATTTTCGTTTCAAAGCTAGATGCGAATTCGTTTACTGCATCGGGCATATGGAAACACACAAACATGAAAAGAACTTGCACGAACTTCTGTGTTTCAGACCCGATTCGGATTCGGATCGAGTTCGTATCGGATTCGTGTTTATCTGATTCGCCGCCTTTTCTTTGCAATTCATGGAGCGCGTGTTTCCATTTAAAAAGTGCCACATCCGAATTCCGCATTTGTGGAAACCACTGTGGTGACGCAAAAATGTAAATGACGCGAGAACGTGCTACTAATCACAACACTTACGTCATACTTTCGGTCCGAACCTATCCCTACAGTTTAAAAATAGGGCTGCCGGGATCGAATAAAGAATCGTAGCTTTTTGTCTTCGCAGTCGGATGCGAAATTTGATTCCACATCGGACAAATGGAAACATAATCATAAAAGCGACTTGCATGAACTGTTTTGTCTCGGCCCTGTTTCAGATTCAGATCGTATTCGTTTCGGATTTGTGCTTAAGGAAACTGTAGATCTGCACGGTCGTGTTAATTCCATCCTGTTTCTGTTAATCGTCAATATATGTGCACTGCTGTGTGATCTAGTGTTTACCTCACGGCTGAAAAGACGCATAACAAGTATGTGAGATTAACCCAAACGGGATCACCCTTTTCTGTATATACCTTTTATAACCCCACGACCTCTTTTTCCAAATGTTGGTGGTGTCACCTAACGACTATGCGCCAGTTGCAGAAGATGGATCGACCATGATAATATCAAGGGTTGTCTTGGTGCCTGAGAGGTCAAGGGTGGTGCTAGAATAGCGTGGCGGCGCCTCTAATAATAGCATTGGCGGCGAGAGGCGCCAAGCTATTCTAGCACCACCCTTGAACAATGTGCCAGTTGATTGAGATGGATCGACCATGCTAATTCCAGGGTAGTGCCGGATTGGCTTGGTAGCCTGATGGTGTTTACAGGCGCCAATCTATTTTTGCACCACCCTTGAAATATAATGACACTCTCCCATTAACTGTTTTGTGGTATTCAGAGGACAACTCTTAAATGTGGCAACGTCCTAAAACCCCTACCCAGCCAAACGCACGTACATTTTGTTTCCGAAATCTGTGTTCACTGAAGACCACAAATCCACCACTGTCCAAAGAACGTGGTCTCGGCAAGAGGCATAGATCCTCATGAGCCCCCGCGAATGCGGGGGCTCATGAGGATCTATGCCTCTTGCACGTTCACTTTATCTCGGCAGCGAGGGGTTTCAGGAATCAATGTAATATCATGGCAGTCGCAGGGCAGCCTAGAATCGCTGATAACAAACGACAGCATATTTACACTGTAACCATTATCTTTCTAGCGGTTCTTCGTACCCACAGCCAGACAGCTCCGCCGCATCGAGTGCGTTTCCCGGTCCCCGACCTACGTGTTGTTCAGTGAGACGATCAGCGGGGCTGCTTCCATTCGGGCCTACGGGGAGACGGGCAGGTTTCTGGAAGAGGCCAAGTTGAGGGTGGACGGCAATCAGGTTTACTTCTTCGCTTATCAGGCCGCCATTAGGTGAGAATGAAACCAGCAGAATAAAAGACTCTTGTGCCATTACTTTAGTGGTGTGCTGTCACTTGGTACTGGCCCTTGCGGCTTTCAGTCGTATTTCTGAAACTGCACACTTAGCAAAAATGTCCATCCGTCCAATTAAGGCATACGGATTCAAATCAAGCCCACAAGAGACTTGGAACCTTACGACTGCCACCGCACCTGTGTGAGCATGTGGCGTTCTACGTCTTGCAGAAAGTTGGTGTGTTTTTTTTTTTTTTTTTTTTTTTTTTGTTTAGTTTTTTTTTGGCTTTTTTTTTTTTTTTTTTTTGGGGGGGGGGGGGGGGGCGGAAGGGGTGTTCTCGGCAGTGAAAGTTTAACATATATACGCATAGCTAACTTCTTCACTTCAAAGAGAAAAATTGAACACACCATGTCCAAATGCAAGAGACATAGATCCCCATGAGTCCCTAAAGTCGCGGTTGCTCATGAGAATCTTTGCCTCTTGTTGAAACCGCTTTGTATCCAGGTTCCTCGAACGGCTCGGGCTGTTTGGCGTTGAATCAACAGTGTGTTCAGAACTACGGTCTGCGTCCTCTAGCATTGAAGGGGTTAAACCATTCAGTCTCAACGCCCGACAGCAGGAGATGGATTGATCATGATAATTCAAGGGTAGTGCCAGATTGGCTTGGCGCCTTCCGGCGCCAAGCCAATCTGGCACTACCCTTGAATTATCATGATCAACCCATCTCCTGCAACAGGTTCAAAGGCGTCAGTTAACACCTTCAAAATTTATGAAATATCATCATCATCATCATCAGTCCCTTGCCCGAAATGGGCGTTGGGGGGACTGAAAGGCAGCAGCAACAGACAGTGCTCTCCACTGAGTTCTATTTTGGGCGGTGGCAAGCAAGTCTGGCATCTCGAGTTCGGTCCATTCTTTTATGTTTACGACCCAACTCTTTCTCTGACGACCTCGCCGACGACTTCCTTCGAGAGTGCCTTGGAGGATAGTCTTGGACAAGGAGTTGTGTCGGGTCACGTGGCCAAACCAAGCAAGCTTGCGCCGTTTCACGGTTGCCAGAAGGGGTTCATGTGGGCCCACCAGGGAAGTGACGATGCTCCGTACATATTCGTTGGTCTTGTGCTCGCGGTACGAGATGCGGAGCAACTTCCTCAGGCACTTGTTCTCAAAGGCCTGGATTTTCTTTTCTGAGTCTGCAAGCAGTGTCCAAGTCTCACAGCCGTAGAGTAGAATAGACACTACGAGGGACTTGTAAAGCCTGTACTTGATGGTGAAGCTGATGGAGTTACTTCGCCATATCCTGTCCAGCCTGGCCATTGCGGATGTTGCTGTACCTATCCTGATACGGATCTCTGCTATGCAACTACCGTCTTTGGACAGGGTGGCTCCCAAGTACTTGAAGCTATTGACCTCTTCTAGCTTCTGGCCGTTCATGTGAATGTTGCTGCTGCTGTCGCTTGTGGTGTTGATCATCACTTTGCTTTTATCCGTACTGATCTCCATGCCATAAGACCCTGCGCTACTTGAAAGTTTGTCTGTCAGGTTTTGGAGCTCACTATTGCTGCCTGCCATGAGGTCAATGTCGTCTGCGAATCGAAGATTGCACAGGGATCTGCCACCAATAGAGATTGAAGTATGGTGGTCGTGGAGGGTTTCCTGCATGATCTTCTCCAGGAATATGTTGAAAAGGACAGGAGAGAGCAGGCATCCTTGACGGACACCGATCGTCGTCCTGAAGAACTCGCCTGACTGATTGTTAAGTAGAACCGCGCTGCAGGCGTTCTTGTAAAGCGCTTCTATCATTTGGATCAGTCCCTCCTCTATGTTGAACGATCTCATGACTTGCCAGAGTCCGTCATGCCAGATGCGATCAAATGCTTTCCGGAAATCAATGAAGTTGTGGTAGAGTTCGCGCTGATGCTGCAGATGTTTCTCGATCAGGACGCGGCAGTTGAAAATCTGCTCTACAGTGCTTCTTCCAACTCTGAAGCCAGCCTGTTCTTCTGCCAGCAGTTCCTCGGCGAAAGTTTTGAGGCGGTTGAGAATGATTCTAAGCATTACTTTGCTAGGGTGACTTATCAGACTGATAGTTCTGTAGTTCTGGCACTGTTTCAGGTTTCCTTTCTTGGGGAGCGGGATCACTAGAGACTGTGTCCATTCTACTGGCCATTTCTTTTGCTCCCAGATCTTTTGACAGAGTGTAGTGAGGACCTTCGTTGTTACTTCTCCTCCATGTTTCATGTTGAAACATGGCTGTAAGGATAAATGGTTTAGAGAGACGGATTATACAGATCCGATAATAATGAAGTGTGTAGTACCAGGGCTCGAAATTAACTTTTTCAGCTTGGGGCCCCCTGGGCCCCAGTCACAGCTAATGCTGGTGCGGGGGAGCAAAACTTAGAGCCCATCATGTCAAACTGTAAATTACTTTAACGGGTTAGCAGCTAGGAAAAGGTTGTAATCTAACAGACTGAGAAGGTTACAAAGTAAAGTAGATAATAGCACTGTCAGGGGAGAGAAGTGTGCATGATCGACCAGTGATCATAGATCTACTGTGGCCAAAGCACAAAAAAAAAAAGATAGGAAAGAGAGGGGGCGCTAAAAAAAAGTGGCTGAAAGCAATGCATATGGAAGCCCCCCCCCCCCCCCGAAGGGGGGCGTATCACATATCCCACTGTTCCAGCCACTCAGTGCATGGAAATTTAAATCTAGGTCCCCCCAAGGGGGGTCCAGATATTTAGCCCCACCATCGGCGATACTGGAGGAGGCAGGAATTTCTGCCTACCTGCAATGACAACCACATTAATTTTTACTGTGGTGTCTGCAGGGGCATACATTCCATGCCACCACCTATAGCTAAATTCCCATGCACCCTAAAAGAGAACCTACCAAAAGGGGGGAAGGGGTTGGAGTCGATATTGTAGTAGTAAATGAAAAGAAAAGGGGAGACTGCCAGTGCTAATATTTTAGGAAGGTTACAAAGTAACTTGGATAATAGCAATGTCAGGGGAGAGAAGTGTGCATGATCGACCAGTGATCATAGATCTACTGTGGCCAAAGCACACAAAAAAAGAGAGGAAAGAGAGGGGACGCTAAAAAAAGTGGCTGAAAGCAATGCATATGGAAGCCCCCCCCCCCCCCCCCGAAGGGGGGCGTAACACATATCCCACCTTCCTAAAATATTAGCACTGGAAGTCTCCCCTTTTCTCTTCATTAACAGACTGAGAAATTTCGACGGGGTGGTTGTGGCCCCAGCTTTAACCGAGCATGTGGCGGAGCGCTGATTTCTGGGGCGTTCCGCCCCCGTCCCCGTTAATTTCGAACCCCGAGTACTGAGGCTGACCCTTGTCAATCTTGCCCAGGTGGATGCAGTGGAACCTGGACGTGCTGTCCAGTGTCGTGGTGCTCGCCACATCCATCCTGGCCATACTGATGGCGGACGCGGACCCAGGGGATGCGGGCCTTGCCGTCTCCTACGCACTACAGGTGAGGAATAACAGGAGCAAGGAAATCTGCGGATTTAAGGCTTTTCTAAGCGTGTTTCTTTCTCCGTTGGGTTCTGCTCTGCGTTTTACACGCTTGGCAGTTACCTTTTTGGTCTGGATTTTGTTGTCAGGTGTTTTCTTGCGAAAGATGATGCTGATGACGATACTAACAATGATTAGGGTGATGATTACTATAGTTATTGTTCGTTGTTGTAGTTGTTGAGTTTGTGAAGTAGTTTTAGTACTAGAAGTGATATTGGTAGTAATAATCGTGACTTGATTATGTTGATTAGTGTTACATAGGTAACAGTACGTCTGTTAAAGTTCATCTCTTTAACTGAGAGTTATGTTTTTTAATGAATTGAATAAGTGAATGATGCCATGTGTTGTATGAGCAGACCGTAAATTTACCCATGAAGGATTACTAAAGTAGTATTGTGTTGTGTTGTGTTGTGTTGTGTTGTATTGTTCTTGCTGTTTGTGTGGCTTTACCGTAATTATTATTATAGAAATTTACTGACGTTTTCTTCAGCCAACAAGCAAACTCCAGTTATCGGCATGCGTTTAACCCTGAGAACTGCTGGAGCAAGGCGAACGCCACCCAGCTGCAAGAGGCATAAACCCTCATGAGCCCCCGCAGTCGCACTAACTTACCGCAGTCGCACTAACTTACCGCAGTCGCACTAACTTACCGCAGTCGCACTAACTTACCGCAGTCGCACTAACTTACAGCAGTCGCACTAACTTACCGCAGTCGCCTTACCGCAGTCGCACTAACTTACCGCAGTCGCACTAACTTACCGCAGTCGCACTAACTTACCGCAGTCGCACTAACTTACCGCAGTCGCACTAACTTACCGCAGTCGCCTTACCGCAGTCGCACTAACTTACCGCTGTCGCGGGGGCTCATGAGGGTTTATGTCTCTTGTTGGTCCTGTGTTCTTTACGCGCAGTGTTGGTCCCATTTACGTCTGTGTTTTTCATGCAAATGTCGGTCAGTGTGCAGGGGTGTCAGACGCGCAATGCGTCATCACTGGCAGAGAAGTGGCCAATGCGTCATCACTGGCAGAGAAGTGGCCAATGCGTCATCACTGGCAGAGAAGTGGCCAATGCGTCATCACTGGCAGAGAAGTGGTCAATGCGCGTAAACCACTTCACTGCCGAGAAAAAAAAAACACAACCCGACTGCAAGAGACATAGATCCTCACGAGCCCCCGCAGTCGCACTAACTTACCGCAGTCGCACTAACTTACCGCAGTCGCACTAACTTACCGCAGTCGCACTAACTTACCGCAGTCGCACTAACTTACCGCAGTCGCACTAACTTACCGCAGTCGCCTTACCGCAGTCGCACTAACTTACCGCAGTCGCACTAACTTACCGCAGTCGCCTTACCGCAGTCGCACTAACTTACCGCAGTCGCGGGGGCTCATGAGGGTTTATGTCTCTTGTTGGTCCTGTGTTCTTTACGCGCAGTGTTGGTCCCATTTACGTCTGTGTTTTTCATGCAAATGTCGGTCAGTGTGCAGGGGTGTCAGACGCGCAATGCGTCATCACTGGCAGAGAAGGGGTCAATGCGCGTAAACCACTTCACTGCCGAGAAAAAAAAAACACAACCCGACTGCAAGAGACATAGATCCTCATGAGCCCCCGCAGTCGCGGGGGCTCGTGAGGATCTATGTCTCTTGCCGAGACCACTTTGTATTCCTCTTCCTTGAAGGGCTGTGGCTGTGGGTCGATGCCAAGACCAAGATTTCAGAAACAAGGTGCAGGTACAATGGCACGGAAGGGTTTAACGGTGGGAGTGCAGTTCCATTTGTGTCGGTGTTAGTTGTCCGGTTTAAACATGCCCCTTCTTCATCAAACAGATATCGGGAACGCTGACGTGGATGACCCGCCAGATCTGTGACCTGGAGACCAACATTGTGTCCGTGGAGAGACTGAAGGAATACTCTGAGGTGCCCACAGAGGTGAATACAAGTTATCGCGCATTCAGCGTCACCTCAAACACTGTTCAGAAGAAGTAAAGTGACTTAGAAATTGTCCATGTATAATTACACAGGTATTCGACAACTGCTCATTTGAAGGTAACCAGTTTAGTGCCGATTGAAATACATACATATACACATACCAAGGGGAACTACTCAGCGCTGGACAGACACAGTTAGATCCCCTGCCCGCGCCTATCGGGCACTCGATCGCAAGCCCACAGAAAAATACCAAGGTATAGAACAAGACGATCATCTACTTCCCTTGTTAATAATATCATGAAAATCTTTGCGTCAAGACAAACTCATTTATATCCGTGTGTCTTTTCGTGCGTCACACAGAAATCAATTTGCTATCATCTCGTAGGTGTATTTTGTTATTATTATTATAATTATTTGTAAAGAGAAGCAGTAGATGGTGGCATACAAATGCGGTTGAGGAGGTATTGTTATTTCCTTTTTATAATTTTACTTTCTTTATTTTTTCATCGGAACTTTACAAATAGTACAATATCAGATCACGTCAATAATAATAATAATAATAATAATAATAATAGTAATAATAATAATAAAAGTATATTATTATTACTATTATTATTAGCATTATTATTATCATTATTATTATTATTATTTGTAGCTGCTCGCATCGCAAAGAATGACAGTAACATCATTTAAAGTTGATTATCACTAGTTACCATCCTAAGTTGTTCTTGTAGTAATGTCATGCTAATGACAGCTACCGCGATTTTTTTCATGAAACCAAACCCCATGCAAAGTTAAAATCAGTTTAATTAGAACGATCGAAATTTTGCTTGTAGATCTGTGTGCAGATTGTAAGCTTTGTACAGTGCATGGCGTGCTACTTGTTCTTTTATCTTCTTACAGCCAGACTGGATTTTGCCGGAAAAGCGCCCACCGCCATCTTGGCCAATGTCAGGGGAGGTCACCTTTTACGACTACCAGACGCGGTACAGAAAAGGGCTGGGCCTCGTGCTGAGGGGCATAACTTGCACCATCAAAGCGGGGGAAAAGGTTGGTGCATGATGTTCACAATACTTGGATGGTAGTGCTGATGATCATGTTGTGTACATGCCGACGGTAAACGCTTTTAAACGGGAAGGGATAACTCATCATCTGAACCAGTTGCTGCGTGTGCTGGTCTGTTATCTTTGACCTTACGGCTTCCAGCCGTAAGGTCCAAAGTCACAGACCAGCGCACACGTTAGTTATACCAGCACGCGTGATCTGTACTCAAAAACATGCTGCACAACAACTACGTGACTGCCACTCTCAAAAACCTGGACGATGACGTAATTCTCACTGCAAGTTATTTGCAAGGCATCAACCTTTGGCTTAAAGGTGCAATTACCATAATAACTGAAACGATTCTTTAGAGCAATTATGCCTCTAAGCCACTTGTTCCAGGAAATAAATTGTTTTGGTAATTATGCCCCAAGCCATATTTTCCAGGGCCAGTCCATACACAAACGATGAACGCTTAATATGGTACAAACTTTTATGTTACACTATAAGTGTATACGACCAATATCACGGTCGGGTAATTTTATAATTTCCCTTGATATGAAAATAACGAGGGGATACTTAGTACCACGGGCTCACGTGGAGTTGACAAGTGGCCGGCCCTACTAAGCTGGGACTAATGAATGATAATTGCGAGTGGAAATACATCAATCTCACTTTAGCGGTCCCGATGCGGGCGGTAGCGAACTGGGAGCTGGGACTAATGAGAGTCAGTAATAGGTTACTGGTCAGCTAAGATCAGAGGACGCTGGCCACCATAATAGATGTGGGATAATTAGGAGAGACAGTAATAGGTCCCTGGTCAGCTAGGATCAGAGGACGCTGACCACCATAATAGATGTGGAATAATTAGGAGAGACAGTAATGGGTTCCTGGTCAGCTAAGATCAGAGGACGCTGACCACCATAATAGATGTGGAATAATTATGAGAGACAGTAATGGGTTCCTTTGATAGCTAAGATCAGAGGACGATGACCACCATAATAGATGTGGAATAATTATGAGAGACAGTAATGGGTTCCTCTGATAGCTAGGATCAGAGGACGCTGACCACCATGATAGATGTGGAATGTTATGGGTGACAGTAATAGCCCCTTTGACTGGTTGAGACAAAGGGGCGATGCCCTCCAGAACGGGTATATATAGTGGGGGGGAAACACCAGAAGAGGAGAGATAGAGAGCTCACAACGAAGGGAACGAGATAGATAGAGAGCTCACAACGAAGGGAACGAGATAGAGAGGGAGCTCGCACAATGAAGAGAGAGCACACAACGAAGAGAGAGAGTGAGATAGATAGATAGAGGGAGCTGAGAAGCGAGAGACCGAGCTCCGGTATTTTCGCCATTTTAGTATGCCATGCTAGTAGGTTGGTTGTGCCCAACCTATTAGACCCACGATGACCAAGAAATAAAAGACTCTTCTGGAAACACTCTTGTCTGGCTGCGTCTTCCGTCTACAACACCTTGCGTGTGGCTGCGGTAGTGTAACACTACCTTATCTTCTTATTTGGTGCCGTGACCAGGATCTCGGAACGGGAAGAAACAGAGGAACGAAGAAACAGAAAAACTAGACTATCAGCACCAAATCGACAGCCAACGACGCAAGGGTGGAAGAGCAGACCAGAAAGAGAAGAGAAGAGTCAAGCCAACAACCCGAAGAGAAAAGCAGAGTTCGAGCCCACTTCAAGAAAAGCAGAGTTCGAGCCCACTTCAAGAAAAGCAGAGTTCGAGCCCACTTCAAGAAAAGCAGAGTTCGAGCCCACGTCAAGGAAAAACAGAGTTCGAGCCCACGTCAAGGAAAAGCAGAGTTCGAGCCCACGTCAAGGAAAAGCAGAGTTCGAGCCCACGTCAAGGAAAAGCATAGTTCGAGCCCACTTCAAGGAAAGCAGAGTTCGAGCCCACGTCAAGGAAAAAACAGAGTTCGAGCCCACGGGACGTCTGCGACTCATTCAAGACCAACAGCCGAAAGGATCACGGGGTAAGTGACTTTTTTCGTTTAACCCTTGTTGAGTCTTATATAGGAGCCAGACCAGTTAGCTAGAGTTGTGTTGTTGTTACATTTAAAAAGAAACAAAAATGGCAGAGGAAGTGTTTAGGATTTTAGGCGAAAAAGTAGAGGAAATGAGTCAGGCGATTAACGCCCAGAGTATAGGGCAGATGGTAGGAACGTTTGACGGAAAGCCTACCAAATTTAGGGAGTGGATAAAAGAAATTGACAAATATGCAGTGCTAATAAAAGCCCTCAACAGGCGCCCGGTCATTGCTTATCAAGCAAGCTCGGGGGTGGTGAGTGATTTTATCCACCGATTCTTACAAACGGAAGCGGCAGGGGATTGGGATGAACTGAAAAGGCAGCTAACCGTAAGGTTCGGCGAAATCGCCGATGAAAATCATGCTTTTGCGTTGCTACAGCGGGTGAAACAAAACCCGAGGGAAAGTGTGCCTCTGTACGCAGAGCGACTAATGACTCTGGCCGGCGAAGCCTTCCCGAGTCAGATGGGCGCTGCTATGGTACAACGGCAACTAACAAATTTCTTTGTTGACGGATTGGCGCACGACTTTCTTAAGATGAAAGTCCTGCGGGATAACTCAAGTACATTAGATAGGGCCGTGCAGGTGGCCATGCAAGAGGAAAATCTTCGCCATAGGTTTGAGCTACGCACGATAAACAATCGGCCAGTTAGTCAGCCGAGAGGGACAGCTAGGGGTGGAGAAGAGGCTATGGAAGTAGACCATGCTCGTCACCGTAATTGTTTTAAATGCGGGAGAGTAGGGCACCAGGCAAGAAATTGCCGAGTGATAGGGGCGGTTGGTCAGCAAACAATGCGTCCCCCGATTCAATGCTGGAAGTGTGGGGAACGAGGTCACATTCAGCGGAAATGTAGAAAGGCCGGAAACAGACGGCCACAAGGTCAAAGAAGGTTTCTGCCGAGGCAGGAAAACTAGAAGGTTCTGCGGCACACGAAGCCGTTACGCAGGACCGGAAAGGTAGAAAGAGTCAGTTGTTTAGCATTAATGTAGCGGGTAGCCCTAAGTGCATAGTGTTCAAAATTGTGAAGCAACGATTTCGTAGCTTGATCGATACGGGAGCAGAGGTGTCTTTGATTAGCAAGGGGGCTTACGATAAACTCAGTCATAAGCCAAAGTTAGGAAAGGGAGATGTGTCGTTACAGTCAGTTAGTGGAGAAGCTTTACACGTATTGGGGAGTTCAGAATTAGAATTTACGATAGCGGGGCAAAAGTTTAAACATAAGTTCTACGTGGTATCAGGGCTCAACAGGAACTTTATTTTGGGAAATGACTGGTTAGACAAAAACGGGGTGAGGATTTATTTTGACTTGAAGAAACTCAGAGTCGGAAGTGTTTATGTGCCCTATGAACAGGACATCCACATTTCGTCTTTGGTCAGAGTGACTAAGACGAAAGTGATAAAACCTCAGACGGCAGAAGTATTCCAGGTACGGATGAAGAATGCTCCGTATTTTGCAAGAGAGACACTCTTAGAGATTTCGGAAACAGACAAGGGATTCATAGCACAAGAACCGGGACTGTTAGTGACAAGCACGGTAGTCAGGCAAAATAATCACCAGACGTATCCCATACTGATAGTAAACACCACAAACAAGACATATAGAGTTAGAAGGGGTTGTGTTGTAGGGAAGGTAACATCAGTTCAAGAAGTACATGAAGTACAGATAGGGTCGGTTGATCGGCAGGTATCGGCAGTCGACTTGACGGAAGTCACTGCGCCGGAGAAGATGAAAGATGTAGTGTCAGAGCTCATTACGAACAATCAAGACTTGTTCGCGAATAGCGACCTTGATTTAGGGGCTACTGACACTGTCACGATGAAACTAGATACCGGCGATCATCCTCCCATTAGGATAAAACCGTATAGAATCCCGCTTCAAGATAGAGAGATTGTTGACAAGGCTCTAGAAGAGATGTTACAGGCAGGTGTGATAAGATGTTCTCAGTCCCCATGGTCTTTTAGTTTAGTGATTGTATCCAAGAAGGATGGGTCGAAACGTTTATGTGTTGACTTTAGAAAACTGAATGAGGTTACAAAGAAAACATCGTACCCACTACCGCTGATAGATGACATTTTGTCACTGCTTGGAAAGGCCAAGTATTTTACCAGTCTGGACCTTAAGTCGGGATACTGGCAGGTCAAGATGGCGGATCAGGAGAGTAGGGATAGATTAGCATTTGCATGCCACAAAGGATTATTCGAATTCACGAAAATGCCTTTTGGTTTGGTGGGAGCACCGGGATTGTTCATGATGCTTATGAATATCGTGCTAGCCGGTTTAGAAGGTTTTGCCTGTGCCTATCTCGATGACATTTTGATCTTCTCAGAAACAATAGAAGACCATCTGTGTCACCTTCAGACAGTCTTTGATCGATTGAGACAGCATGACCTGAAGCTGAAACTCAAGAAATGTCAGTTCTTTGAGGAAGAAACCAAATACTTAGGGTTTGTCATTAGTAACCAGGGGATAAAACCGGATGAGGAAAAGGTAAAAGTCATTAGGGCTATGGCGGCTCCGACCTGTGTCAGAGAGTGCCGTTCGTTCATTGGTATGATTGGGTTTTACAGGAAAATGATTCCTAATTTCTCCCAGATGGCTGAACCAATCATAGCACTGACACGAAAGTATGCGAGATTCAGTTGGACAGAGGAATGCCAGAAAGCGTTTGATTTGATGAAGGAAACGTTAGCTGTAGCACCAGTGTTAGCATATCCAGATACACGGCGTCCGTACATCCTTTACACGGATGCCAGCGACACATGCGTGGGGGCATGTCTCGCGCAAAAATGCGATGAGGATTCAGACATTTCCCCAGGCTCAAAGGTAGAAAGACCTATTTACTTTCTATCCCATAAACTTAGTACCAGTCAGAGGAAATGGTCGACAATAGAGAAAGAGGCTTTTGCGATCCATTATGCGCTTCAAAAGCTAAATCACTACTTGCATAATGCGGAGTTTGTAATCCGCACGGATCACATGCCTCTTAAGTATTTGCTTAATTCACCAATGCAAAATAAGAAGGTGCAGATGTGGGCCCTTGGCATTTCAGGATATAACTGTACTATTGAATATATCCCAGGTCCTCAAAATGTTTTGGCAGACTTACTATCCAGAATGCCGAGTGGTACTCACATGCCAGAGCATGAGGAAGAAGTAGAGGTAACCAGAGAGGTCAATGACAATGCTTTTGTCATTGGAGTCATAAACTCCAACCAATTCACACCCAAGCAGTTTGCTAGTTGTACAGTAAGGGCAGGGTGTGACGAGAAGCTGGAAAAAGTTGATCTTCCAGGGTTTGATATTATTGAGGAACAGGAGAAGGATTCTGAAATAGTGCGCTTAAAGGACTTATTGATTAGTGAACAAGGAACCATGACAGTCAATAGGAGGTACATGCTGATAGAGGACGTTCTATATTTCTTGTCTCACCCTGATGATGAACCAGTAGCCAGATTGTATGTTCCGTCTCACTTGGTAGAGTACGTAGTCAGACAGTACCATGACGAAAATGGGCACTTAGGAATAGACAAGACGCATGACACAGTCAGTAGAAAGTATTACTGGCCTAACATGTACAAACAACTGTATGAATATGTTAGTGGGTGTGTCATCTGTCAGTCTAGAGTGTTACAAAAGAAAAGGGCCCCCGTACAGGAAATGGACATTCCTCCATACCCATTCGCTAAGTTGTCATTGGACTTGGCAGGTCCGTTTGACCGCTCCCTTAGCGGGAATCGCTATGTCATAGCATTCATCTGTCATCTGACAGGTTGGGTAGAGGCGTTCCCTGTACCAGATAAAACGCCGCAGTCAGTGGTACAGCTGCTCGTAGAAGAAATTCTACCCAGACATGGCTGTCCATTGCAGATAGTATCAGACAATGGATCTGAGAATGTGAATAGGGTTATGGCAGAAACGCTGGCAGAACTGAACATAGATCATGTCACGACCAGTCTTTATCATCCACAGTCCAATGCTAAGGTCGAACGTTTCCATAGAACTTTTAACGACATTCTGTCCAAAAAGATACAAGAAGATTTTTCGACATGGGACGTGCATATTAACCAGGTACTAGCAGCTTATAGGGTTTGTGTTTCGGAAACTACGCAGGAATCCCCTTTCTTTTTACTGTACGGTCGCGATCCAGTGCTACCGTTAGATAACATCCTTAGACCCCGAAGAAGATACGCTGGTGAAGAGTTTCACAAGATAGCGCTTGAGCAGCAACACAAGGCCTTCACCCAGGTGTATCGGCGAATTAAGAAAGCACAGAAGAAAGGGGCTAAGTATGCTAATAGAGGTGTACAGCCTGTCGAGATTAAGGTCGGTGACCCAGTGTACCTTCGTAATCACCGTAGACACAATAAGTTAGACAGTAAGTGGAGGTCGCACTATAGAGTGGTGGAACAATTGTCGCCTGTCACATTCAGGGTACGACATCAACTAGATGGCACTGAGGTCAGTTCACATGCTGAACACTTGCGGATAGCCAAAATTAGCGAGTGGCCTATTCCAAAAGCCAGGGGGAGAACATTACGTAAAGCCACACAGGTTGTAGCTCCAGAATCATCTGATAGCGACAGTGACGATGCAGTAGGGCAAGAGAACGCACGAGACAGACTGACTAGGGGGGGGTGCGAAAGGAGCGTGAGAATTCTTCATCCGAGGAGGACGTTCCGTTAATGGAGTTAAGAAAGCGCCTAAAGACAAGAGAGAAAAGATCTCTCTCAGCAGTAAACGTTAGTTGTAGCAAGGGCACATCAGACAGTTCTGATGATGGGGAGATCGACGACAATCGTTCGATTCAGCCTAGTTTACAGACTAATGGGGTTAGGGAAATTCTTGAAGCAATACTGACTCTTCTGCCAAAGAAGGCTTCAAATTAGAAATGCGACTCTCAGACGGTATCTGGGAGAGGACTATTGTAATGTGTAAATCATGAAGCATGATTTGAGTTTTGTCAGAGACAGTGGTGTAAGTCTCTGGTGATATCTCGTACTGCAGACAACAACAAGATGAAGTTTTTTCTGGAGTCTGATAGTATTGGGGCTAGCGCAGGGTTTAAATATTAATCACAATGTCGTATTTCAAAAACTTGATGAAGTTAACACTAGTAACTGGAGATTCAGGTCGGCCTGCGCCAGAATCAATGACGGCTCAGTATGACTTAGAATCCACAACGATAGCAGTAGACGCGCAACGTACGCGGTTCGCGTTCCTTACGGAAGCTGAACTTGAAGCTTGTTCCAAACCCTTGATAGGATTCTGTGCGATTCGAAGTGCAATATATCCTATGAACATATTTTGTGTTACGGCGCTGTTTTTAAACAATTCAGACGTAATTGCAACACACTGCCAAACAAAGGTCAAGTTGGGCACAGTGTTACCTATGGCACGGTATATAAGGGATGGGCTATGGGTCATTAGTAATCATAGTCCACTAAAGATGAGTATTAGTTGTCACGGTAAAGGGGTCACGTACCAACAAATCAACCCACCATTATCGCTAATCCGCCTCAATGAATCATGTACGGCTATTAGTGATAGATTGATGTTAACCCCTTACTACCAACAAGAGAGCCAGTATCAGGTGGAAGACAAATTGATAGGATGGATGGAAAACTATGCATTTTCCAATATAACGTTATGGAAACCATTTCATAGCGCTTTACCAGACTACGATCCCATCTCTTTGCTCAAAGAGTTAGATGAAATTAAGGAAATGCCAATGGATCATCTAATTGCTCGACTTCAGAGCATGCAATTCGTTAAGCCAAAACAAGAATGGGTGATATGGAAACAGATCATCATTGGTTCTATCGTAGGGACAGTTGTAGTGATCATAATTGGGGTAGGGTGTAAACGATATAAAAAGAAAACTAGCGCATGGTTTGGCTCCATGCTATCACGACTCAGGAAGGGTGAACGTGAGGTCACTGTGCCTACGTTGATTTCGGCGGCTGTGCAATCAGCAGACGTGAATGACGTCGCAAGAGCGAAGGACTCTACGCCGATGATGGAGGGAGGAGTGCAGTTACTCCCCGCCTCGAACGTTGTCAAGTTTTACCCGTCGTTGGGGTAACCAAGGATCAACGCTGTTGTGATCCAGCAAGGATCGTGAAGAATAACGAACACATGTGCAAATACATAACTGAGTCGACGATTTTGATGTGAACATTTATTGGCGTGATTACGCCGGACAATAATAATTTTTAATAAGGAGTGACCGATTTAAATAAGCTGTCATTCCGAAAATGATGTATTTTGTGGATAACATGTTTAATTGTTTGAAATGATTTTGTGGTCTGAATATTGTGTAATGAAAAAAAAAACGAATCTTGTGTATTAAGATTCCTTTTTTTTTTCGGGTAGGTTTGGGAGGAGATGTTACACTATAAGTGTATACGACCAATATCACGGTCGGGTAATTTTATAATTTCCCTTGATATGAAAATAACGAGGGGATACTTAGTACCACGGGCTCACGTGGAGTTGACAAGTGGCCGGCCCTACTAAGCTGGGACTAATGAATGATAATTGCGAGTGGAAATACATCAATCTCACTTTAGCGGTCCCGATGCGGGCGGTAGCGAACTGGGAGCTGGGACTAATGAGAGTCAGTAATAGGTTACTGGTCAGCTAAGATCAGAGGACGCTGGCCACCATAATAGATGTGGGATAATTAGGAGAGACAGTAATAGGTCCCTGGTCAGCTAGGATCAGAGGACGCTGACCACCATAATAGATGTGGAATAATTAGGAGAGACAGTAATGGGTTCCTGGTCAGCTAAGATCAGAGGACGCTGACCACCATAATAGATGTGGAATAATTATGAGAGACAGTAATGGGTTCCTTTGATAGCTAAGATCAGAGGACGATGACCACCATAATAGATGTGGAATAATTATGAGAGACAGTAATGGGTTCCTCTGATAGCTAGGATCAGAGGACGCTGACCACCATGATAGATGTGGAATGTTATGGGTGACAGTAATAGCCCTTTGACTGATTGAGACAAAGGGGCGATGCCCTCCAGAACGGGTATATATAGTGGGGGGGAAACACCAGAAGAGGAGAGATAGAGAGCTCACAACGAAGGGAACGAGATAGATAGAGAGCTCACAACGAAGGGAACGAGATAGAGAGGGAGCTCGCACAATGAAGAGAGAGCACACAACGAAGAGAGAGAGTGAGATAGATAGATAGAGGGAGCTGAGAAGCGAGAGACCGAGCTCCGGTATTTTCGCCATTTTAGTATGCCATGCTAGTAGGTTGGTTGTGCCCAACCTATTAGACCCACGATGACCAAGAAATAAAAGACTCTTCTGGAAACACTCTTGTCTGGCTGCGTCTTCCGTCTACAACACCTTGCGTGTGGCTGCGGTAGTGTAACATTTATCGTTTTGCATGTTTTCATTTTCCGTGCTAATAACGTATGAGGTCATTTGTAATGTTTAGCTCATTTTTTGTAGGCCGCAGGATTAAAAATAACTCGATTATGCATGTCTCGTTCATTTATGTATTTATTTATTTATTTATTTATTTTGTCATGGCTAGATAGGAGTAGTTGGAAGAACAGGGGCAGGTAAATCGTCCCTGGCTCTGTCCTTGTTCCGGCTGATTGAGTCTGCTGGTGGTGCCATCTATATTGACACCATCAACATCGCGGACATGGGACTGCACGACTTGAGGTCAAAACTCACAATACTGCCACAGGTCAGATCGGTTTGTAAGCTAACTTCTTGTGCCGCTTCCTCTGTGTACACCAGCCGACTAAAGCTGAACACAATCCATACGCAATTGCGCGGGCTCATGAAGATCTATGACTCTTGCTGTTTTTGGTTCACATGGGAAAGTCGTGCGCATTTTAATACGCGTAAAAAGAGCAGGTTGATTAGAGCAAAACGCGATAGCGATATGAATTGATTGAAAGTTCAGTGTTGGTGCCAGAATAGCTTGGCGTCTAGAGGAGTTTTCAGGTGTCTACAAGTCTCGAACCAGCATAGTTTGGCGCAACTAGGCGCCAAGCTATGCCGATACCAGACTTGTAGACACCTGGATTGTTATTCTAGTTTGGTACACACAAACTTGCCACAAACTCCCAGGCTTGTTTCGATATGAAATACCTTTGTAGTGTTAGTATAGTCGTAGTAGTAATAGTTTTGTTGATGATGGTGTTTTTGTTATCGTTGTTTTTGCTGTTCTTTGTTACATTGCTGCTGCTGTATTGTGCTAGTGCTGATTGTTGTTGTTGTTAGTTGTGGTGGTCCTGGAGTTGGTAAACGTTGATAAACGTTTAGTGCTTAACGTCTTTTGTCCACCACGAAGGTGATTTCAAAGACGGGGCACCGAAATAGAGTCTCAACAAGCGGGATTTGAACCCGGGACCTTTCGGTCGAGAGACGAACACTCTACCACCGAGCCACCCAGCTCCCCTCCTGGTGTTGGTCTATGATGATGGTGGTGGTGTTAGTCGATGTGTCAAGTTGGTTCCCCTGCTGCCCGCGCCGTTGTATTCGGGGCCAACTCATATAAATACACTCAAAGGAAGCCTGAAAATTGAACTCTATGAATATGTCTTCCTGCAGTCTTGCAGTATAGTCTTTGGTTATATACTCGCCAGCTGAACCATTGTGTAAAGTTTGAACACGATTTTCCTCCAGGACCCCGTGCTGTTCTCTGGCAGCCTGCGGATGAACCTGGACCCGAATGACGAGTACAGCGATGAGCAGCTGTGGACAGCCCTGGACAGGGCCCACCTCAAGTCGACCGTCACCCAGCTTCCGGCACAGCTCCACTTTCAGTGTGGGGAGGAGGGAGCTAACTTCAGGTCAGTGTCTATACACAGTTACGGCCCTTAGTGCTGCATCGTCACCCAGCTTCCAGGACAGCTCCACTTTTTATGTAGGGAGGAGGGACCTAACTTTACATCAGTATATATATACACAGATACAGCCCTTCTAATGTGATCTAGCTGTACACGCAGGGCTGTCATCGAACGGATGTCGGCTTTTTTTTTAACAACGCCGTTTTGACAATATTAGCAGTTGCAGTAGCAGTACAGTACGGTGCAGGCATTGTCGGAAACCTCGCTATAAAGCTGAACAGTGTGGTGACGCGACAGTGGTGGTGGCGAGGACAATGTCACGTTGACGTCATGGTGCCATCGGTTCAGTGCGTAACGTCAGCTTGTGCGACAGTCCAGGGCACTGTTACGTCGTAAAGACGTAATGATGACTTAATAATGTATCGTTTACAGCCTCGGAAGCCAGCTGGTGTGTCTTGGCAGAGCGCTGTTGTGACGCCAGGGTGACGTCAAGATGTATTTTTCAGCGTGGGATGTCAGCTTGTATGTCTCATTATAGTTATTTTATGACATCAGTATAACGTATGTATGACGTCAAAAATGTGTCTTAAAAAAACGTGGGACAACGTCAGCTGGTGTGTCTGGCCAGGACAGTGTTGTTACATCATGATGACGTAGTTATGACATAACAATGCCTGTTACAGCGTGGAACAACGTCAGCTGGTGTGTCTGGCCAGGACAGTGTTGTTACATCATGATGACGTAGTTATGACATAACAATGTCTGTTACAGCGTGGGACAACGTCAGATGGTGTGTTTGGCCAGGACTCTGTTGCGGAAAACCAAGATTCTGGTTCTGGTTGTGACGTCATGATGACGTAGTTATGTCGTAACAATGTCTGTTACAGCGTGGTACAACGTCAGCTGGTGTGTCTGGCCAGGACACTGTTGTGAGGTCATTATGACGTAGTTACGTCGTAACAATGTCTGTTACAGCGTGGGACAACGTCAGCTGGTGTGTCTGGCCAGGACTCTGTTGAGGAAAACCAAGATACTGGTTCTGGACGAGGCCACGGCGGCGGTTGACATGGAAACGGACGCCTTGATCCAGAACACCATCCGCTCCGCCTTCAGCACGTGCACCGTCATCACCATCGCCCACAGAATCAACACCATACTCGACTACGACAAGTAGGATGATTCAGTCTATCCATTCACTCGTTTTTCGTTTGTTTGTTTGTTTGTTTGTTTGTTTGTTTGTTTGTTTGTAGCACGTCATCAGTCATTTTTGACAACGATCCCAGGTAGCAAAGGGTATTCGAGCCCACGACGACTGCAGTGGGGCCCGCGGACAGCCGTGCGTGGGCCCACTGCGGCCGTCGTGGGCCTGAGAACCTTTGCGTACTGGGGTACTGATGATAATGATGATGACTTCGGCGATGATGGCGATGATGATAATAATGAGTACTTGAATAGCGCCTAACCTCGGATTAGAACTCTTGGCGCTCAACAAAAACTGATTGTACAAAAATGACTAATTACAAAAACGCAAATTACAAAAAAATACTAAAAACAAAATACAGTCACAAAAAGTCACCATTCAAAAATGCTACGCTTATGGACTCATACTCGCACTCACGCACGCGCGCGCCCACGCACACACACACACTACTTGCGTACGATGGACGATGGTGTCGAGATATCGGGTCTCCTTCTCAATTTTTTTTTTTTTACTGAAGATTTTTGTTTATGAATAATTGCAGGATTCTAGTGATGGACGCCGGAACAGTGAAAGAGTTTGCATCACCCCAGGCACTGCTGTCCAACCAGACGTCTGCCTTTTATGCCATGGCCAAAGATGCCGGACTGGTGTGACTGGGGTTGTCTCCATTAACGTTGTGTTTTGACGGCTCGTGTTGGAATCCTACTGTTGGCCAGTTAAACCGCCAGCGAAACACGGGACGCCAAACATCTGCAAGAGGCAATGAACCTCATAAGCCCCCGCACCTGCGGGGGCTTATGATGTTCTTTGTCTCTTGCTCGCCTCGTTTGTGATCACAGACTTACGAGATTTGGAAGAAGTGAATTTGTGAAGGTCACGTCATATCCGGCCTCCGACATTGAAAGTGAGGGAGGAGGGAGGGTTGGGGGGTGGGGGCAAATTGTCAGACATAATTATCGTGAGCGTTGCTTCAGCGTACACTAAACGCACGGTGTAGCTAGTCGGGTGTGTAAGCAGTCGAGTGTATGCGAGTTTCACCAATTAACCCCTTAATGCCGAAAACAGAACACGATCCAAATGCAAGAGGCATAAATCCTCCCGAGTCCCAGCAACTGCGGGCACTCGTGAGGATCTATGCCTCTTCCTGATCCCATTTGTATCCGTGTTTCTTTGGAGGCTGGGGTACTTTGACGTTAAATCTACAGTGATGTCAAAAACACAATCTGCGTGCACTGGCAGCGAAGGGGTTAGCCTCAAACGCCTGCAAGAGGCATAGATCGTCATGAGCCCCCGCACATGCGGGGGCTCATGAAGATCTGTGCCCCTTAAACGTCTGTGTTCCCCGTCAGTGCATTTATAATGGTGTCATATATAAATTGTAGCCGCTGGCGCATACCGTTCAGCTACACACCAACACACACATGTGACCCAGCATAGGAAACTCCGGACTAAGTTGAGCAATAATTGAAATAGAATGAGTATCCAGAAACCTCACGCTCTACCTAAAGTACAGTTACCTGTAAATCTGACCCCCACCCGGGTCTGCCCTGGGGGACTTGGGTGGGGTTAGGTATTTTTTAGTTCCCAGGGTCACCCTGGTCAGCCCCACAGGGTGGGTTTTTCTCTCTATTCTGGGGCATGTGTTTCTGTCTACCCTTTGTCCATTCACCTGTATTTGCCTTTTTAAAACTCTCCCTACTGTCTGCACTGCCTGTAGCTCTTGATATTGGATGTGTGTTGCTAAATGGTCTTAGCTTTATTTATGCCCCATGTTGTAGGTTTATTTAATGTATTTGACCGGCTGGCGACATACATTCAATTTTCTGTTTAGTTTTTTTTCACAAGCAGTGCAGGCACGTCCTGAGAAAGCCTTGTTGCTGTCGGGACGTTAAGCAATGTACAATCAATCGTACTGATACCATTGTATTCATAGGACGGCGTGGAGTCATTGTCAGGTTACTTACAGGTAACGAGCTGTCCTGAACTGGGTTCTCCCGTGTCTAAAAGAACGCGTATTAGACCTGTGTGTAGTGTTTTGTAACCATCTGTTACACACAAGCTACGGCGGTAGTGGGCCTTTAACATGTTACTAAAAATCGTTTATTGTTACAAACTCCTTTTCTTCAAATTCTGTTTTGCATCATGATCAGTAATGTGCGGTTTTTCTAACGGCAATGACGTATTTTCAGTAGCCATTTAAATGACACCTCCATGCTCAGCATTCATGTGGAATTTCAGCCACAACCTGTTCATGATGTCTGCTCGGTCCTCATAATTAACCCTCCCCCCACCCCTCCACCTCCCACCCCTCAGCCCCCCCCCCACCCCCCCCCCACCCCCCGCCCTCCACCAATCTTACACCCGTACCCGCAAGGCGTCTTTTCCCTTTGTGCATTCAGTCCCCGTACTGTAAACATTTACCGGTGACACATACGCAAGAAAGGACACAACGCGGCGGTTAAATCATTCGAGACGAACGGCATCCGGATACGCGGCTTAAGCCGCGTATCCGGATGCCGTTCGTCTCGAATGAGTTAACAGGTGAATTCACCTTTCTTGCTTTTTCTTTTCCTGCCACTGTTATTAATATTGTTTTTTGTTCGTTGTCTGTGTCAGTGCTTTGTTGGCAGTCAATATTTTTGTCTGGCTTTTCAAGCGTAGATATTGTGTAAGGTTGGCGTTAACTGATCTGTCACAGCATGTGTGCGTTACCAGAAACAAGACGCCGGCGTATTGTGTAATAATAAGGAAAACAGACGTCTATTTTTCAGCGTACACAAAATAAAAGTGTCTGTGTGTGACGTTCATTTCTATTGTGTTTATGTTGTCTACCGAGGTAAAATTTAATAAACAAATGCATATATACAAAAGCGCGCACGCACGCATACAGACAGACAGACATATTATATTAAGTAGCATTTTGCTTGATATAGTGCCGATAACAGGCAGATGTGATTACCAGCCCCGAATCAAAATGTCTAAGTCGAAAAACGAAGACATTTGAGTCGGGTCAAGTAATAACATCTGTTGATTATCAGCAATATATCGAGCAAATTGTTGCTCAATATAATTTATGTACCCAGTCCAAAACAAAACTGTGCCTCGCGTCATTCATTTTGCGGCTGCTTGCGGTGTTCAGACAAAACACATGAATGGCAGACGGCTTCAAATCGCTGTCAACTCGGCGAGTAGATTTCGTCTGACAATGAAGACATCGATGTTTTGTATAACCGTGCGTGTTACTTGTAAACAGATAACGCATAATTGCGGAAAATGCCAGCAGTTTTGTTTATTTCTTTTCTCAGGTTGTCCATATTGCCAGCTGACATCTTGTCAATTTAACTAGTCGGTGCAGCCACTGTCGTCTGTTCTCCATTCGTGTGTGTGTATAGGTAATTGAAATTTTGAGCGTCCGTACACACTAAAAAGTATTTACATTACTACTACACTTAAGGAGCTTGTTAATGTTGCAGTATGACAATATTTCGCGTTTAGAAAATGCAAGTATCGCGGCCCAGATTGAGTCTTCTTACGCGCAAAGGCTTTTGGGAAGGGAAGTATATCGAAGAAATTCGTGAATATTAATTTTCATGTTGTACACGATATATACATGTGCCAAAGACGGACACACTTTATGTAGTGGGTACATACATTCATAACTCCATCAGCGGTATAACTTGCAGGCGGGAGACCCCTATGGTCACAGACAGTGGAATGTGTCTAGATTGAGCTAAGGGCAGACAAATCCAGCCCCGTGCTGATCGGATACGTCTACAGAAACCCAACATTTCAATGATTAGACGACTTTACCGCCATGATGGATAATGTCAAAAATCTAGTTTTTGTTTTGGGTTTAACGCCGAGCAGGCGACTAAGCCAACTCACGGAGGTATGTCGCAAAGTCAAACACTAAAATGATGATACTGAGTAATTTCAGTATCGATATGTTTCTCAACAATCCTGCTTGGGAGCGAACCATTAATTCTCTAGGCTCGTGGTGAAACAGCACAGCAACCCGTGTTAGTTCAACTTCCTCCACTCTTAGTTATCGACCACATCTACACTACCAGTAGGTCGAGGGTGGTGGGAGTAGAAGTGCCTCAGGTAGTGATTAACCCATTTAGCCCCGAGTCTCTGCAGCAGGAGATGGATTGACCATGATAATTCAAGGGTAGTGCTAGATTAGCTTGGCGCCAAGCTAATCTGGCACTACCCTTGAATTATCATGGTCAATCCATCCCCTGCAACTGGTACATAGTCGTTAGGCAACACTGCTAAAAGTTGAAAAATGGGACCTTGGGGCTAAAAGGATTGATGACCATTTCCAGGCAAAACAACGGGCTTGTTAAGATGGCATGTGCATTAAACTCTTTCGAGACAGACGGCATCCGGATACGCGAATGAGTTCAAAGTCCTGGTACATCAAAGCGGCGCAGTTGCAGTGCGGCCGAATTGATCAGTGTTCTGTTCGTACTCCATAGGCAATAGCTGTCATGGTCCCTCATAGCCCGCCTGTTATGGCCGTCCATTATCACTTCGGTGCCGTGGACGTTAAACCGGAACTAGCCGATTAGTGATCATTAACCCCGTGAACTGGGCACAGAAGGCCGACAGCAGCAACACACTACTACCGCGTGTGTTGAATACTGGTCGTTGAAACATTTCGACGGGGATGCATTTCGGTACGAGCTAGATAACACGCCATTTGGCACGGTTTGCCACCATAGTTATAATAACAGGCTTTATCGGAATGGTACAGATTGTTTCTTGGTGTACTTCACAAACGCGCCCTAGTGGGAGAAAAACGGGTTAGAAACTCTGTCGCAGTCGCTTGGGGCTCATAATACAATAATAGCGTAACTCCGCATTGTTATTGCTGGTTTTAAGCGCTTAAAAACGTAGAGACACCTACACAAAAAAGAGGACGCCAAGACACAACTGACAGGGCTTAATGCTGTCAGTGATGATGAAGAACGATTGAAGACCAACTGCCAGCTTTGAAAGACAGGGCTTATGAGGATCTATGCCTCTTGCAGTTCGATCGCGTTCACTTTTTGTCGAAAGTGTAGGGTTTAATCGCTGTATTGGCGGTAAACGCAAAACCAAAATAATAATTGTTGATGCGTTTTCTGAGGGTAGAAAATTGAGTGGGGAGGGGGGGGGGGCGGGCATGAGGATCTATGTTCTGTAGGCGGTCGAGGCTCCACGGGATTCCTCCAGCCGCCGGCGGGGTAAGACGTGTAAGTCTTAGCTCCGTCGTGCAGCCAACCGTGACGCTTTGGATTGCTTGATATACTGTGTACTATGTGTTTTTCTATGTAAGCTGTGGACTTTCTTATACTTTTTAAACATTATTCCAGTGGACGTGCATACTAACTATCATCACACGGATATCCTAATGCTTGTGTTGTGAGTGTGAGAAGTGTGCAGGACAAAGCACACTATTTTCCCCGGATGATATCATATTGTGTACGTGTGATGCGAGTTGTGCCCAGACTGAAGCCAGTCTTTGTCCGTCGTGCAAGGTAAATCCGATCATACGAACTATCACTTTACGATATTCTTCTCGTAATTTTGAACGCATCGTCATCCACTTTGTTTTCTGGAACTCATTGAATATAGTAGAACTTACGCCTGCCATTGTCTATATTTTTCGTTCAATTATATATTTCATCCCTTGCACTGTCAGTAACTGTGAGGAGTTAGACTGTGACTAGAGCAGTCTATTGCTGAACTTCAGATCTAAGCAGCCAATGTTTGCTTTTCGGCTTACTGACTCTGTGACACGATGCTGTATCGTCTCCACCAGACTCCACTCCTGTCAGCCCTGCAGACACGCTGGCACTTCCTGAGGGGTGTCACAATGTTTGCTGATCCCACCACCCTCCACACCTACCCTTGTTTCTAACTTTCTAAAGTTGGCGCTGAGTGCCCGGTTACAGCATACCACCAAGTCCGAGTCGCGATGGCATCTTCATCCCTCTCTCTAAGTGTCGTGACGCAAGACCCCACCCTCGCCAATCCCTTTAAGAGAGAAAACCCGGTGCTAAAGGACACTGCGTGCGGCCAGCAAACGCGTTTCTACAGCAACGGCCCCAATGGCGTCATCACCCTCAAGCGCTGGCGAACTGCCCTCTACCACCGCTACGTCAACCTGCTCCAGGCAAGAGGCGGTTACACTGTAGTCTGGAGGGACACAGACGCCAGAAATGAACCTGTAGAGTGTGGTGACTCCTACCTGGATTGTTCCAATCCTGACATTCCCGATGACTTGGGAAAAACATTCATACAAATCAGGGGGAGAGCAAAACCAAAAATCACCATCACCCTCTACTTCCACGTGCGTCGCAAGACTGGCGGCACCTGTCTCATTCAGGGACACAACAAGGACACGTGGGTCCTAAGCGAATATGACTCTTTGTGTACATTCGTACAACAGCTGAAAGACGGCTGCGCAGACCCTGCTGACAATGTCCCTGTTGACATGCCGCGTGACCAGTCATGCGATCCCACCATCTCCCCGATAGTATCATTCCCAGACACCCCTCCTCGGGCAATTTTGGACTCATCCCTCCCCTTAATCGGATTGGAGGCTGACGACTCTACCTCCCTATCGCCGATTGTTCAGTCCTGTAACCCTCGGAACAGCTCCGCTAATCTTGTCCCCGAGCCTCTGACCGTGACCACCGTCAGCGCTGTGAGTGACATGACCAGTGACGGCCCGCCTACCCCGCCCTCCATCCCACACCCCTCCTCCAGCGGGCCACATCTACGGGATGATCTCCACTCCACCCTCTCTGATCACTCTGATGTTCCTGCCAGTCAGTCCCTTGCCACTACCCCCTCCACACCCGAACCTGCCCCCTCCACACCAAGTCCTGTCAGCCATATTGTTACCCAAGTGGCGTCTACGGGTGACGTCACCACCGAGGACTTGACCTCGCCCGGGTTACCCGTCTCGTGCACTCAGGTGGATTCTGATTATAGCGAGCTGGTGGTGTCCGGTGTCCGAGACGAAAAGCCGCTTATCATCCTAAAGCTGCAGACCCAACTCAGCAACAGCCAGGCCGCCGTCGAGGCTCTCCATCAAGAGTTGTGTCAGCTGAGAACTGTCACTATGCTAAATATTAAGCAGATTGACAGTAAGGTGTGCGAGTCCGCGGTGAAGATGGCAAATGACCTCCGGATGTTAGAGTCTTGTATGTGTGGCAAGATGTCCCACTTACATGATCAAATGACAAACATGGCAGAATTTCACTGTCTCGTCGACGACACTCTGCAAAGACTGAACTCTGAACAAGGGCTACCTCTGGCCTCTGGCCAAACCCCCCAACTACTAGTGTCAACAACGCCTGAAGGCTCTATGCCCGTAAACAGTGATACAATCATTAGTATGAAGCCTGTGTCCACTACAGCTGGTGATGTGATCCCAGTAAGGATTACCGTTCCTAAGAACAACCCTCCGAGTAGCCAGAAAGAGCAAGCCCCAGGGAGTGCGGTTATTACGGTCAACGTTGCCTCCCCTATCGCAGACAGCCACCGTGAGGGGAGCGGGCCGTCTCAGCCTAGCCAGCGGCAAGGGGGCGGTAATCGGATTGCCGGGAGCCAGCAGCAGCGCAAGGACTTTCTTCCGTGCGAGCGGGTCTTTGATCACAACGTAGAGGTAGACACAACCACGCTCGTCATCGGGGACTCCGTCGTGCGAAACTTCAAGGGAGAGAAGATGACCATGTACCAGGGCGAAAAGGTACAGGTCATCTCAATATCCGGCCTGCAAATCTCCCACTTGACTGACTGGCTCAAGCAGCAGCCGCAGTCACCCCGCGTCCAACTGGTCACCTTCCACGTAGGGGTGAACGATTGCAAGACGCATGAAATCACCAGTCAGCAGTGGGAGAGACTGGTCACTTCTTGCAAAGGCGTGTTCCCCAAAGCAAGCATCCAGGCCTCATCCATCTTGCCTGCTGCCCAGGGGAAAAACTCTCGCCTTAACCAACGTATTTCCCCCTCCAACGCAAATCTGTGCCACGTGGCAAAGAAGATGCGCGCTATCTTTGTTGACAATGCGGGCGTGTTCCTAGCCCCAAGCGGTCTTCCCCGGAAGGCGCTGTACCGTGTGGACAACAAAGGCCGACTTGACCCCATTCATCCATCCCACGTGGGAACCCGGAGGCTTGCCGGCAATATTAAGTACGGTGGTCCAGCTGTCAACCAGGCTGATGCAATTACTCACCAGCACAGAAGCTCTCAGGCGACCACTAAGACGAAACTCTACTCAGAGGCCTTAGCTGGTGGTAGCTTGAATGTACAGAGTGGCACTTCCACTTCTGACACTATTGTATCCGGTTCTGCTGGTCCCACATCACCAGTACAACTACCTCTACGCCAGGAGCCTCAACCACAGGACCATGAACAACTTCAACAGCAGGAGCAGCTGCAGCTACAACAGGCGCAGCAACAACATTTACAACAGGAGCAGCAACATCTACAACAGATGCCCTTCATGCCGGTTCCTGACTGGCAGCAACTCCAGTACCATCATCTGCTGCAAATACATACCAACTCTTCAACTGCAGCACCCTGGCAACAACCACAGTACCCGGATGGTTGCCATGGTGTGTGGTCGAATCATCGCCCAGCAACCAGTGTATCTGCTTATCCGGTTAATAGTCTGCCACCGTACCACCAGTTATGCCAGGTGCCCACAGCGAATGGTGCCAATGGATACGTCAGCTACTTACGCGGTTGGTAATTCAGTGTCGTGTGATCAGTGATCCTTCACCGTTGTGCTTCGCAGATTTCACCGTGGGTGTGTGAGGCAGTTCATTATTACGTCAGTGTTACGTGTGCTTCTTTATATACGGTTCTTCTGCGTTCGCTTGTGATTTATTCCAAAGCAGTGATTGACTGTGTGCCTCAAATTCTGTGATTTTCTCGCCTGGTTTGATTACCAAAGCTCCGCTAAGTTTTCATTGTGACAGTACGGTTTCAAGTGTTCAGCCTACGATACTTCACATCGCAGGCTACACCATTTGTTCATTTATTTAGACAGCTTGCGCAGCATTAATACGTGGATACACTATTAATCAAAAGCGATCTTCATTTGATAACGCTGTGTTGGACACCATTTGTGACGTTTTGATACGAGGTGCTATAACTTCAGCCGCGCTTTACTGCATTGAAACTTTATTCCCTATTCCCTCTGTTTATATATTTTTTGTATTGTGTTGCACTTCATTTGGGAAAGTTAAAATTCAACATGACCCATAATGCTCAGACACACGGAAGCCTTCAAACTGGTCACTTGAACATCTACCATCTTTTTAACAAGGTGGCCGATTTGAATGTTTTTCTAAACTCGTCTGAACCATTCCACCTGTTTGGTCTTAGTGAGACGCGACTTAACTCCGACATAAGCGATGAAGCCGTTCACATACCTAACTTTAGCATCACTCGACGTGACCCTCGTGTACTTGGTCAGACTGGGCTTGCCGTTTACATCCATAACTCAGTCCAACATTTAGTAAAAAGGCGTGAGGACATAGAAACTCCGGAAGTTGAGTGCATTTGGTTGGAATTTAGGGCTCCAAAAACTAAACCCGTCTTCATCGGCTTTTGTTATCGTAACCCATCAGCCAAGTTTGAATGGTACGACGATTTCTTGCATGCAGTAGAAAAAGTTGGCCTACCTAACTGTGATGCGTTGCTACTAGGCGACTTTAACATAGATATGTTAAAGCCCCATACCGCGTGGGATTGCATCACCACACAAACCGGCTTAGAACAATTAGTTTCGGCCCCTACTAGGATCACAAAAACAACCGCAACACTCATTGATCACATTTACACCAACCGTCCCCTTAGTGTGTTCAATGTTAGTGTTCCTGACCTCAGCATCAGTGATCACTTTCCTACTGTGTGTTCCTGGTCAACAAAACTGCCAGTGCATCGTAAGAACGGGCACACAACTATAACGTACCGCTCATTTAAACAGTTTAATCAGTCTGCTTTTCTAGCAGACCTTGATCAAACACCATTTAATGTCGTTAATAACGAAACTGACCCTGAAAAGGCTCTGACTATTTGGTATCGACTCTTTACAAGAGTACTTAACAAACACGCCCCTTTACGGCAAAAGCGGGTAAAAAACCACACGTTACCGCCTTGGCTAACGCAAGGAATAATTGAAGCTATGAAATTGAGAAATGACTTAAGAAGACACAAGCTATTTAACGAATACAAAAAACAACGTAACCGTGTCAAGTCTATGGTACGCAGGGCTCAAAAGTCTCTCTTTGAACGAATGATTAAAGAAGACAGAGATACTGCCGCACTCTGGCGCGCAGTTAATCTCATCACCCGAGGTAACAGCAAGAAATCGTCAGCCATTCCTTCTAGTATTACTGCAGACATCTTTAACAAACATTTTTTGTCTGTTGCCGAGTCAATCATACCCTCAAGCGGAAAAACGTCTTACACATGCCCGGAGTCCCTGCTTAACTTCTGTAAGCAGAAGACTAAGGACAAACCCCCCTTCTCTATACCGCCTCTAGCTGTGTATGAAGTAGGAAAACTGATCGGGTCACTGAAAAACAAAAAATCATCGGGACCTGACGAGATCAGTCCTAAAATCCTGAAACTGTCCCTTCCCTATACAGTAGAATCGTTAACGTATATTTATAACTTATGCATCCAACAAAATATATTTCCATCAGAACTGAAGCAAGCCAAGGTTATCCCTTTGCCTAAATCAAAAGATCTGTCTGATGTTAATAACTATAGACCCATCTCAATATTATCCAGCCTTTCCAAACCTCTTGAAAGACACGTGCACAAACACCTTTATCAATATTTGGAGAGTCGTAGTCTATTGCACGTATTTCAGTCCGGCTTTCGCCCCAAGCATTCGTGCCACACGGCACTAACAAGACTTATTGATGCGTGGCTAGCATCCATAAATAACTCCCAAATAACTGGGTCGATCTTTATTGATTTTAAGAAAGCTTTTGACCTTGTAAATCATAACATTCTTTTGTCAAAACTTCAAGCATATCTTTGCAATGCAGGTGCTGTCTCATTGTTCACTTCATATTTAAGCGGAAGGAAGCAAAGAGTACTGTTAAATGGATCCTACTCCTCGTATGGTCACGTCAAAAGCGGCGTGCCTCAGGGCTCTGTCCTCGGGCCATTGCTGTTCTGCATATTTATCAATGACCTTCCACTACATATTAGTTGCCGCGATATTTCTTGTGACATGTTTGCTGATGACTGCACACTACACACTCCTCACAAAAATGTAGCTGCAATTAACACGCGTCTGCAGGAAAGCCTGCGCGAGGTCACCGACTGGTGTCATTCCAACTCCATGTCCCTGAATCCGTCAAAAACAGAATGCATGGTTATAACCACACGTCAAAAGCACCAGCTATGCCCGCTCTCTCTTAGTCTGTCTATAAACGGCAGCCCAATTGAGCAAGTATCACACCACCGCCTCTTGGGGGTCACTATAGATGATCAGCTTAAATGGCAACTGCATATTAATAATGTGTGCAAAAGAGTTTCCAGAAGCCTGTATATGTTGTCAAAATTGAAAACAATTACTGACACAGATACGCGTCTTCTTTTCTACAATGCTCATGTCAAGTCGCACATAGACTATGCATCAACAGTGTGGGATGGTTCTAGTGATGTACATTTGAAGAGGCTGAACTCCCTACATAGGAGAGCTGCTAAGCTTATATTTCCCGATCCCGAACTCTCAACTGACGAAAAGCTTAAAACTTTAAAAATTCTCCCTCTATCCCAGCACTTTCAGTTCAATAAAGGTGTATTGATGTACAAGCTGTACAAGCAATCATGTCCACTGTACTTGAGTTCTTTTTTTCTCAGAACGG
Source organism: Semisulcospira habei (assembly GCA_036245525.1). Classification (NCBI taxonomy): domain Eukaryota; kingdom Metazoa; phylum Mollusca; class Gastropoda; family Semisulcospiridae; genus Semisulcospira; species Semisulcospira habei. Next base: position 8,654,184 of record BTPG01000003.1, read on the forward strand.
ACATCTGTAGCTTCTAGACATGGACAACAATTCAAAGTACCCCTGCCGCGTATTGATTTATTCAAAACCAGCTTGTCATTCTCGGGAAGTTCATTCTGGAATTCTATTCCTGCAGAAATTAGAAACGCAAAGACGCTCACCTCATATAGGGACAGCCTCTTCAAACACCTAGAATCTCTGACGTAATCAAATCATTACAGTATTGGGATAACTTACACGTGTGTTCAGATGTGTACATGTGCGTGCTTGTGTGTGTGTGTGTGTATGTATGTGTGTGTGTATGTGTGTGTATGTGTGCGAGAGAGAGAGAGAGAGAGAGAGAGTCCCTTTTTCCCATAGCCGTACCATAATATTTGAATGCCAAAGAGTACCTTTGAATACTGCATGTACTGTGTATAATGTTTTTGCCTTCATATGTGTGTGCTCGATATGTTGGGCGCGCGCTCGCGTATGTGTGTGTGTGTGTGTGTGTGTACTGTATGTGTGACTCTGTGTGTGTGTGTGTGTGCGCGTGCGTGCATGCTGTGTGTGTGTGTGTATGTGTGTGTGTGTGTCGGCGTGAGAGAGAGAGAGAGAGAGGGGGGGGGGGGAGAGATAGCACCTGCATTCATATTTGCCCTTGCTGTATGAACTTTAATGTACTTAATGATTCTTTGTTTATTGCTTTACTTTGTATTTTTACTCATTTTATACTTTTGTGCGTACGCGTATGCGGGTAGGTATGTCTGGAGTGCGTGTCCGAGAGCGTGTGTTTGTTTTTGTGCGTATGTGCCTGAGTGCGTGCGTGTGTAAGTGTGTGTGTGTGTGTGTGTGTGTGTGTGTGTGTGTGAGTGTTCGTGCGTGTGTGCATGCGTACTGAATTGCGGTGTACATGTGTGTGTGTGTGTGTGTGTGTGTGCGTGCGTGCTTGCGCGGGTTGCGATGTGCATGCGTGCGTACCTGAGTGCGTGTGTGGGTATGTGTGTGTGTATGTGCGTGGTGCGTGCGTGCGTGAGCGAATGTAGCAGTGCATGCAGCAGTGTGTGGTATGTGTATGTTTACATGTCTATGTCACTTATGTAGTAGATGTAGCAACGGCAAGTTTGAAAACTGGTCCTGTTACCAATAACTTCTACCGTTGGAAAATAAAGGTTCATTGTTCATTGTTCATTGTTCATTGTTCATTGAATTAACGATTGAAGAAAGAAAAACTGTGCATTATCGACCAATGATCATAGATCAAGTTTTGTCAAAGCACGCCCCCCTCACCCCCCCCCCCCCCTGAAAAAAAGGAAAGAAGGGTGCGCTAAGTAAGTGACTGGAAGCAATAATATGGAAGCGTATCGCATATTTACTGAATTTCCACTATAAACATTGAACTATTCTGACGAGCAAAAGAAACGCGATATGTTTTTAATCATTGGAAACATTAAAGTGTTTCCGATGATTCCAAAAATGTCGCTTTCCTTTTGCTCTTGAGTACATGTTATCATAGGAGAAATGCAGTGAAATGTTTAACTTCTTCACTTTAAAGAGAACAATTGGACACATATTGCCAAAATGAAAGAGACATAGATCCTCATGAGTCCCTGAAGTTGAGGTTGTTCATGAGAATCTATGCCTCTTGCTGACAACGCTTTATATACATGTTCCTCGAACGGCTCGGGCTGTTTGGCGTTGAATCAACAGTGTGTTCAGAAATGCGGTCTGCGTCTCGTAAGGGTTTTACCCATTCAGCCTCGACGCCCTACAGCAGAAGATGCATGGAGGCTTCACTCTCATGGCATGAGGTGTCGGATTATTTGGCAAGGCCGTGTTGTGACCAATATTTTTTGTGTGCAGTTCATCTGCGGAAAGCCAGCAAAAGGTCGATCTTTGTTGTCCGAGGTACAACTGACTAGTCTAACTGCTTCCTAAGTTCGCCCAGGACACTTTTGCTAGATATGCTCACGGTTTAAAATTGATATATGATCAACACACGCTAAAATGACAATGACAATTCTTTTCAAAATAATTTTTATTATTAATTTTTAAATGGGAAATTAAGCAGATGAGATGATGACTAGACATAGGCACATGTGTATATTCATAGCGGATCTAGAGGAGGAGGTGATTCCAGAGGTTCCGCCCCCCACCCCCCACCCCTCCACGGCCCAAAAATCATTTAAAATTAATATGATATATAATAATAATAATAATTACGCTATTTATAATGCGCTTATCTTATAATAATTATAACTCTAAACGCGCACTCACAACTCGCACACGCACGCGCACGCTTTAGACAATGACTCACGTACCACAAATAGTGAAAATACATTACAACGGTCAGCTGAAGAATTTGGTCGCGTTGATTCGGGCCCGAAATGGTTTTGTTTCTTAAGGAATGGGCCTCTGAAGGAAAAAAAAAATATTTGTGAGCCCAAACAACGCGACCAAATTCTTCGTCCACGAAGCGCCACCCGGCACACATTTGCCACTCGGCGCCCTGGCCCGCCATTTTCCATCCTGCTTCCGCCGGGCCCGAAATGGGTTTGTTTGTTTGTTTGTTTGTTTGTTTGTTTGTTTGTTTGTTTGTTTGTTTCTCAGCCTCTGCTGCAGCGATTGAGGTGCATTGCTACAAGAAAGGCAGACTTTGCCTTCCATGGCGGATGCAGGGGTGGGGCAAAAAGGGCGCTGAGTGGCGACTGTGTGCCGGGTGGCGCTTGGTGGTCGACGAATTTGGTCGCGTTGATTCGGGCCCGAAATGGTTTTGTTTCTTAAGGAATAGGCCTCAGAAGGAAAAAAAACTATTTGTGAGCCCAAACAACACGACCAAATTCTTCGTCCACGAAGCGCCACCCGGCACACATTTGCCACTCAGCGCCCTGGCCCGCCATTCTCCACCCTGCATCCGCCTGGCCCGAAATGGGTTTGTTTGTTTGTTTGTTTGTTTGTTTGTTTGTTTGTTTGTTTCTCAGCCTCTGCTGCAGCGATTGAGGTGCATTGCTGTGTGCCGGGTGGCGCTTGGTGGACGAAGAATTTGGTCGCGTTGTTTGGGCTCACAAATAGTTTTTTTTCCTTCAGAGGCCATGCTCAGATATTGCTGCGTAACATGAACACAAATTTGAGCACAAAAAGGACATTTAGAAAAACTAAAAACACATTCTGCATTAAATGTATGAACAAAATATCTCTAAAGATAACATGTGAATACACTGTTATCCTACCAACACAGTCTGATTATTTTTCTGCTCGCCAATTGCGCCGTGTGGCGGACGTTTACTTCTTTATTTCCTCAAACTTAATGAACTGAGACCAAAACATTTTTGAAATATTAGAAAAACACGACTGTGACCAAATTAAGGATTGCAAATTGTTGAGTTTTTTTAGAAATATACTGCAAGTAGAATCTTTTATTGACTACAGTCAGTCGCGTACAATGAACACCCAGCAAACAGATAAACGGCATATGCTGAAATGAACTTAAACCAAACATTAAAAGAAAGATCTAACACAGAAGATCACCAAGGAAACAACAACAGCAATTAAATAAGAAAGCTTTAAAATTGATACAGGAGTGGCAAAACCCTATGGCTCACTTTTATGACTGATCAAGCATTTGATAAAAATAAATTATACTTTAAACAAAACCTACAAAACTGCCATTTTCCACACGTGTGTTAACCTTTTGTGACCCTTGACATTTTTGAGTCGTCATCCAGATCAGTAGGCATCGAATGGTCGTACCATCAGGTACTTCTGTACCAAGTTTCGGTTTAAAGTCTAAAATAGTATCTGAGAAAAAATATTTATTTTTTTGGGTGAAAATATGGTTAGTTTTGACCAATTAATTGACCTCCTAATTGTGACCCTTGACCTTTGCCTAGGATCATCCAAATTAGAACGCATAGAATGATTTTACCATCATGTATGTATTTACCACGTTTAGGTTCGAAGTTGAAAATATTGTTTGAGAATAATCTTCTCATTTTTTGGTAGTAAAAATATGGCTTTTTTAAATTTTGTATTGGTCTCGCTAAAATGATTTTAATAAAACAAATTGATGTAATTTCCAAAGAAATGTAATGGACAAATAATTGACGTAATTTGCCACAAAAGCTAGCTGAAAAAGAAAAATAAAACTGATGTAATTTGCAACAAGACATCGACGAAACATTGATGATGCTATTTAAAAATGAAGTCTCACACTGCAGACAAAAAGGATACCAATCATCATTAAAAACTGTTGTAAGTGTCTGAATTACGTTGAAAAGGCTGAGATATGCTGCACAGTGTTGCTATGGAGGCCTCCAAACAGAGACCAGCTTTATACACTTCAGTTAACTTTATGTTACAACACTACATGTCATCAATGTTGATAAAATGGTGTTCGGTGTGTTTTACTTAGATTTTTCAATCAGTAAAAGATTTAACTTAGCAGCGTAACCGGATGCAGTTCGTCTCGAATGAGTTAATGGAAACGAGGGTGCAGTTGTTGTTGGTTGTTTTTTTGTGTGGCTTGTCTGTTTTTTACGCGTAAATCTGTCATGCTGTTCAGCAATGCTGTTTTCAGAAAGAGAAATAAAGTTGTTGCCTATTAAAATTGCAATCTTTAAATATGATCATACTCCCATGGTTGATATAAAATCGGAAATAACCCGCTTGACTTTCCTTTGCAAAATGAATGTGGTATTCTGGCTTTGTTTGTTTTCAAATGAAATTGTCATCAAGGCACGTCCATTTCGAGGGATCCATCTTTATACATCTATTTTTCAGAAATAATTGTCATTTCAGGCAAAGGAAAAAAGATAGTGGTGCCTCTGATTTCTTAGGGAACTGCGTAATGAGTTAACTCAAAGTTAACAGACAAAGCCATTGCACGTTTTACGTAGTATCTTGAACACTGACTAATCTGTATGCAGATATAGACGTTTCAATGAGTACTTTACTTTGAGCGGATTGTCTAAAAAAACAAGTCTGTGAGGGCGGTGTGTGCAGGTTCAGTGTAGTTCGACAAAGACTGTCGTGACCTGAAAAGAGAAGCGTGGAAAGCGCTGCGTGTGTTCAGTAGGTCACGTTGTGGTGTGGATAGACAGGAATACTGTAAGAGATGTGTGTATCAGGCCGTGCTGGTTGCTAAGAAAAGGCAGCACAACCAGTCCACGTGCAGACGGCTATTGGACAATGCAAAAAACAGTCCGGTGTTCTGGAGACAAGTGCGAAACGCGAACAGAAAGAAACGAGAACCTTCCTGAAGCCTTTCCGTTGGAAACATCAAACATTTTGTTGTTGCACTCAAGATTCAGCTGACCAAAACAAACGTTTATTACAAGGAAATACAGTTATATCATGTGAAGTGACCTGGATGTTTCTGTCATATTTCAGTCTCACTGTTTAACGCATTTGAATATGCTTTTGGAAAAAAAGAATTTTAATAAGAGAGACAGGTAGCTTAAACAAATGACATCGTCTACACAAACATGCGTGGAAACATGAGTCGGACATGAGTCCTATTAGTTTCTAAACACAACAATGGACTCATTGAAAGCATTTTTTTAAGGCGTTTTCGTCACGTTTTAATACATTTACATCTACTCTATAGTCTTACCTGCCAACTGACGTACAGTTGTTTTGTTTTGTTTTTTAACCTGTGTTCAATGAACGACCAAAAGCCACACTGTCCAAAGGTATTTGACACAAAGTGGTCTCAGCACGAGGTTTAGAATCTCATGATCCGGATCGCTTTTACTGTTTCTCAGCAGTCAAGGGCTTTAGTACTGGTTCAAACACTAAAATCCTGCCGACGCTGCAGGCGACCCACAGACGGCCTCTTGTGTCCGTGTTGAGCGCCTTGGGCTGGGCGAGCTGTGGACAGCCCGCGGCCAAGTAGCGAGCAAAGGTTAGGCGCCCGTCCTGCACATTCACCACATGAATGGCGTCGTCATACTCATCGGCCACGAGCAGCACCTCACGGCCACTAAGGTTGTAAAAGCATACGTCTGTCGGCCGGAATCGTTCACAAGGTGGTACGTACGTAGCTACGGAATTTGATTGTGGTCTTCTGTACAAGCGTACATTCTTCTTTTCTGGAGGTGAAGCGTCTTTGAGAGGAATCAAAGGTTTAAGACCAGATAGCAAGTACAACACCAGCTGAAGACAAGTAAACCCGTAGGAGGGAAGAAACGCAGCTAAAGCTACAGCAGCTAGGAACAGCAAGAGGAAAACCATCGAGGGAATGGTGGGTTCTTCTGCCTTTTGGTCACGTGACAATATCGGCCCCTGCTCCAGCACAGCGAACAGGTCTCCGTTAATACTCGCGTCCATAGCAAGAGCCCTGGCACAGTTTACGTTGAATACCAGTTTACCGTTCAGAGATGAATTAAACTCTTTAAATTTCACGTGTGTGGGCCTTGACGTGTTAGAGTCCTGTTCTAAGAAGATCGCCCTATCTGAAAATGCTTTCTTAGCAAAAATGAGATTATTTTCAAATGCCGAAGCAAGTTCTGGTGTAGGATTTACATCTTTGTTCCACAGCCACAAGACCTTTTCCAGAGAATCGGCCTTTATTGACCTGGCAGCCACGCCCTTTGTGTCGAACTCGCGTGCAACATATTCTCTGAGTACGTGGGGCTTATAAGCGACCCAGACGCTGTTTTGTTCATCCGAAGGATAAAGAGCAAAAACTTCATTGAACAGATCTTCTGGGCAGCGAAAGTTTTCACCTAATGCAACTTCTGGTTCTTGTATCAACATTGACGAGTAGGTGACTACACCGAAGAGGAACAGCATATTTTTCATGGTGTCATCGGGATGGAACTGGGGACGAAACGTAAGACGTTCAACAGTGGGCAGTGTTCTTGGCATTGTCGGCAGAATGTAAGTTTTGTATTCTATCTCTTGAGCCAGTTCTATCATCTCAATAGGTTCTCTGTTTTTTAGAGCCAACGCCACTTTAAACAGTAATTCAACAGTTGCTGCATAAGGTCGTTCCAAACACGTTCTAATTGCAATATTTCTTGTTAACATACTACGAGTAAAACTCTTGAGATTGATTTTATTGTCTTGCGCGTAACTGTCGATAACAGCTTTAAGATCGGCTTGCCTGCTGCAAATATTTTCTTCCACAATTTTGCTTTGCTCTTTTATTTCATTCTGTTCATTGTTAACAATCATCAACTGGTGCTGGATTTCAGATAGTCTTTTTTCAATCTGAAATCGGTAATTTGTCAACTGTGCAAATGCACGGGCCGTAGTTTCAGCAAGGTCCTCTGTTGTGTGCGTTCTGTGTCTTGTTAAAATACACTTTGCGCAGAGGACTTGTTCACACGCTACGCAGTAACAGTCCAACTCCAGCTTTGGGTGAGATGCACAGCGTTTTCTTTCAACAGCTTGTTTCAGTTCTTCAGCATCGATGTAGAAGTTGGTCTGAAATGCGGCAACTCCTCCCGGGGGCACTGTCGTTTTTCTACGACAAATAGGACACCTGAACCGTCCACTCGGGTGCTTCTTAATCAGTTCCTGCAAACAAGCTTCGCAAAATGTATGATAACAAGGTAACAGTTTTGGAGACCTGTAGACTTCAATACACAACGAACACTGCAAGGAATAGTTCTCTGATGGTGTTTGAGGAAGTCCAACCGTTGCCATTTCGCATTGATTTCTGTTTTTACAGTGTTTGCAGTCAACCAGTTGCGTACTGAATGAGTTTTAAGCAGAATATTAATCGAGAATTACTGGAGATAGGGGTTGAGGTTCCCGACGTTGACAATAGCTGTTTCCTGTAACAGAAACGGAAGAACATTATAAGAAGAGTTCATCATATGAACCTTTTTACACCCACATGGAGTTAACCCATTTAACGCCATCGTCACGCATCAAGAGATGGCTTGACCGTGATAATTCAAAGCTAGTGCCAGATTAGCTTGGCACCAACTGGCGCCAAGCTAATCGTGCACTACCCTTCACCCTACCTACTTCACGGTTGGTACATTGCCAGCATATGGCGCATATCCCTTAGATGATATCTGCAAAATTTGGATAGGCGGCTGTGGCGTGAACGATTGTACCATCTGAAGCTTCGGGGATAAAACAGTTAATTTGATATCCCGAAGGTCTACAACGGTCCGCGCAGAAAAAAAATCTACTACTATAACATATTTGTTTAATTTCTGTCATTGTATGGTAAAGCTAGTACATATATGTCTCTTTATGAGAAAAGCGAAATTTCATAGTATAATGGACATACTGGCTTTTGCCATAAACTGGCAAAACTACTTCGCTAATAGGAACATTATCTCAAGCAATGAAAGGCCATAAAATAATGATTTTTTTCACAGCGAGAAGAATTTTGCTGAAATGGATGACAATTGACAGGACGTTATTGGTTCAGCTCAAGCCTGCACGAGATAGAGCCAGCCATTGAAAAGAAATAAACTGACCTCCTAGCAAACAAGAGAGACCGATGCGAGAAGTTGCTTTCTGCACCGATATCTGCACGGAGCGTTGCGCAGTGCATCGCGAGAATCCAGCGCTCAGCAGACTGGAATGCGAAAGACGTGTACGACGGCATCAAGAAGGATGTAGGCCGCACAGCGAAGATGACCGCTCCACTGAAATCCACCGCCCTACTGCAGCCCCTCCACGATCTATTCTATCTCTGCTGGGAAGAAGGTGCAGTTCCACAGAACATGCGTGACGCCACTATGCTGACCCTCTCTTCTAAGCGTCGTGGGGAAGGCTTTTGCGCGCATACTCCTCAGTAGGTTTGTCACTGGCGATCCGCGTTTATCCAGACTCCCAATGTGGTTTCACTGCCTGGAGATCCACAACCGACATGATCTTCACAAATCGGCAGCTTCAGGAGAAGAGCAGAGAACAGGGGATGCACATAGTCTTGACTTAACCAAACACCTTTGACCTCGTCAGCAGAAAGAGACTTCCGCTTGCTCTAGAAGGTCGGCTGTGATCGCAAACTGCACAGCATGGTGATTTCCACCACGAGGACATGAAGTGTGAAGTTATGTATGATGGATCATCCTCAGAGCCTGTTCCCATCAATCGTCGCTTCAAGCATGGCGGCATGCTGGCACCAATACTCTTCGGGATCTTTTCTCGATGCTGCTGGCCTACGCCATCCGCCCTTCTACACATACGATATGAAGAAAACCTATTCAGTCTGGCACGCCTGCGGACTAAAACGAATATAAGGGAGTCCTTGTCAGAGAAACGCTCTTCATAGAAGACGCAGCGTTCGCTGCCCACGCTGAAGTGGCCCTGCAGACGCATCAGTCCAAATAATTGCTTTGCCCACGCCTGCAGAACATTCGGTTTCACCATCAGACTAAAGAAGACGAAAGTCAGCGCGCATGGTACATGCCGTCAAATTTGGGGACTACACCCTGGATGTAGTTGAAGACTTCACTTACATCGGGTCAGCCATCTCCACTGGACACCGAAATCAACTGGCGCATAGGGAAGGCAAAAGCCATCATAGCACAGCTGACAGAAGGGTGTGGGAGGACAGGCTGCTCTAAGAGAACGTGAATCATGAACCATCTACACGCGTCAAGAGCGCCGTCTCACCGCTTTCCACACTCAATGTCCCAGGGGCATGCTTGACATCTCTTATCAGGACAGCATTCCTTACAGTGACATACTGGTGCGTGCAGGTTTCTCCAGATGCGAAGACGTCTGCCAGAGGGACATTAAAGTCTGCGATATCAATAGCGACAGCTGGGAGACAGCGGCAGAGGATCGCTCCACCTGGCGGCATGCTGTGAAACAGGGCACCAAGCACGCTGATGCGAACACGAACCAGCGCGCTGCAGAGGAGAGAGCCGTCCGCAAGCATTGTGCTAAGCTCTCCTGCCATTATCCTTCGTCTGCCCCTGTTGTAAAAAAGACGGTCACTCCCGAATCAGCTGACACAGTCACAGCAGACGGCGCCGACAAAGACACCGAATCAAACACCTCAGGGCGCACCATGCATGGCGTCTCAAGTCCGAGCTGCTAGTTATGAATGATGGCGCCATACAAGATATTTGATGCTGTTGCTGCATCAATAGTTCAGTCTGGCGTTTTAAAAGATTTCTGAGCCGCATAATCCGCAGACTGTCGTGAGAATAGTGTGGTTGAAGAGGGGAGAGCTTTACACATTCTTGCATTATTAAAAAGAAATACTTCAATAAAATAGTCGGCATTAAATATCTACGTACTTCAAAGATCAGGTGACACGTGAACTGGTGAACCTAGTGCCACGCGGAGGTTCATCTGTGCTAAATGAGTGCTAAACATGTGGGGGTTAAATGTATCCAGAAAAGACACAATAGAATTTCTGCCATATATCGTAGCATCAGCTGTATGTAGGGCAAACCTCCAGTGTCTAGCACTTAAGGAGCAACTATATAGTTAAGTCGTGTCATTTTTTCACACACACACACACACACACACACACACACACACACACACACACACACACACACACACACACACACACACACACACACACACACATACGGCGCTTTGGCCCCGCAAAGATGTTCTCTAGCAAGGTTTGCGTATCTAGACGTGACGTCATTTTTTTTATCTTGTTACGTCGTTGCCTTAATGTCTGCCCCGAAAGCCAAAAACGTCATGTGCATGCTCCGGAATGAGCGTCGACCATCCCTATTTCAAAGTCAATTGTATTTTCAATACGATAGACAACAAGATGAGGATTTCATCCCAAAGTCTACCGTATTGTTTGGAGCTCAGATGCGTGTATCTTTTAGGAACATTCAGAGTTGTTCACATGTTTAGGCTTATTATACTCATCCATTTCCCTCCCCTCTAAGCCAACCGCCGATCAACACTCACGTCGGTGCACACAAACAAAGACGGACACACAGCGCTTCCCGTCATAAGTACGCTCTATGGGCTGGTGTAGCGACAGGAATCCATCTACTAATCTCTGATCCACACACACTGGCACACATAAATAAATACGAGCACACAGCGATTCCCGCCATACGTAAGCTCTGTGGTCTGGCGTAGCAGAGCTATTCTAAAGAATAATAATAGCATAAGCAGCAAAATAATGTCACTTCAAGTTTCACGTCATGACATCATTAGCCCTAGGACGCTGTGTTCATAGTGACGACTCGATGTTATACGTCATCATCGCAATACTACCATTTGACGTATCAGAGCATCAACTTTGCAATTTTCTTGCTGATTTTCATGCCTAGAGCTTACAGGTCACAACTTGACCTAATCCAGGGCTGGGAAAAATGACAGGCTTATGCAAACACTGTATTAAGGAGAAGATAGCTTTTTTTTTCGTAAAAGAAATATTAAAGTTATGTTTGCTGTTTTACAAATGACTTCAAAATAGTGGTGCAGAAAACTGTTTGATTTTCACACCTAGGGCATACAGGTCACAATTGATCTAATAGTACCCGACGGTTATTAATGAGACAATAAAGGGGTCATAACGTTTGGGGTTAGGGGTACTTGAGAGACAGTATAGGTAAGAGAATTACAAGAAAATACTTTTTAATTAGTATCAGCGTGTTCGTCCTGTATCGGGCATTTAGAAAATAATAAACATTTTGCATATGTGATGCCGCCACAGCATTGCATATTTGGACCCGAAGAAAATAGCACCATTTCTTTTGGCGCGGTAGTCTGATGCACTTGTTCCATGATAAATGTAATTAAACGGCACACAAAAAGACGTTTTGTTTGCTGAAACACTTACAATAATATAATTATGAGCACTTCATATTTTACTCAGTTTGTAAAATCTGATGACATCTTATAATAGTACCGTGAGCTTTAAAGTAGTTGGATTTTCATTGCATTCTCAGAATACAAATTTGTATAGCTAAGTTTGTGTAATTTTTCTTTATTTTTACGTGTTGTGGAAATTAGCCAATCTATGATAACCCATTCAGCCCTGAAGCACTACAGCAGGCGATGGGTCGACCATGATAATTCAAGGGTAGTGTCATATTAGCTCGGCGCCTGTCGGCGCCAAGCTAATCAGACTTTCCAAAGATACCAGTCATTTAGTTTTGCGTGTTTTTCTTTGGTTTTTTTTTTTTTTTTTTTTTTTTTTTTTGACCTGCTGTCCATTGCTGGGAAAATCCTTGCAAGGCTGCTCCTGAATCGGCTGGTACCTGCCATCGCTGAAGACCAACTCCCAGAGGGCCAGTGTGGCTTCAGAGCAAACAGGAGCACCACCGATATGGTCTTTGTGCTGAGACAGCTACAGGAGAAGTGCCGCGAACAGAACAAAGGGCTGTACGTAACATTTGTCGACCTAACAAAAGCGTTCGACACTGTGAGCAGGCAAGGCATGTGGCAGATCCTGGAGCGGCTTGGCTGTCCCCCAAAGTTCCTCAACATGATTGTCCAGCTACACGAGGACCAGCAAGGCCAGGTCAGACTCAACAATGACCTCTCAGAACCATTCCCTATTCTCAACGGCGTAAAGCAGGGCTGCGTGCTGGCACCGACCCTCTTCACCATCTTTTTTAGCATGATGTTGAAGCAGGCCACAGTGGACCTCGATGATGACGATGCAGTGTACATCAGGTACCGTCTCGATGGCAGCCTGTTCAACCTCAGACGACTGCAGGCCCACACGAAAACCCTAGACCAACTGATTCGTGAGCTGCTTTTTGCTGATGATGCTGCCCTCGTTGCACACACAGAGAGAGCCCTGCAGCGCATCACGTCTTGCTTTGCAGATGCTGCCCAGCTCTTTGGACTCGAGGTCAGTCTGAAAAAGACAGAGGTCCTCCATCAGCCGGCACCCAAGACAGTGTATCGCCCTCCTCACATCACCATTGGCGAGTCTGAACTAAAGTCAGTGCACCAGTTTACTTACCTTGGCTGCATTATCACGTCGGACGCCAAGCTGGACAAGGAGCTTGACAGCAGGCTGGCAAAAGCGAACAGCGCTTTCGGGCGACTTTTCAAGCGGGTGTGGCACAATCAACAGCTGAAAACAGGCACCAAGATCAGCGTGTACAGAGCTGTGGTCCTCACCACCCTGCTGTATGGTTCCGAGTCCTGGGCCCTATACCGCAGCCAACTACGACTCCTCGAACGCTTCCACCAGCGCTGCCTGCGTACCATCCTGGGCATTCACTGGAGTGACTATGTCACCAACGTCGAGGTCCTTGAACAGGCTGAAACTGTGAGCATCGAGGCTTTGCTGCTGCGGACACAGCTCCGCTGGGCGGGGCACGTCTCCAGGATGGAGGATCATCGCCTACCAAAGATCACCCTGTTCGGCGAGCTTGCTACTGGACACCGTGACAGAGGGGCACCAAAGAAGAGATACAAAGACTGTCTCAAGAAGTCACTTAGTGCCTGCCAAATCGACCACCACCAGTGGTCTTCGCTTGCTGCGGACCGCGACACCTGGCGCTCCACCATTTACAAGGCAGCTGTCTCCTTTGAGGACTCTCACAGAGCTAGCCTTAAGGACAAGCGGCTCAGGAGAAAAAACAGAGATGCCGCAGCTCAGAACCCTGGCCATACCTTCCCCTGCAGCCACTGCGGTCGAACCTGCCTGTCTCGGATTGGCCTCCGCAGCCACGAACAAGCCTGCAGACGTCGTGGGCAACTCCTATAAAATCTTCGTTCGCGAAGTCAAGCTAAGGGACGTTTGGGGTTAGGGGTACTTGAGAGACAGTATAGGTAAGAGAATTACAAGAAAATACTTTTTAATTAGTATCAGCGTGTTCGTCCTGTATCGGGCATTTAGAAAATAATAAACATTTTGCATATGTGATGCCGCCACAGCATTGCATATTTGGACCCGAAGAAAATAGCACCATTTCTTTTGGCGCGGTAGTCTGATGCACTTGTTCCATGATAAATGTAATTAATCGGCACACAAAAAGACGTTTTGTTTGCTGAAACACTTACAATAATATAATTATGAGCACTTCATATTTTACTCAGTTTGTAAAATCTGATGACATCTTATAATAGTACCGTGAGCTTTAAAGTAGTTGGATTTTCATTGCATTCTCAGAATACAAATTTGTATAGCTAAGTTTGTGTAATTTTTCTTTAATTTTACGTGTTGTGGAAATTAGCCAATCTATGATAACCCATTCAGCCCTGAAGCACTACAGCAGGCGATGGGTCGACCATGATAATTCAAGGGTAGTGTCATATTAGCTCGGCGCCTGTCGGCGCCAAGCTAATCAGACTTTCCAAAGATACCAGTCATTTAGTTTTGCGTGTTTTTCTTTGGTTTTTTCTTTTTTTTTTTTTTTTTTTTTTTTTTTTTTTTTTTTTTTTTTTTTTTTGGGGACCTGCATCGTGAACACCAACCCTACCCCCAAAAGCAAAAGATAGGGCCAAAAGAAGGCAAATATGACCATATTGCATGTCCTCCTATATTCAATGTGGTTTTTATTTTGGCCAAACACCTATGGTTCGTCTTCATAATATGTGATAGGCTTCCGAAACAATGTGGCCTCCAATCCTTCGCGGGAGGCGGGGAGAAGGGGTGGGGAGGGGAAGGGGGTGGGGGGGAGGGAAGGATTCACTTCCTACCTGAGGGCCTAATTGGCAATTGTGCGTGGCTTTTTGAATAGGATATATTTCAAGCTCAGAATCAGGTCAAGGACAGCAAGGACAGCTCGCATATAAATGGGACTTTGTGGGTTATGGCTGTCATATAGAAAAGACTTTGTGGGTTATGGTTCATTCCATCTTGTTTAAATGTTACCTTATTTAACTGCCACACTACGTGAACCTAATCCCAACAGAACGTTAGTTCATTATCAACATCATTGTCCTACCTGTCTTTAGCTGTTAGCCTCGCACGTAGCACACCTGAACGATGTCTTGTACGTTCATGCGCATGACACATAATGCGTGTCGTAAGGATGATAGCGCACGCTAAGGGTCCGTAATCTTTACGGCTGTGCTGTCATATATTCGAGGCTCTCGTATACGACACCTAAAGTGTACTACGGTTTGAACCAAACTCAACCAAATACTATTACTTTCCTGTTTATTGATTGCCACTTTCTACTGAAGGTCTGAAAAGAATCTGTTTCGTACTTAACGCTGATAAACCGTTTAACTGTGAATGTAGTGTTCGAAAACGAGTTAAGTGTCATTGTCGTTCATTGTTTATTCTAAGGCCCCGTCAGCTGACAAATTTGAGGTCCACTTGAACTATGAACTATTGTCAAAATGTATACATGTTCATTCTTGCATTATCTCGAAGTGTCATGGCCTCCCCACATAATCGTATGCACATTTGTCATGACATAACAAAATTCCTTATTAGTTCTTTAAATCCGCGACAGAACTACAGCTTTTGGTCACATCTTGACGTCGCTAGAGCACACTCAAGCCAGAGGGAAAAAACCAAACTAGTGGTGCATCTGATTTCTTAGGAACTGACTTAAAAGATGGTCTATAATCATACAGCAATCACAGAAGGTATGTTAACAAGGAATGCAATTTTGTTTAATCATCGGAAGCACTGAAGTTCTTATGAAACTCCGTAAAGAATTAAAAGCACTTTTAAAAAAATGTTTACTAATATTACCAAGAACGTTATAAGTTGCAAGTAATAAACAGCGTGATAGCGTAAAAGTATTAGACTGGGTTGTGAGATCAAAATGAGTTCATTTCATATTTATTTAACTCATTCATCCCGACGGCCGTATTTCCCAAATTTTGGAGGTGTCATCTAATGACTATGCACCAGTTGTAGGCAATGGATCGATCATGATAATTCAAGGGCAGTGCCAGATGAGCTTGGCGTCGACAGGCGCCAAGCTAATCTGGCACTTCCCTTGAATTATCATGGTCGACCCATCTCCTGCTGTAGTGCGTCAGGGCGGAATGGGTTATATGATTCTTCCTACATATCCAGAAGCACTCTCGCTGCACAATAATAAGACTGCGTATTCTGTAAATGTGAAATCCCAATCTTTGACGATTACATCCTGATGATATAATCGTCATTGTTTTCTTTTAGATGTCCGTTGAGGTCCATGTCACAGTTCTGGAGACAGATCAACTATGATAGTTCAAGGGTGCTGTCAGATTAGATTGGCGCCTACAGGCTTGCAGGCGCCCTCATGATAAGTCACCACATTTCACTGTCAAATCACTTAACTCATTCTACCCCAACACCGAAATCCCCAAATTGTGCCTTTGCCCTCTGAAGACTGCATTGCAGTGCAGGACACAGATCGACCTTGATAGTTCAAGGGTGATGCCAGAATAGCTTGGCACCCATAGGCGCCAAGCTATTCTGGCAACACCCTTGAACTATCATGGACGATCCTTATCTTGCTGTGATTTGTCTGGGGTGAAATGAGTTAAACTTCATCGCAAATTAACATTAACTCATTCCAGACGAAACGGCATTCAGATAAGCGGCTTAAGCCGGGTGTCGCGAAGGCCGTTCGTCTCGAATGGGTTAACGCAATACCAGTATCACTATCCTATCTTCCTCTAACTGTCAGCCTTGCAGGCAGCACACTTGAACTTTGTCACGTGTCCTTTCATGCACGTGATGCGAAATACGGGTCAGTTCTACGATAGGAGACACTTACTGTTCGTTATCTGTTTGGCTGTGTTTCGTGCTCTCATGGCTCTCTTATCGGAATCCTAACACAATGTAATACGGTTCGAACCAAACTCCACGAAATACAGTTACTTTTCTGTTTTAATTGTTTGCCACTTCCCGCCAAGGTCGTGAAAATAATATGTTTCATACTATACAACTGTGAGATAAGATTTAATTAAAATAAGTGTTCGAAACGACTTAAATCGTGACTTTCGTTTATTGTTATCGTTTCCGATGACAAAACTATATACAATGAACAGAATGTGTACATTTTCAACCAAACTTAACTTCTTAGAGATATAGCCTCCCCACATGATCGTAGGCACGGATGTGATTGCATGACACACTTCATTCGGGATTATTGATATTTCCTAGTCTGAGTCTGGCTGTAGAGGTTACGGCCTCACAGGAACACACGTCACCACCTTTCCTTCCACACCAGTTATTCGCCTTTTACTTTTTCTGAGGAATTTTCTTACCGCAAAACATCGGTAACTGTGACCACATTTATCAAAATTTAGTTCAGGTGTAGTGAATGATTTTGTTTGACGCCTTCTTAGCTCATTCAAAGCGCCCCGCATCAATAGCTGCGAAAGTGTCGTATAGCGTTGCCTGCGGCAACGCTATACGACAATTTCGCAGCTATTGACGCGGGGCGCCTTTAAAGTGTTGGGCGCCAGCGTTTTATGGGGCGTCCGTGTACGACCGAACATCAGTAGGGAGAAATTGGTCAGCCCAGTTTCACCCCATAGGCAAAAGGTCCTCGGGCCGACGTCAGACGCGTTGCCCCGCCCTAACGGCAACCGACATCTGCCCGCGGACCTTTGACACACTGGGATGCTAATCAGGCACATATAAAGTTAATTAGTCAGTCTACCTCCCTCGTATTGTAAGCTTGTGAGTATTGTAAGCTCAGGCAAAGAGACGGCCGTGTTCTATATATAGCAATCTCCTTTAAAAGGTCATAGTTGCAGCGCGCCTGCATTGATCAGTGTTCAGGTCGTACCCCATATGCAATAGACATCTCCGTCCTCCATGACCCGTCCATTAGGGCCATCTCTCAGGACTGTCTACGCCGTGAATTTTAAACTCAAAACTAAGCAACCAACCGCTGTGTTGTTGTACATGTATGATCCACACTGTAATCATGAACGTCCGTGGTCCGTACTGTTTTTTTGGAGGTTGTTTTTTTTTAATAGTTTTGTGTGTGTGTGTGTGTGTGTGTGTGTGTGTGTGTGTGTGTGTGTGTGTGTGTGTGTGTGTGTGTTTGTGTGTGTGTTTGTGTGTGTGTGTGTGTGTGTGTGTGTGTGTGTGTGTGTGTGTGTGCGTCTGTGTTGCTGTTGTTGTTAACTGCAGCCATTAGGGAACTATATCTTACTTGTGTCGGTATTAAGTCCCCCGTTATCTCAGTTAAGATATAACGACTTCTTTTAAAGGTTATATAAACCTTACTGCAGCGACTGTGAAACTGTGGACAGTCCATGTCATGGATGAACACAAATTGTACAAAGTGTGTTTAACTCTTAAACTCCCACAACTAAATAACTATCATTCGATAGAATGGAAGTCATTTAGTAGAAACTAGTTCCCTTGAAACAGCTGTTGTTGATGATGGAGGTCGCTTTTTTTTTGTGGTGGTTGTGGTGGTAATATGGCGTTTGATGTTTTACAAAGCTTTTCAAATAAAGGGCTTTTTTATTCATACAAAATTCGTTTTCACAAACCGTTCAAAGAGAAACACGTTAAAACATTTACAACAAAATATGTGCACAGAAAGATGATCTCCAGTAACCGTTTTAAATGTTACATGCGCGCGCATCAAAATCCATGAAATTTACTACAATGTATTCAGAACGAATTATTACGGCAATTATAAGCACAAACACAAAAAAAGAATACCATCACCATGTGGGTGGCAATTCCGATGAGTAGATATATTTCGCCATATACCGAGTGCAAACGCCCCAAGTGCTGTAGCACCCCGCTCAATCGTGTCGAGGTGTATAATGTCCCCAGCCCAGAACATGTCCCCGATCACTACACGTGCAAGGGGTACCTAAATAGGGATAACTAACGAAACGGGGACAATTTTCCCCGGGATATGATCGAGTCTTCCGCTATCACCTTCAGAGCCCGTCACCTAGATTAAACCCGTTCAATGCCGAGAAAATGTGAAAACCATCCAACTGCAAGAGGTATAGGTCCTCATGAGCCCCCGCAGTTGCGGGGGCTCATGAGGATCTATGCCTCTTGTTGACACCACTTTGAATCCCTGTCCCTGGGACGTGTAGGATTTGTTGGTATTGAATTAACGAAGATTGCACAAACACAGGCACTGCACGGGTTAAGAAACGGTCTTCGGACACTGCGGTAATTTTGAAGACATAGTAATGTTCTTTAGAAGGGTTAAACTGTTTGAGATAATTCCGCATAACCTCAGGGTCGCTCTTTTCGCGAACGATTATTCTGTGGACTTCCGGTTTAGTATTGTCGTCAGTTCTCACGTGAGATCACATGATCCGATGACGTGGACAAATGCACCCGTTTTCATGAGAACAGAAGACGTTGTAGAGTTTGGTACAAAATTTATATGGTATGAAAACGTAAGAGACAGCCACGCACCGGTTACCGGAAACTCCGAATATAACAAATGACCAGGGGACTTAATTTTTCTTGTTGCTGTATCCGAGGTTTGTCACAAGTGAAGTAATTTACACAGAAAGAGTGATATGGGGACCTCGGAAAAAAATGTTGTTTTATCAGACTTTTGTTATATCCTGGCTACGTAGAACATATAACCGAGATGGGGAAAGAAATCCGAAGCACCATAGATATACTGCAGGATATTTCGTCTGCATTACAAACAATCAACAACAAAAAATAACAGTGTTTTATTCACTCACAGCTTGTTCGTCAACGAAAAGAAAAGTCCAACTCGGCTTTACAATACAATTATCACAGTCGTCGTAAGCTGCAAATAAGAGCTAATTAAATTAGTAAGCTTTAAACTAGTGAGGTTTCAGTTAAAATAAATTACCCACAACAACGAACAAGAGCTAACTAACTTCGGATAACCAGATTGCATCATGAACATAGACCACACTCCAAACATCTCCAAGAGGCATAGATCCTCATGAGCCCAACGGGCTCATGAGGATTTATGCCTCTTGGAGATGTTCGGAGCGGTGTTGTCTGTTCAGAGCCACTTCAGCTCTCGTTCGTTGTCGGGAGTCGTTCGACGGAAACGTAACATCTGTATTGTACAACAATGAATACTTGACAGCAAAGCCATAGTATATATGCAATCGCATGATGATGACCAGAGCGTTTATGAAAATCGGTCCTGCGGCTGGAGAAACGACACAAGGCTGTGTGACAGTCAACTCCCATACACGCTCTGTATTCGCTCCTGCGCTATGGTCACATGGGTCGTTTGACATCGGTGCTCACAAAGTTTCTCGCTAATATCTTCTTTAAAAATCCCACTTTTCTTTACTAATCTTAGATCAAATAGCATGCAGGACCAGTCTGCCTGGTAGGATTTTACTTTTAAGAAACTCGATCAACGCGTCCGTTGTGCTGTAACGTCGTAAAAGTCAGAACATTTTCACGAGATTACTATTTTGCATCCCTAAATGTGCCCCAGATACATTCAGCCCAATGGAGAAAGATTTATTTCCACGTGAACAAGTAAGCTGACCAAGTTTTCAAACCTAAAACAGCGAAGGCATAGTTGAAGTCCGCATGTTTGACCTCGATGTTGAAATCTGGCATTTCCTGGCGGGGCTCTATTAGGGTATTAAAAACGGCTTGCTTTTGCCTTTCACCAAATTGTTACGACTGTAAAGCAAAATCAACAAATCATAGGAGTTAAGTAAAGATAGCCCATATTAGGTCAATTAGCACTAAGACATCTGTTCATAAAGTGGTGCAGAAAAGTGTTTATTTGCGGAAATCCTACAAAAGGGAAAACAACCGCAAAAAAACCCAACGCTGTGCGCTCCCATGTCAAACGTCCGGCTGTGGTGTATGTGCTGGTAAGCAGCTAAGGTTGGAGCACTACCCTGGAGCCCACTACACTACAAAGGGGTTGCGACAGGTCAGATGGTTTAGTCTGTGCTTGTTCCAGACTACAACGTCGTGCGGCGAGCGGCATTGCCTAGTAACAGGACCTATCATCGTGTCACAAACACTCCAGTCACACCACTCCTTCATCCTTGTCCACGGGATAACACAGAGAACAACACAGAGACGCGTCTGGTCGCACAGTTGTTCCTTGGGTGAAACAAGCTTCTTCACTGTTCCACAGAAACTCCCGATGTGTGCAATGTCGGCGCCATTTCCGACTTTATGGCGTGTTCCCTCCCATTTTTGAAGAATTGGCAAGACATTTAACTCAAGAACACACCACAGGCATATCTAGATTGACCATGATGGTTCGCCACCCTTGAGCAATCATGGTCGATCTTTCTCCTGAATTGTAAAAGTCTTCACAGGCCAGACCAAAAAGGTGACTGCCAAGCGTGTAAATTAGACAAAACCCCAACTGATAAACAAACACGCATAGAAAAGAGAGTGTTGTAACTGTTTTTTCTAAGCGCGTTTCTTTATGTTGGGTTCGTCTCCCTAGTCTTCACAGGTCAACTCCAACATTCTTGGATTTCAAACTTGGGATACACCGGGTTGAAGGAAATGGATAAAACACTTTCACATATGGAAGTTATTTTTGTCCATTCCATATAAATATAAATGAAGAATCGACAACAACACTTGAAGTGTAGTGTTGAAGAATGGACTACCGTTAAACTATCATGGTCGGTAAAACTCCGGCATCCTTGGCCATGGCATAAAACGCAGACGTCTGGTCGGACATCAGTTCCTGGGGTGATGCAAACTCTCTCACTGTTCCGGCGTCCATCACTAGAATCCTGCAACAGACAGACGTGTGTCAGACCTATTAGAATACATTCTACACGTCGACAATAAACGTTATTCTGAAAACGTCGTTATCCCTTAAACTGCCTACGGCTAGTAGACTCCTACAAAAGAAATAAACCCTAATGAGCGCCCCAAGCCCCCTCCCCCCCCCCCACCCCCACTCCTCTTGGGGCGCTCATTAGGGTTTATTTCTGTTATGGGTCATGATGATTTATGTTTATTGTTGGTCCTGTGTTCTTTATGCCTATTGTTTGCACGATTTTCTTCAAGCGAATGTCGGTAAGCGTGCAGTCGTTTCAGACGCGCAATATGTGATCACCGGCCGCAAAGAGATTAATCAAACCTTAGCAAATAAAGTGCAGGCAAAACAAAAGTATGGAGTCGGGAAATTATTATTTTTAAAAACCAACACACTCTCACTTGATTAACCCCCTAGTTTGCTCGCTGTCATCAAACCGACGTGTCCTCCTCCATCATCTATGCAGAACACCTTACACTAGTACCTAAAAACTTCGGATATAATAAAGGCCACTCATATACGGCAAGCGGCATATATTCTCATGAAGCCTTTCGACTGCACGGGCTCGTGAGAATATATGTTGCTTGCAGATAGAGAGGATTGTCTGCGTATTGACTGTCTGCGGGGATCATTTGGTGAAAAACGGTGTTAAAAGTAGTACAAATAGTATAAGAAAGAGACAACGGATTCCTACTTGTCGTAGTCGAGTATGGTGTTGATCCTGTGGGCGATGGTGATGACGGTGCACGTGCTGAAGGCGGAGCGGATGGTGCTCTGGATCAAGGCGTCCGTTTCCATGTCAACCGCCGCCGTGGCCTCGTCCAGAACCAGGATCTTGGTTTTCCGCAAAAGTGTCCTGGCCAGACATACCAGCTGACGTTGTCCCACGCTGTAACAGACATTGTTACGTCAAAACTACGCCATCATGACGTCACAACAGTGTCTTGGCCAGACACACCAGCTGACGTTGTCCCACGCTGTAACAAACATTATTACGTCATAACTACGTCATACTAACGTCACAACAGCGTCCTGGCCAGACACACCAGCTGACGTCGCACCCCGTAAAAGATACATCATTAGTCATAACTACGTCATCATGACGTCACAACAGTGTCCTGGCCAGAAACACCCGCTGAAGTTCCACGTTGAAACAGAGATATCATTTCGTATTAACTACGTCATCCTGACGTCACAACACTGTCCTGGCCAGACACACCATCTGTCGTTGGCCCAAGCTGTAAAAGATACATTATTACGTCATAAACTACGTCAAAATGACGTCACAATAGTGTCCTGGGCAGACACACCATCTGACGTTGTCCCACGCTGCAAAAGATGCATTATTACGCCGTAAGTACGCCACCCTGACCTGACAATAATGTTCTTGCTAAAAACATTAGTTGACGTTATGTCACACTCATTTTATCGTCAATTGTTAGTCAGAACCGGCAGTCATTTTCATGAATACAAAATCTACTGGATTATAATCAGTTCAAACAATCGTCGCTTCCGGTTGAACCTTTTGCAAACGTGCAACGAGATCACATCAATATTAAGAGTTAACCTGATTAAGAATAGAACAGAGGCACTAGATCGTGCCCCTTGTCAGTGTTGTTCGATTTATGTGATGACTGAGGCAAGCTTTCTGGTAACGATTAAATTCTTTCCAGAAGATTATTACTAAACTGAGCATGTAAATGCACTAAACTTTGGTAGTAGGAGACATACATTGGCATTACCCCCTGCTACTGCATAAGTTCATGAGGATCTATGCCTCTAGCAGGTGGAGCGGGATGGTTTACCCCCCCCCCCCCTCCCACTTCCACCCCCGGTAACTCCCCCCCCCCCCCACACACACACATACACACACACACCCACATCCCCTTTCCCTCCACTGCCAGTGGGCAAAGGTGAATTTGAAATCACTGAAATTTATAATTTTGAGCCGTCAAAGGAACATGCACGCCGAAAGGTTTCAGCAGAGGCATAGATCCTCATGAGTCCCCGCAGGATCTACACCTCTTGCAGTTAGGTGGTCAATTTTTCTCGTCAGTGACAGGGCTGTAACTCACCTGAGATTTGACCCCTCCTCGCCGCAGTGAAAATATAGTCCGCCTGGCATGCTTTCTACAGCAAGTCTGGAAAAGAAAAACGACAAAACTGTAGTCCCACAAGGCAAAATGTTATGTAAAGTTTGGCGTGGCAGCTTTGAAAATATGTTTAACTGTTTTACAGAAAATTAATTAAAACGCTAATATTCAGTCGAGCCAACAATAAGAAATGAAAGAAGGACATTCATGTGTCATGTGAGTATCTGAAGAAGGACATTCATGTGTCATGTGAGTATCATGTTTGCTGAGCGGCTGGTATATCTCACCGATACCGCCGCCGTTGCTGTGGTTTTTGCGCTTTTCCGGTTGCTAATAATGATAATAACTATAACAAATATAATATTAATGTCATTTTAATTTTTTAAGTTAATATTAATATTGATAATAGTAATCCTAATACTACTACTTCTAATAATAATAATTATTATTATAATGATAATAATAATAATATTATATAAATTTGAAACACGAGCGATAACTGAAAAATTTCGAAAACTCAGTAGCTGAGCTGACCCTTCGCACCAAGTAAATGTGCTGTGTTTGCTTTGTACTGTGTTTGAGTGAATGCGTGTGTAGTCACGTGAGTGTGCGTGTTGGGTTCAGTTCGCGGCGCTTTGGGCCGATTCGAAGAATTGGGTATATTATAACCGGTATTATTATTATTATTATTATTATTATTATTATTATTATTATTATTATTATTATTATTATTATTATTATTGTTATTATTGCTATTATTTATATGATAATATACTGTATTATTATTATTGTTATTATTATTCTTATTATTATTATTCATGACGGTTGCAGATGGAACATCCTTACTCTGATCTTGCGAGTGTCACGTTCAATCTTGACTCCGGCTCGACCTTACTCAGGACAAAAACTCTTCTACACGTGAACATCGTTAGTGACGGGCTACAAAGGGGATATGATAACTCCCCCAGAGACTAACACGCCAGCAAACAGTTACTTCCCTTTACCTGTTCAACGCGATACACCTCGCCAGCGTACGGCAAAAGAAAGGGCTGTTTGTTTCTCTTCACGTGTATGTAATATACTGCAACGATCCTTCTACAATGTAACCCCTTGCCTGCCAACAGACGTACATTTTGCTTCTAAAATCTGTAGTGAACGACTAAAAGCCACAACTATGCCTGCGAAACTAGACATGCCGGACACAAAGTGGTTTAACTCACTCTACCCCA
Source organism: Semisulcospira habei (assembly GCA_036245525.1). Lineage (NCBI taxonomy): Eukaryota > Metazoa > Mollusca > Gastropoda > Semisulcospiridae > Semisulcospira > Semisulcospira habei. The sequence goes on from BTPG01000003.1 coordinate 8,679,024, forward strand.
ACACCGAAATCCACAAATTTTGCCGTTGTTCTCTGAAGACTGCATTGCTGTGCAGGACTGACACAGATCGACCATGATATTTCAAGGGTGATGCCAGAATAGCTTGGCGCCTATGGGCGCCAAGCTATTCTGGCATCCCCCTTGAACTATCATGGTCGATCCTTATCTTGCTGTGGTGTGTCTGGGATAGAATGAGTTAACTCAGGCAAAGATCCTCAGTAACGGGGGCTCAGGCGTCATATGCGGATCTATACCTCTTGCAGTAAAATCGCGTTCACTTCTTCACGGCAGTAAAGGGGTTAACGTTATTTCATGTCATACACACGCCTGGTCTCAGTCATTTATTCGTTTCTTCAAGATACTGAATTATTCATGTATGTATTGTTGTTGAACGGATGCCGCCACGTTCAACTCCTTGAATAACGTCGGGGATTCCTTAGCACCACGTGAATGTTCTGTGTTTATGTACAGTGTGTGAGTGAATGCGCGTGATTCACGTGAGCGTGTTTGTTGAGTTCAGTTCCCGGCGGCGCTTTGAGTCGATTTTCATTTGGGATTAAAGGTCCTGGTTCAGCAATTAGTCAGTTGAGGACAGCGAAAAAAAATTTCGAAGTCCCTACCTGACTTGAAGTGCAACCCTGACAGGGCCTCATCAGATGGGATCCCCGAACATTCACGTTACTATAGCTGCTGTAGAGTGTCAGACGTCCTTGACGGCTGTCACAGTTCATGCAAACAGGTATACGCCACTCAGCTGCCAAAGGTCACTTCCAGTTGCATATGTCCGTACACGGTAACACCCACAATTCTCGTGCAACAACAACGAAAGATGACTATCCAACTTTCACTTCTGGGCCGGTACTGGGAAGCACTGAGCGACGTCCACAGCGTCCAAAAATGGCCCAGGGAATGGTGACGGTACGTCGAACATGCTATATCGTGGTCTTCTCATTTCTTATGTCCTCGCATTTATCCAAAACAAGGTTTCCTCGAAAGCGTTTGCAAACAACAAGTCTTTATGGTAGTCGCCATTTTTACGAAGGGAAGCTACTAGATAATGTTTGTGTAAGGGACAGCACTCCCGTGCTAAGCAACGCGCAAACGCCCACCTCAAAACGATTTTATTTTTCACAAAAGCCTGGGAGATAATTTACAGGTCATCATGCAACAATGTGATGTGCATGGGTGACAGTGCGAGAATATGAAATGAATGTAAACGGGACATAAATATGCCCCATAAATCCATGGCCAGCAAGCGATATACATTCCCATGAGCTCCTGCGGATGCAGGAGCTCATGAGAATGTATGACGTTTGCATTTGGAACAGGCTGGCTGAAGGCCTGTTCTGTCTGAACCAAACAGCTGAAATTCAGCTTTTCGGGATTTTGAAAAGCTGAATCAGCTTCTAGGAGTGAAGACGGTCACCCATTGATGTGATTGTGCCTGTTCGTGTGTGTTACACGGACATAAAATTTGATTCCATTATAAGAATCTAAGCACTAGGTAATATTTTGCTTTGTCGTTAACTTCTCATCTTGTTTTTTGTTTTTTTTGTATCACAAAAGATAATTACCGTCTGCAAACTTGATGAGTTCAGTGATAATATTTTCTCCCCAGACCAACTGCTGTCTATGCACACGCAATGCACCCTGCCCAATGCATACCTCATGCAGGTGCCTGACAGCAAACACCGATACACCAACTACAAGCTAAAGGGTGCACGAGCAAACGAGAGGCAAGTTTCAAAATAATTAGATACAGGGCCGCAGCAGATGGTTCCGGCCTTCGCCATACCAATAATGTATACATTTTTTTGACAAGACCATATAATTATGTCTGTTTATGCCCTCGACCCAAATTAATTTAAATGTTACTAATTTTTCCATTTTTGGGGGGTTGTGCGAATTCTTCCCCCCCCCCCCCCCCCTGCCCGATTGACTTTAGGAAGCAGATGAAAGCAAGCTGGCATCATGCAGGCATGCACCCCTTCGGCTGGAGCATTAGGTTTCTTTCACCTCGTGCTATGGTTATGAGATATGAAATAAATGTTAGGAAACAGATATATATATATATTATGTAATTGGTATTCTAACCACAATATATTTCATTCATAGTTTATCTATGTTTGCACTGACAGCAAACCATGTGGGATTTATTTCTGATTACTCCATATAGCAATGTTCTCTATCAGAAAACTGAAATGACTCAACCCGCAAAAATAAATATCAAGGAAATATATCAGTTCACAACAGCAAGAGGTATATCTCACTTGATCTTCATTTTGTGACAAAAACATTGTTTTCAAATACACTTCAACGTATGGCTTATTTGTTTATATCTGTACTGAGTGAAACTGTTAAAAATGCCTTTCATTGTGAGGCTTCTCTTATGAGTTTACCAAAATCGTCAAGTACATCAATAAGTGTCTCTTGGCTTGACTTCACGAACGAAGATTCTATAGGGCTTGCCCACGTCGTCTGCAGGCATTTTCGTGGCTGCGGAGGCCAATCCGGGACAGGCAGGTTTACATCAATAAGTGTATACATCTCTCTCTTGGCTTGACTTCGCGAACGAAGATTTTATAGGAGTTGCCCACGACGTCTGCAGGCTTGTTCGTGGCTGCGGAGGCCAATCCGAGACAGGCAGGTTCGACCGCAGTGGCTGCAGGGGAAGGTATGGCCAGGGTTCTGAGCTGCGGCATCTCTGTTTTTTCTCCTGAGCCGCTTGTCCTTAAGGCTAGCTCTGTGAGAGTCCTCAAAGGAGACAGCTGCCTTGTAAATGGTGGAGCGCCAGGTGTCACGGTCCGCAGCAAGCGAAGACCACTGGTTGTGGTCGATTTGGCAGGCACTAAGTGACTTCTTGAGACAGTCTTTGTATCTCTTCTTTGGTGCCCCTCTGTCACGGTATCCAGTAGCAAGCTCGCCGAACAGGGTGATCTTTGGTAGGCGATGATCCTCCATCCTGGAGACATGCCCCGCCCAGCGGAGCTGTGTCCGCAGCAGCAAAGCCTCGATGCTCACTGTTTCAGCCTGTTCAAGGACCTCGACGTTGGTGACATAGTCACTCCAGTGAATGCCCAGGATGGTACGCAGGCAGCGCTGGTGGAAGCGTTCGAGGAGTCGTAGTTGGCTGCGGTAGAGGGCCCAGGACTCGGAACCATACAGCAGGGTGGTGAGGACCACAGCTCTGTACACGCTGATCTTGGTGCCTGTTTTCAGCTGTTGATTGTGCCACACCCGCTTGAAAAGTCGCCCGAAAGCGCTGTTCGCTTTTGCCAGCCTGCTGTCAAGCTCCTTGTCCAGCTTGGCGTCCGACGTGATAATGCAGCCAAGGTAAGTAAACTGGTGCACTGACTTTAGTTCAGACTCGCCAATGGTGATGTGAGGAGGGCGATACACTGTCTTGGGTGCCGGCTGATGGAGGACCTCTGTCTTTTTCAGACTGACCTCGAGTCCAAAGAGCTGGGCAGCATCTGCGAAGCAAGACGTGATGCGCTGCAGGGCTCTCTCTGTGTGTGCAACGAGGGCAGCATGATCAGCAAAAAGCAGCTCACGAATCAGTTGGTCTAGGGTTTTCGTGTGGGCCTGCAGTCGTCTGAGGTTGAACAGGCTGCCATCGAGACGATACCTGATGTACACTGCATCGTCATCATCGAGGTCCACTGTGGCCTGCTTCAACATCATGCTAAAAAAGATGGTGAAGAGGGTCGGTGCCAGCACGCAGCCCTGCTTTACGCCGTTGAGAATAGGGAATGGTTCTGAGAGGTCATTGTTGAGTCTGACCTGGCCTTGCTGGTCCTCGTGTAGCTGGACAATCATGTTGAGGAACTTTGGGGGACAGCCAAGTCGCTCCAGGATCTGCCACATGCCTTGCCTGCTCACAGTGTCGAACGCTTTTGTTAGGTCGACAAATGTTACGTACAGCCCTTTGTTCTGCTCGCGGCACTTCTCCTGCAGCTGTCTCAGCACAAAGACCATATCGGTGGTGCTCCTGTTTGCTCTGAAGCCACACTGGCCCTCTGGGAGTTGGTCTTCAGCGATGGCAGGTACCAGCCGATTCAGGAGCAGCCTTGCAAGGATTTTCCCAGCAATGGACAGCAGGGTAATTCCCCGATAGTTGGAACAGTCAGACTTCTCGCCTTTGTTCTTGTACAGGGTGATAACGACTGCATCACGGAGATCTTTTGGTAGTGTTCCTTCCTCCCAGCAGCAGAGAAAGAGGTCATGGAGCTTGTTGTGCAGTGCTGTGCCTCCATGTTTCCAGATCTCTGGCGGTATTCCATCAATGCCTGCTGCTTTGCCACTCTTGAGCTGGTGGATGGCTGTGAGGGTCTCTTCAGCGGTGGGCGGTTCGTCCAATTCAACCTTTACTGGGAGGTGTGGGATTTGTAGGACGACTGCTTCTTGAACAGTGCGCTCAGCGCTGAAGAGGCTCTGAAAGTATTCCGACCAGCGGTTCAAGATGGAGGTATTATCTGTGAGGAGTGCCTGGCCATTCGCGCTTCGCAGGGGACTTTGTACCAGGTGTCTGGGGCCATACACTGCTTTCAGTGCTTCGTAGAAGCCCCTGTAGTCACCATTGTCAGCGCAAAGCTGGGTCCTCTGTGCAAGTCTGGTCCACCACTCATTCTGGAGATCTCTGAGCTTGCGCTGGAGACTGCTGCAGACGAGGCGGAAGGCAGACTTCTTCACAGGGCAGGAAGGCTGGGCTAGGTGGGCCTGATGGGCGGCTCTTTTTTTTTGCTAGGTGTTCCTGGATCTCTACATCGTTTTCGTCAAACCAGTCTTTGTTCTTCTTTCTGGCGAAACCCAAGACTTCTGCAGAGGATTTTGCAATAGCAGTTTTCAGTTGTTCCCAAAGTGTTTCAGGGGAGGAGTCTACTGGGTCCGCTGTGTCTTTGAGCCTACGCTGTAAATCTGTCTGAAAGGCAGCTTTCACATCGTCACGCTGAAGGCTGGCAACATCAAGCTTTTTCTTGGGGGGCCCCCATTTCTTGGGTTTTGGCTTGAAGTGGAGCCTGAGTTTGCAGCGGACTAGGCGGTGGTCAGTGTGGCACTCTGCGCTGGGCATCACTCTGGTGAGGAGGACGTCACTGCGGTCCCTCTGACGCACTAGGACATAGTCGATAAGGTGCCAGTGTTTGGAGCGAGGATGCATCCAGGTGGTCTTTCGACTGTCCTTTTGCTGAAAAGTAGTGTTGGTGATGACCAGTTGCTGCTCCGCACAGAACTCCAACAGTAGGCGGCCATTGTCATTGCAGTTCCCCACGCCATGCTTGCCGAGGACTCCTTTCCAGGCTTCAGAGTCCTGGCCCACTCTGGCGTTGAAGTCGCCAAGGATGATGACTTTGTCGTCTGCAGGGGTACTCTGTAGGAGGCTGCGCAGGTCAGTGTAAAATTTGTCCTTTTCAGCAGGCTCTGCCAGGAGGGTTGGGGAGTACACACTGAGAAGGGTGACGTGTTGCTGGTGTCTCAGTGGGAGGCGCATGGACATGATGCGGTCTGAGTGGCCCGTTGGTAGGTTTTCCAGCTTAGTCGCAATGGATGTCTTGACCATGAAACCCACGCCTGAGAGCCGTCTTTCTGATGCAGGCCTGCCTGACCAGTAGAGGGTGTACCCAGCACCAAGTTCTTGGAGGCTGCCTTCGTCCGGAAGGCGTACTTCGCTGAGCGCGGCGATGTCGATGTTTAACCTCCGCAATTCATGGGCAATGAGGGCGGAGCGACGTTCAGGGCGTCCGCTGTCTGCTTTGTCGAGCATGGTTCGGACGTTCCAGCATGCTACGTTGAGTCCGGTCGTGGTCGTCATGAGAGTGGATCCGTTATTCTTTCTTGTTTTTTGACCGCAGGAGAAGATGCCCGTTGACCGCGGCTAGCCAACTGGGGTTGCAAGGGGACGAGCTTTGGTTAGGCCACCTTTTCTAGGCCCCTCTCCATGTGGAGCAAGCAGTGCTGTCCCTAGAGAAGGCTGCTTGGTCGTTCAGGGTGTGCCGAGTGATGTTGTCATCCCCAGGTCAACATCAGGCGACCAATATCCTGAACCGCCTGCATGCAGGTTTGAGACTGCGGCTTCCAGTGACATCTTTCACCTGCCGTTTCGCCCCTCGCCCGTCGCTACAGGACTTGGAATGGTCGGTGTCATGGTCCGTGGACGTTTCCTAAAGCCTGCGCGGTGGAGCTTTTTGGTGGAGTGCAGTGTGCGCAGTACTGGCCCCACCCTTTAAACCCTTGGTTCATCTGCCATGGCCTAGCAAGCTGGGACGATGGCATCGAGGTCCTCGGGTCGTAGGTTTTATATCAGACTGTCCTTGTCCTAGTCTCTGGCTCAAAAGCCTTCCCCGGAGACACGGGGGCTTTGATGTCAGGGGTTTCCTCCCTTAGCCTTTCCGCAGCCAAGCGGCCAGGCCTGCAAGGCAGCAGGCGACTCGTGGAGGGCGGGGTCGTCTATGTCCCGTGCAGATGTGAACATCTGCCCACTGCCCACAAGTGTATACATAAATAAAACACAATTACCATGATTGTCATAATTCCTAAAAATACAGCTGATTTTTTTTATGAAATGAGTATGTCTATCCTCAACAAGACCAAGTAGTCTATGTACCCTACAGAACCACATAGTCCAGATCAAAATGGTGACTGCGAAGCGTGTGTAATGCAGAGACGAACTCAACGAAAAAAAGAAAGACGCTTAGAAAAGACAGCCACAACACAATTTTATTCATATTATCTAGTAATAAATTGTGTTGTAACTGTCATTTCTAAGCAACGTTCTTTCCTCATAGGGTTCTTCTCTACAGAACAACATACATGTGCACTTTTACTTCCTGCACCATATATAACTGTAATAATACATGAGGCAAAAACACAAACAGAACAGAGACAACCATTTTAATTATAAAGAAACAATTTCAGTGATGTCATTGAATTATATGCATGGTATATTTTGCTTATGATGCTGTCATTCAAACTTGGTCACTGTGTTTTGGTAAGTGAGGGAGAGGGGGGGGGGGGGGGCTGGAGGGGGCGGGTACACATGCAGGCATATATATATATATATATATATATATATATATATATATATATATTATATATATATATATATATATATATATATATATATATATATATATATATATATATATATATATATATATATATACCGCAACGATTTCCTAATGTAATGTTACATATGGCAATATAGTTCTATCATCATATGCTAAATTTTGCTATCCACCAAAATGCTAATATTGCCATGATTCCACAGCAGACAGACAGCCTTCATGGACAGGTCCAACCAGTGAAGAGACAACAGACTGGCCAGTGTCAAACATGTCACCAAACTGCAGAGGCGTTAGCAGCAATGTCACACAGAAACTTTGGAACAGCAAACAGCCTGATGCAGTGCAGTGTGCCCCAACTTGCTCTCAGCAGGCAGCTGCAAGACAAGAACAAAGGTCAGTTAGTACATGTGAAGATGTACTGCAAACACTGTTCTAGATGAGTTTACTTGGCTACCGGGTATTAGCCAGTATAATCTACTCAACATGAAACCAACCGTAATGAATCAATCACAGCCAGTGTAATCAATAAACTCCATACAAGACAGATTTGCAAAATAACTTTTACAAACAATTTCTTTGTCTCGGTGATGGTCAAACGATTTATACAGTTTTGTTCTAATAATAAAAGACATTGTAGCTTTGCAATGCTGCTTGGTAACATGATATTATATGAATATGTTTTCAGGCCAACATAACCAACTTTTCCCTGGGGGAGACTAAAGATGCACTCAACCGATGAGCAGCCCCTGGTGACCATATCGAATGTGGGAGTAGAGGCGACACCTTATCAGCGCGTGACCAGTGAAGACAATCCGGCCTACTGTTTGTGTGGGAATCATCTAATAATAATGGACAACAAGAACTACTGAATTTGATCCAGCTGATCGAGTTAACAGAAGAACCAACTTTTCTAGATATTTGTAAGAAGCAGACCGAAGTCAAATTTTGCAGCGTCAAAAATTATAGCATCACATTTGCAAATAAAATTCCCACATTATAATAGCAATCAAACATCACCAACACTCTACATACAGATTTTTTTCAGTTGTGGCATGAGAGCCATATGGGGCTTGGCAACAGCAAACACTGTTGCTCTTGTCAGGTGGCCATAATCAGATGGCAGTTTCTAAGCCCCAATCTAAACTACCTGAGGGCACTATCTGGTTGTGTATGTGTGTGAAACCAACCTCCAAGTCTTTACTTCTGCTGAAAAACCACATCCACTCGTCGCTCAATCTTGTCATCTGTACTGCGTAGGTAATGTAACAAACTGGAGAGCTTCTCATCAGTGAGGCATTGGGGATACAAGGCCACGGAGCACATTCCTTGATGAGAAAAAACAGAATGAAGAGAACATTTTCATTAACTTTTAAAATTTACTTTCTGTCATTGAGATTGTTTACATCTGTTTGTACAAGTAGTTGGGACATGAATAAATGGACACATGCATGTAATATATACTCCATATTGTGCACTTTGTACTCTCTATACAAGAAAGTATTAAAGTTGAATGTAAAAGCAAAATGTTGGACATTTTTTGTTTTCAATATATTTGGACATTCTTCTTCATAAATTGCATACATGTCTGCTTTCATTTTTCATCCTTGTTATAACTACATACTGTAAACAGTGCACATGAACAGGAATTCTGCACCTGACTTGCCATAAGAAAGAATTAGTTTTCATGGTCAGTGTCACAATCCTAAATAGTATATTTCTACAAATACATGTACTGTAATGATACTGAAAATGACATGTACAATACTGCACTTGTACCAGAAATTGCACAAGTGTGTAACATACATGTACTATGCATATTTCTGCTGTGCTACCTGGTATGCCACAGAGTGCCTGTTGCTAATCTTGGTATACTGCTTGCATACTTGGTGGTTGAAGTCAAGGATGGTAAGCCTGTTGCGCATTGTGTAGCCTTTGTAGCCAATGAAAGTTTTTTGGGGGGGCCATTTCATTTTCAGCCACATAGATATATCCCCTTGACTAACACTCAAAACACTCAATGATGAGACTGAAACATATCTAAACTCTAAGTCAAAATAAGTGCATAAATAAGACATGATACCTTGATCATGCCTGGCAAGGACACTCGTAATGTGTGGTGATGGTTGATAACAGGCTTTATCCCTTGTTTCAAGTGGTGTTTAGCCTTTGGCAGCAGCAAAGAAACTGAAAACAGATGGCCAATATAATAGATAAAGCAAAACCTGAAAGTAAAAAAAGCACAAAAGTGAAAATGTACCAGCAGCAGTTTATACTGAGTAGGTTATTTCGATGACAGGACAGTTTCGTGTGTTTTTGTTCTGCATACACTCAAGGATATAATCCTCCATGTAAACACACAGCTCAACTCAAACCTTTTATGCAATTCGCTTGCCTTTGTGCCACACATCAAAGTAATGATCCAGATTTTTCAGTGGCTGCGATCAAGTCAGTAATAATATACAAATCTATTTCATACTGGAAAAAAGATACATGCATTACAGAGTGGCAAACTGACCGGTAGCTAGCACTAGCTGTTATGAAGACTTGGGAGAAAAACCACCATGGCACCATGATAATAATGTTTACTGTCAACTTGTAAATATACTTACAGTGTGGAGGTAGCAGTCATATGTAAATCATAACTTAGTGTTGTGACAGCAATATTTCCAGGACACTATAAGCTACTTTATGTGTGATGCGATAACACTTTTACAAACAAAAATGATTTTGTGCAAGCGCACGGGTGTACCATACTTCAAAATCAAATGCCACCAAACTGATAATTACCTGAAAGTAGCAGGAGATTACAGTAGAACTCTGTCGGTGACAACTTATCGGACAGGTCTTGCTGTCTTCAGAAACTCGATGCCATGCTGTGCATTCACCAGTTTCAAGTCACCTGACCTTGTGACAGCCCTGCTGTCTAGAAACAAACCATAAACACAGTAATGGATGGACAAAACCTGTTGAAAAAGAAATAAATACAGAAAATAGGCATGTGTGCACATACGCATGTGCGTGTGGCTTTCTAAAAATGGCTTAGTCACAAAATAGCAGCACATTTGAGTGTTATGATACGGAGCAATATATACATACATGTATTTACATGATTCACAGAAAAACTAGCAATAAAATATTTTGGTATACAAGAATGATATTATAAGTTTTTGTCACTCATATTTCTCCTGTTTATAAGCTTGTGGTTTCAGGAAAATATGAGAAATACATTGTATCAGTGGCAAGCCAACTTACAATAGACCACTTATATACCTGATTGTGAGTTTCATAATGAATTATGCACATACATGTATTGCTCTATTTCATCACACTGAAATGTGCTGTTATTTTGTGAACAAATATATTTTAGGTTGATTATAGTGGTATATTTTATCCTTACCTAGACCTGTTGATTATATTCTCATCCAGACAATTGCTGATGTTGTTTTCATACAGCGAGCAGCTGTACATTTGTTTTCATTCAGACAGCTGAACATTTTGTCTGTGTTCAGACAACTGCAGGTATATTTTGTTTTTTATTCAGACAGCTGTATATTTAATTCTATTCAGACAGCTGTATATTTTGTTCTAAATATAAGCCAGCTGTACATTTTGTCCCAAGCATACACACACACACACACACACACACACACACACACACACACACACACACACACACACACACACACACACACACACATTTTAGGTTCACAACTTACCTTGCCACTGCGATTATCTGTTATGTATTGTGATGAGATTGGGCGTTGTTCCATTACTGATGCACCTTCACTTTGTACTAGCTTCACAAATGTATCCACAGAAATAACACATTAGCTGCTTGCTGCTCTGTGAGCTCATTTGGTGTGGCACTGAAAAAGAATCAAATGACTGGTATTTGTATAGTTATGTAATGCACACACGGGTCTTGTACTAGAAAATGGCGTGGCGTTCTGAAGATATTTACACAAAAACAACCACCACGAACCCCCAAAACAAATCGCAACTAAAAGTGGAAACTTCTAAATGTACATCAGACCAGAGCTCAGAATATATCGCATATTTCATTATGTATATAACACAAATATGTGTAATAGAAAATTGCCCAGAAACTATTACACTTATTTATAAAGGAGAGAATATTTAAAAACAAAGTTTCAGGCTGTTACTATAGTGACGTATATATATAGTAACTACAGAAGAGACGAACAGTGAGGCTAAGATTTCCAATCTATTCTTCGTCTTGTTCATCGATGTATTCTGCCTACTTCTCACCACTGTCGTCTGCTGTTATTTCCTCAGTCATCATTTCCCCCGAAATTAGTGTCCTGTACACCAGAACACACATAACATTACGATCGCTAGGGCTTCTTGTTGTTGACAAGGAAGTGGTCATTAGAGTGGTGTCCCCTGATAATACATATTTACGAGTACCTTCCCTTTGTAAACACGACGTCAGCTACACGCGCATAGGTGTTTGTTGTTGTTGGAAATATACTTACCAACAAAAGTAATATTTGTACCACAAAAAGTGAAAAGACCACACCATATCATGTTGGACTTACCGCCACCATTCGCTGGACCTTTTTTGGACGCTCTGGACGTCGCGGCTCGGCGGCCGTGCAGGCTTCACCAGTGCGGCAAAATGAAAGTTGGATATTTTTCAGTCGTAGTTGCACGGGAATTGGATGTTACCGCGCACGGACAGATGCAACTGGAAGTGACCTTAGGCAGCTGGATGGTGTATACCTGTTTTCGTGAACTGTGACAGCCGTCAAGGACGTCTGACACTCTACAGCAGCTATAGTAACGTGCGTGCTCGGGGATCCTATCACACGGGGCCCTATCAGGGTTGCACTTTCTGTGTCAGGTAGGGACTTTGAAATTTTTTTTTCGATGTCCTCTACTGACTAATTGCTGAACCCGGACCTTTAAGCGCCTATTTAATGCGCTGATTTACTATTTATTTATTGATGAAATTGAGGCAACCTGATCCGTGCGAGCAAAAGACACAGGTGCTCATGCGCCCCTGCAGCCGCAACAATCAAGGTCTACCCCCTCTACTCACAACCAGGCTCTGTGTCTACATACTTGAGATGCGCTCGCTCCAGTGCCGCCCACAGCTGCCCATCGTTGTACTCGTCAAACGGATCGAGGTTCATTCGGACTGTGCCTGAAAACAACACAGGCTCCTGTGGAGAGAGAAAAATAAAAGAGTAGACGGGTTATAGCGGACAGAACGACCTCCCGCCACAATTCCAAAACCTGCAAGGTCCTTGCCCCAGTAGTGGACAAAAAAACAACTGAGATACTCCTTCACACACACACACACACACACACACACACACACACACACACACACACACACACACACGCACACACACACGCACGCACGCACACACACACACACACACACACACACACGCACGCACGCACACACACACACACACCACACACTTTCTGTCTCCTTATCCCGTTATCTCTCCTGCCCCTCCCTCCGGTGAGAAATCACCGCGAGGTGAGAGGCCTTTCCTTTGTGAAATTGTTCATTCATTCAACTCCTCCTTCGCCTAGGAAAAAAATCTGAAGAAAAGATAATTAAAAAATAAAATAATGATACCTTTCACATCTTCATACAAACAAGCAGCAAACAAAGAAACATGCTGTGGGGTATTATGACAAAGCGCAGTTGCTTACATTCTTAAGTGCGAAAACACAACCATCGAGAACTGACCAAGTTAGTTTAAGGGTGGTGCCAGGATAGCTTAGCGTCTCTAGGCGCCAAGCTATCCTGGCACCACCCTTAAACCATCATGGTCGATCTGTCTCCTCAGCTGTCATCATGTCCTCAGCGGACAACTCACACATTTGGGAACTACGACTTAATAGCTCACGGTAACGTTTACTGTGCATTGTTACGTAGCCGCACCTGGGGCAGTATGCTGAGGTTCGTCCTCAGGTCGTGGAGCCCCATATTGGCGATGTTGATGTCGTCGATGACGATGGAGCCCTCCGCAGCTTCAATCAAGCGGAACAGGGACAGCGTCAGTGAGGTCTTGCCGGCCCCTGTTCTTCCCACGATTCCAATCTGTTAGTCACAGAATAAAGCAAGTGCGTGTATCTGTGAAATATAGGTTGCAGGATGGTTCCATCCAGAAAAAAATAGTTTGTTCAGGAGAAGGTAACTGTTCAACCCATCCAACGCGGAGAAAAGGCGAACAATGTCCATCTTCAAGAGATATAGATCCTCATGAGCCCCCGCAGTTGCCCCCAACCCCCCCACCCCACCACCCCCACCCTCTACCCAAACGAAGTCTCGAAATTTTTTTGAACCTGTGCATTTATTCGCCTTCGTTTACTTGAATAAGAAGACATTGTGATCTAGACAAGTACACAAAATCAAAGAACAAAGTAGCGCTGTAGACGTACTTGCACAAAGAGATTTTTTTAAAGAGAAAAGAACGAACGAAAATACCGGGTTTTTTTTTTTGTGGGGGGGTTGTTTTTGTTTTTGTTGTGTTTTTACACTATGCACTGCACTGGTTGGCGGCTAGAATCGGAAATGCACTGTGCAGAATAGACTCGCACCGATTCGAACAAAATATTAAACAATTCAAAAGATTATATGTGACCTAGTCCTTCATTGCGGAAAAATCAAACATGATGTAGATATAACTAAAGAAAAGACAATAATACGTTCCTGACAAAATACATTTTGCAGAAAAACTGCTACGCGGTACGTACCGTGTCGTCAACACAGCGCGCGTGCTGCCAGAAAAATAGATCTATTCGCACACGCGCATGCAAGTGGGAATTTCCCACACAAATCCCAAGGGGAACCGTGTGCGAATTTCCCTCGTCTTGTGTTTCTCATAGCCCAAGGAAAGTCCCACACGCTCACCAGGTCTTTCCCGTGTGGGTACGACGTGGGTAAGAAGTGGCCCACACTACCATTGGTTTCCCACTCAATACCATCAGGTAAACTGCCGGACATATCTGTGTGTGTTTGTTGGGATTGTCGCGAAGTACAAAGAATGTTCTTTCTCCTGACGCTTGAGAGAGAGTGCTGGAGTGGCATAAACTAGACATTACACAAGCAAAGAAGTACAAATCACAGACATGTCCTTTCAGATATCCGTTAACTCATTTGAGACGTGCGGCCTCCGGATACGCGGCATAAGCCGCGTATCCGGAGACGGCACGTCTCGAATGAGTTAATTCTAATACTAATGTCCTATAAATATCACAGACATTTGTCTGTTTAACTTATAGTTTCCACTGCAATATAATATAACATCTTGAAGGAAATTGATTGTACATACCATACTCTTTTTTTTTACCCTGATTGCTCAACGCCACTCAGCTCCACCCTCCCATCTCATCAGCTGCAACCAACTCGCCTTCGAGAGAAAACAATCACGCTTGGGTTGTAACTGGCTTTTCAAAGCGTGTTTCTTTCTTCTTTTGGGTTCTCCTCTGCGTTTTACACGTTTGGAAGCATGCAGTCACCCTTTCGATCTGGATTTCACCATTCTAAAGTCATGGAGACATAAAGCATACAATGACCTTTTCCCCCGGTGCTATTCTGAAGCTGACATCCCTTAACACAAGGTCCATGCCTTCCCGATAGCGCGTTTCATAGTTCTTGAAAGTGACCTCCCCTTTGTCAGGCCAGAAAGATGGCGGCCTCCTGGCGGGAATGATCCAGTCGGCCTTTATGAAAAGAAAAAGAGGGAAGATATTATTTAAGATTATTATTTTATTTTATTATTTTTTTAATCTTGAAATGTTCCGCGCGCATTTTATTTCTAAAATGTTCACGTGAACACAGTAGTACCAGAGTAATGCATAAAGGCTTGGACCTGTATTTACCTGCAACATACCATTTAACTTTACCTTATAACGCCTTATATGCCCGGACTTGACGTATACAACACTCAAAGCACCCCGGGTACGTGTACTAAGGTACCTCAGTTTGTAGGTCCGAGTATTCCTTAAGTCTCTCCACCGACACGATGTGCGTCTCGAATTCGCAGACATCTCGCGTCATCCAGATTAAGGTGCCTGACAGCTGAAACCCAGAGCGACGCACATAGCTATAGTTCTCTGTCGAGAGGAACAAATGAAACCACTCAGCTGCAAGAGACATGGATCCTCATGAGCCCCTGCAAAGGATCATGCCTCCTGCTAAGGCCACTTTTTATACGTGTTTCTTTGACAGCTGGGGGATAGCTGACGGTAAATTAAAGCTATTTCAAAAGCACTCGTCAAAGACGCAAGCTTGGAGGAAGCGGACTTGCCAGACCACATTGACAGGCAATCCAGCGCGCGAAGGCCATCGGGCCGACGTCAGCCGCCGTTGGCCCGCGCACGGCCGTGCGCGGGCCAACGGGGGCTGACGTTGGCCCGATGGTCTTTTGCGGATTGGGAACACTCAATTGTGCGATGGAGAACAGAGTGGTGCAGATCGACGTGGTCACCCAGTCTGGGTCAGTTTAGACACCGACCCGTTCGATGTTTCTTTGTTTCACGGGTAACGTCACTGAAAACCCGTGGGGCTTTCTTCAATTCGTACTGACAAAAAAAGCCCGATTGGTGGGGCAGTGAGGCAGTGAGGCGGGCATCGTCTAACTGGTCATGTGTCCTGAATCCCTGATAAAAGCTTTTGGCGACCTGTGACCTTGAGAATGTTCAGTTGTGCCACTTTAAATAAAAAAATCTCCTTTGTCACAAAATGGACTTCCCGCCGTTTGCGAGATTAGGGCAGAGTGGTTGGTTGGTTGGTTGTACATTGCTTAACGTCCTGACAGCAACAAGACAGTTTCAGGACGTGCCTGCAACCAGAATATTTAATGTATGACATGATATTACATGTTCAGTAAGGACGCTGCACATTCATGCTAATTTATAATAATAATAATAATAATAATAATACCGTTATTATATGGGCGCTTTTTCTCAATTTTTGGGCAAATCGACTCAAAGCGCCGCGAACTGAAACCCAACACGCACACTCACGTAACAGACACGGATTTACGCCATTTAAGACAAACACAGTACAAGACAGACGAAGGGCCAGTTAGTTTACAACAACAACAACAACAACAAAAAGAGTAGAAAATCATTACAATTACAAAACATGTACATTATATATAAAAATGCATTAACCGCAAACACATAACTGAACATCTCTTATGTGAGCGGACCATTTAGCAACACACATCCAATATCAAGGACTACAGGCAGCGCAGACAGTAGGTAGAATTTAAAAACGGAAAATGCAGGTGAATGGAACAAGTGTAGACAGAAACGTGCCCAAGGAAAAAAAGAGAAAATCCCACCCTTTGGGAAGTAAAAAGTGGCTAACCCCACACAAGTCCCCAGGGCAGACCCGGGTAGGAAGGTGTGTGTGTGTGTGTGGGGGGGGGGGGGGTTTAGGGCAGAGTGAAGGGGTAACTGAATCACCTGCAGAGCGTAAGCCACAGAGAGTCCCGCGTGCCCGTTCTCGCCAGTGGAAGACACAACTTCAAACACGGCCGCCGAGAAAATGATGAGGCTGGCCAAAATATCCAGGTTCCACTGGAGCCATCTGGAACACGAAAAGTGCCGCGTCAGTCAGCCAATACACTGCCGAGAAATGCAGCTGCAAGAGGCATAGAGCCTCATGCGCCCCCGCAGGTGCGGGGGGTGCATGAGGATCTATGCCTCTTGCGGATCTGTTTTGTATCTGTGTTCCTCGAGTGGATTCGGTCATTTTGCGCTTGATGAGCAACGATTCGAGGAATAAATCTTCTGGCCTGTGGCAGCGAAGGGATTAACCCATTGTGTCCCAGGTACGAAAAAATACCCACAGTTTGGAGTTGTCCTCTGAGGACTGTCATTACCGTGCGCGGGGCCAACGGCGGCCAATGTCGGCCCGATCGCCTTTTGCGCATTAGGATAGTAACGTAAATTTCCGACATAAAAAAAAAAACTGACAAGGGATCCAGATTTTGCTGGTTGTGATCTTGGAAGTGTGTTATACAGGAAGACAAGTTCATGGCACTGCAAGAGGCAAAGAACCTTATGAGCCCCCGCATATGCGGGGGCTCATAAGGTTCTTTGCCTCTTGCTGACCCGATTAATAGCCATGTTCCGTAGAAGGCTAGGTTGGTTGGTTATTTCGGGTTTAACATCCACGGCACCGAAGTGATAATGGACGGCCCTGACGGGCGGGTTATGTTGGACAGGGAAATCTATTGCCTATGGAGTACGACCTGAACACTGATCAACTCATGCGCACTCCAACTGTGCCACTTTGATTTACCAGGACCTTTCAACGGACATGCTGTAGAACAAGCCCGTCTTTTCCCCATGGATTGCGAGTCCAGCTACCGGGGCGGGACGGGGATTCGAACCCACGACCCGGCGATGCCCTTCTCTCTCCTGCTCCGACGCTTAACCGCCTGAGCTATTTCGGACTCTTATAAGCTTCTTGCTGACCCGATTTATAGCCATGTTCATTAGGATTGTTTGGAGTTGAATTTACTCGTGGCCTCTGATAATGCGTTACTTTGTTCAAGCATTAAAATATAACTGTGGTCCAAATTTTGTCAGATGCCAGCTGGTAATAAGCGGATTGTAGTGTAATCTGTCAATTTGATTTTCTATTAATTTTCTAGTTTTGTTATTTTGGGGTTTGTTGTGGTTGTGGTTGGTTGGTTGGTTGGTTTGGTTGGTTGGTTGGTTGGTCGGTCGGTCGGTCGGTCGGTCGGTCGGTCGGTCGGTCGGTCGGTCGGTTGGTTTGGTTGGTTTGGTTTGGTTGGTTTGGTTTGGTTTGGTTGGTTGGTTGGTTGGTTGGTTGGTTGGTTGGTTGGTTGGTTGGTTGGTTGGTTGGTTGGTTGGTTTGGTTGATTTGGTTGGCTGGTTGGTGG
Organism: Semisulcospira habei; assembly: GCA_036245525.1. NCBI lineage: Eukaryota > Metazoa > Mollusca > Gastropoda > Semisulcospiridae > Semisulcospira > Semisulcospira habei. The sequence goes on from BTPG01000003.1 coordinate 8,696,992, forward strand.
GTTGGTTCGTTAGTTGGTTGGTTGGTTGGTTGGTTGGATGTGTGTTGTTTTTCTTTTGTATGTAACATACTAAATACCTGACTGCTGCATTAGAGGCAAAAAAGTAGACTTGGTTCTGATCGACCTTGACCTTGGCCTGTTCCAGAAACCTGTCCACAGCGCGATATCCCCGGATGGACGCTGCGCCACCCAGGGTCTCACACAGCATCACGTAAATGGGGGTACGCGTCACTGACTCGATGCGCTTGAGTTGTCTAGACGTTGGGATGTACAATTTCTGCAAGAGAAAAATAATGTCATGAACCTGTGTGATAGTGTGTGCTTTCGGACCCCACGTTTTTTTCATTCGTAAGTTCTAAGTTCATCCACAAGCACAGCAATGCTTGTGCGACCAGAGATTGGCGAGCTCACTGTGTGAAAACCAATATCATTATTTTACTAGTAAAACGTGACGTTAATAGTTACAACAGTTGAACCCATTGCAGACGTGTTCCTGCAATATTCTTTAATTCGACACCTCCCTTCCCACCGCTACACATCCTCACCCTCACCCTCCCCCTCCCTCCCCCCCTCCCCCCACCCACCACCCCACGTATCCTCACCTCGACACCCCCCCCCCAAAAAAAAAAAAAATAATAATAAATAAATAAATAAATAAATAAATGAAAAATAAAGGCTGTCTCAGGAACGTGAATTCAAAGTACTGTCAGCAAGAGGCATAGATCCTCATGAGCCCCCGCAACTGCGGGGGCTCATGAAGATCTATAGCTCTTGCAGTCGGATGGCGTTCAAATATTATTGGCATTGAACGGGTTCAATGTAGTAAGCTAACCTCTTACTATACAAAACAAAACACACACACACACACACACACACACACACACATATACATATATCAATGTAATTAAACCAAAAACTGACTGACTGACTTACTAGGTGGGGTGCATGGGTAAATGGATGACCGGACGGAGAGAGTGACAGACGGATGGATGCATGAATTCATGAGTGTATCAGTTAATGAATACATAACTTCATTAATCTGCTGTTTAATTGGGTTGGGTTGTTTTTTTTTAATTACGTGACGGCGTCTGAATTCAATGGCGTTACACCTACCTGGCAAAGGTAGTAGAAAAGTAGAACAGGAAAAAGCACCGCCCCCGATGCAGGCGTGACAATCATGATGACGATCACTGTGACGACAACCAATGACGCATGCATCACGAAATCGCGCACGACCACCGGCAGCCAATTGTCGACTGTCTCCACGTCACGTGACACGCGATTCAAAATGCGACCAATGGGTGTCGTGTCGAAGAAGGACATGGGGTAGTGAAGAATACGATTGGCCAAGTGCGCGTGCATATCACGTGCGGCGTACACCATGCGTGTCCAGTACAACCAGTTGAAAAGGGCAAGGAACAGCACTGAAAAATATCATACGATGGCATGAGATATTTTTTTTAAGCCCTTTTTCTGTTGTATCAAAGTGAACAACATCCGAATGCAAAAGAGACAGCCATTCATAATAATAATAATAATAATAATAATAATAATAATAATAATAATAATAATAATAATAATAATAATAATAATAATAATAATAAGTACTTGTATAGCGCCTAACCTCTGATTAGAGATCTAGGCCGGTTTAACAAAAACTAATTGCACAAAAAAAAACTAATTACAAATACGCAATTAAAAAAAAAAAAGTATTAAAAACAAAATACAACGCACTCTATAAACAATTTATAAAGTCACCATTCAAAAATGCTACGCTTATGGACTCATACTCGCACTCACTCTCTCTCTCTCTCTCTCTCTCTCTCTCTCTCTCTCTCTCTCTCTCTCTCTCTCTCTCTCTCTCTCTCTCTCTCTCTCTCTCTCTCTCTCTCTCTCTCTCTCTCTCTCTCTCTCTCTCTCTCTCTCTCACACACACACACACACACTCACACACTACTTCTAACAGAGATAGAGATGACTTCAACATGACAGGTCTGTGACAAAAGTCATTCGTAGCAGACAGAAAAAAAAGATGTCTTTAGGGTTCGCCTGAATGCCTCTCTCGAATCTCGAATTCCTGCTTATTTTTTTACATTAAGCTTAGTTCATTAGTTAATTGGATTTAACCCTTTTAGCGCCAACACCCTACAGCAGGAGACTGATTGACCATGATTTTCCTCTAGTAAGTGTCACCGTTAATTCGGGCGAACCGTCGGGGGTTCTTTCTCCGGGTATTCCGGCTCTTCCTCCCCCTCCACTTTGGTACCGGTTTCAGGCCACTTTATAAATTTCAATTACAAGCGATCAAAATTTCCGAAACCTCAGTAGCTGAGCTGACCCTTCGCACCACGTGAATGTCCTGCGTTTGTCTTGTACTGTGTTTGTCTTCAGAGTGAATGCGTGTGTGTCACGTGAGCGTGCGTGTTGGGTGCAGTTCGCTGCGCTTTGAGCCGATTCGCAGAATTGGGGAAAAAGCGCCTATATTTATACTAACCGGTATTATTATTATTTATTATTATTGTTCAAGGATAGTGCCAGATCAGCTTGGCGCCTTCAGGCGCCAAGCTCATCTGGCACTATCCGTAGAATTATCATGGTCAATCTACCTCCTGCAAGTGGTACCTAGTAGTTTAAGTAACACTTCCAAAATTCGGGAAATGCGCCCATGGCGCTTTAAAGGTTAACCCCTTCCCTGCCCCTGTTCGTCCATTTTTTGTTTCAGAAATGGTTGTTCATTCCACGACCAAAAACCAAAACCGTTAAAAAATCATGGATAGAAACTGGTCTCATCAAGAGACATAGATCCTCATGAACCCCCGCATTCGCGGGGGGCTCATGAGGATCTATGTCTCTCGCAATTGGATCGTGTCCCTTTTTTCTCGGTTGTCGAGGGGTTACCGCTGAGCCGGCCACCAAGGCCGTCTCACGGCGGGACGGGTAAAAGTCTGAAAAGACTCACGGCGGGACGGGTAAAAGTCTGAAGAGACTCACGGCGGGACGGGAAGAAAGTCTGAAGAGACTCACGGCGGGACGGGTAAAAGTCTGAAGAGACTCACGGCGGGACGGGTAAAAGTCTAAAGAGACTCACGGCGAGACGGGTAAAAGTCTGAAGAGACTCACGGCGGGACGGGTAAAAGTCTAAAGAGACTCACGGCGAGACGGGTAAAATTCTGAAGAGAATCACGGCGGGACGGGTAAAAGTCTAAAGAGACTCACGGCGGGACGAGTACAAGTCTAAAGAGACTCACGGCGAGACGGGGTAAAAGTCTGAAGAGACTCACGGCGAGACGGGGTAAAAGTCTAAAGAGACTCACGGCGAGACGGGTAATAGTCTGAAGAGAGACAGGTTAGCCCTTTCCGTGCCGAGAATATCTGAACACCATCCAACTGCAAGAGTGCAAGAGGTATAGATCCTCATGAGCCCCCGCAGTCGCGGGGGCTCATGAGGATCTATACCTCTTGCTGACGCCGCTTTGAATCCATGCCCCTGCGACAGCGAGGGCTTGTTTATGTTGAAATGACAAAGGCTGCAGAATCAAAGTTTCCGTCAACGGGCACTGAACGGTTTAGGATGGCTGTGTCAAAACAAGATTATGTGAATATATAGAAAATGTTCCTGGCTAAAATATCACACGGGGCTAGATTTATTTTTAACCTACGTGTCAGCAGACTTTAAGAAACCTATGGTATACACACATACTTCGTGAAGATTTTAATACTGGTAAATAAATTAACTTTTTTTTTTTTTAACAGAAAGTTGAGGATTTTGTTCTGGGGAACATTCCTGGAACCAAAACATTAAAAGAGTCGACTGTTTTGGCCTCACACCGATCAGACCAGCACACAATATTAACCCGTGAAGTTCCCGGCTGTCTTAGGAACTTTGATTGAAAGTGGTGTCAGCAAGACTCATAAATCCTTATGAGCCCCCCCCCCCCCCCCCCCCGCAACTGCGAGGGCTCATGCGGATCTGTAACTCTTGCAGTTGGGTGTGTTCACATTTTCTTCGCATTGAACTTGTTAAGAAGAAATTGACATTAAACGTTTAGATGTCTTCGACAGTAATAAGGCTCAGTAGAAATGATGATGATGATGATGATGATGACGGTGATGATGATGACGATGTATAAATATTATTATTATTATTATTATTATTATTATTATTATTATTATTATTATTATCATCATCATCATCATCATCATTAACCCCTTCGCTACCTGTGGACGCTCATGAAATCATAACAAATTTAACGTCCAAAATTTAATTCCCAGCCATCAAAAGAACATAGATACTTAGCAACATCAGCAAGCGGCGTAGATCCTCATGAGCCCCCGCGACATCGGGGGCTCATGAGGATCTGTGCCTCTTGTAGTTTTTATGGCGTTCAATTTTGTTCTCGGTAATCAATTTTCGTTAATAATTTTTAAAAATGTTACCGCAGAAAGTCCTGAATACCTTGCCCGATGCCGTAGCTGCCGTACATGACGAGGAAAGAGTCGTTTCTGTCGTTGTACTCCTCGCTGCCTTTGGTGTAGTTCCGCAGGTCGCCGTCCTTTGACCACTGGTCGAGCAGAAAGGTAGCGGTCACCGCCAGGCCTTGGAAAGCGCAGTAGGCCAGGAAAGACACCGCCAGAGGCATCACGCCTGCCGATTTGAGAAAGTCCCCAAACACTTTGGCCTTCACCTGACGAAAGACAAAACATTAACTCCGTTCACTGAGGGGGACAAAAATGAACAACGCGCTACTGCAAGAGGTATAGATCCTCATGAGCCCCCGCGACTGCGGGGGCTCATGAGGATCTATGCCTCTTGCTGAGACCACTTTGTATCCATTGTTCATGGGACGGCGGGAGCTCTTTTGCTTTGAATTCACCCAGATTTTAGAGGTACAAAATGGCAGCGAAGCTCTTTAGTGAACATGGGCATAGGCGGTGATACGATGTCTAACCTGACAGTTCTCTGACTCGTATTAGTAAGCAAAACGCGAAAAGAACTTTAGAAATTGCACTGAGAAAAATAAAAAGAAAGAGTTGGAGTTTTCTGGCTGTCTGTTGCTGCTGTTGTTGTTGATGATGTTGTTTGTTTCTTTGTTTGTTTGTTGTTGTGGTTGGTTGTTGTTGCTAGTATTGTTGTTGATGATGTTTTTTGTTTGTTTTTTGTTGGTGTCATTCTTTTGTTTTGTTTTCTGGTTTTGGTTTGTTTGTTTGTTTGTTTGTTTGTTTGTTTGTTTGTTTGCTTGCTTGCTTGTTTGTTTGTTGTTTGTTTTTTATTTGTTTGTTTTTTCGTTTTGTTTTGGGTTTATTTGTTTTTTGGGGATTTTGGGGTTTTTTTTATTTCTTTGTTTGTTTGTTTTTTTTGGGGGAAGTGGGTGGTGATTTTGGGGTAGGGGTGGTTGAAAATGTGTTTCATGCAATCAACAAATTACAATAAGTGATTTTTTATTTAAGTGAACATTGTCCAAATGCTGCTTGTGTACATACATGTATGAAGTACTGTTGGGTTCTTTTGTTGTTGTTTTTTACGGTAGGCTTACTAAAAGTGTCATATTTTACAAGAGCCTTCCAAGCAAGAGCAGCCACGCCCTAAACGAAATACTGGTATAACTGTCACTGCAGTCACCTTGATGTTTTCTTTCCCAACGTCATATTTCTTTTACCACTCTTCATTAACCGCCATGTACATGAGGCACCGATGGCTGCATGGACAACAGAATTAAGAAGAAAAATAGTTTAACATCTTAACTGCCGGGGCAAAAGCGAACGCCACCCATCTGCAAGAGACAGATTGATGTCGTTTCGAACCCTATGTTGTTCACGCCTAAATTTGTCCCATTTATGTCTGTGTCGTTCACGTGAATGTCGGTCATTGTGCAGTCGTTTCAGACGTGTCATTCACGATCACTGACAGAGAGGGGGTTAAAACCAAAATCGTGTCGGCAAGCAAGGACTATTGTCACTCTTTCATGGGATATTTGAAGAGGTGGTTACCTTCCCTGTCTCTACGCTCTCCAAGGTAATGAGTCTACCTCCATCCGGCGCCTTGTCTGCCTTTATGCTCATGGACTGCGAGTCACCGGGGGTTTTGTGACTTTCTCTGGACGTGCTGTCAATCAAAGAAATAAGCATTGGCCATTGAATGTGACATCACTGCAATTGGGGTGCAGCTGCCCCGCCCACAGCAATGTGCTGCCAATCAGCGAAATAAGCAGTGGCCATTGAACGTGACATCAGTGCAAACGGGATGCTGGACCAAGCTATGTGCAATCTTTGCACTGAGTTCAGTGTCGAGAGAAAGAAATGAACACCACGCTAACTACTGCAAGAGGTATAGATCCTCATGAGCCCCACGCAAATTGCGGGGGTGGGGGTGAGTGGGGTCATGAGGATCTATGCCTCTCACTGAAACCACTTTGTATTCACTGTTCATGGGGCGGCTGGAGCTCTTTCGCGTTGAACTGACGGAGATTTCAGGCGCACAGTGACGGTATAGAGGTTAATACAGTGCAATCACGAAGCTTGGACTGCAATTTCAGGCGTACAGTGACGGTATAGAGGTTACAACAATGCAGTCACGAAGCTTGGACTGCAATTTCAGGCGCACAGTGACGGTAAAGAGGTTACAACAATGCAGTCACGAAGCTTGGACTGCAATTTCAGGCGCACAGTGACGGTATAGACGTTACAACAATGCAGTCACGAAGCTTGGATTGCAATTTCAGGCGCACAGTGACGGTAAAGAGGTTACAACAATGCAGTCACGAAGCTTGGACTGCAATTTCAGGCGCACAGTGACGGTATAGAGGTTACAACAATGCAGTCACGAAGCTTGGACTGCAATTTCAGGCGCACAGTGACGGTATAGAGGTTACAACAATGCAGTCACGAAGCTTGGACTGCAATTTCAGGCGCACAGTGACGATATAGAGGTTACAACAATGCAGTCACAAAGCTTGGACTGCAATTTCAGGCGCACAGTGACGGTAAAGAGGTTACAACAGTGCAATCACGAAGCTTGGACTGCAATTTCAGGCGCACAGTGACGGTAAAGAGGTTACAACAATGCAGTCACGAAGCTTGGACTGCAATTTTCCTTTCAGTCGCATTCCTCCAGATACATTTGTTTTGCGCTTGAGAAGACGCGTTACATACTTAACCCATTCAGCCCGACGGCCGTATTTCCCACATTTGGGAGGCGTCATCTAACGACTATGCACCCGTTGCAGGAGATGGGTCGACCACGATAATTCGAGGGCAGTGCCAGATTAGCTTGGCGCCTACAGGCGCCAAGCTAATCTGGCGCTACCCTTGAATTATTATGGTCGACCCATCTCCTGCAGTAGTGCGTCAGGGCTGAATGGGTTAACTCACTCTGCCCGTGACGCAAAACAACAAGATATGGCTCGACCCTGATAGTTCAAGGGTGGTGGCAGAATAGCTTGGCGCCTATAGGCGCCAAGCTATTCTGCCACCACCTAGCTTGGCGCCTATAGGCGCCAAGCTATTCTGCCACCACCCTTGAACTTTCATGGTCGATCCGTCTGCTAAATTGTAATGCAGTCCTCAGAGGATAACTCCAACATTTTGGGGATTTCGTACCTCGGACACAGTGAGTTAAGAGACAATGTCAATGCGAAACACAGTGAACTTGGGATATAGCAAATCGCGTGTGTGCCCAGACTTTCTTGTTGTTCTTGAAGTTTGTGTAAAGCGACGTAAATTACACAGAGATAGTGCTTGTGGTCGAGACCTGTGTTACGCTATCGTTATATGGGAAAAGGCAGTATTTCCACTTTTTTTTTTTTTTTGAAAAGCGAGATTGTCTTTGTGTAACAATGAAAACTCGCTTTTCTCAAAAGTAGATAAATATAGAATCTACATCGGTGTTTAGGTGATACTGAGAATCTCACTCGAGTGGTTTTAAACCCTTATCCTACGAGCAAAAGTAGGTAGGATAAGGTTTTAACACCAGCAGAGTGCGATTCTGAGTGTCACCTAAACACTGATGTAAGAATCTATTTCTTACTCACCTTTTTCTTGGCATAAGTCCGATGTCGGCTGGTCTTCGGCACACACCTAGCCACCACACAGCCGCCATTGTGTCTTGGCAAAGGTCTTGACGTAATTTACTTTGTAATGTGACGTCAATATTTTGGAAGCCAGACAAATGTTCATACTAGCGCAGTACATGACGCCAGAGTGCCAGACGCCACTGTGAAATGATGTCATTGCGCGTGAGCTGAAAGTAGGTCTAGATTCAATATCGCGTGTGCCCATACCTTTTTGTTGACCAGACTTTCTACAGGACAATGTTGTGCACACTTGACCGTTCCCGCAACACGGCTGTATCCCACACGTTGAATCACACGTGTGTGATACAGCTTTTCCACTTTAAGGTAGCAAAGAATGAGGTGGGTAACAAACTGTCTGGGGACTATTAACGCCAGCAAAATGTTACATCCGAATTGTGTAATATCTGACCTTTTTTCATCGGCGAAGTCGACTGCGGATACTATTGTTTGTAGTAGTAAACTGTGTCTGCTGCGCTTTGAATTTGCACCATACTACCCGAAAGTCCAAAACCACAGATCATCACATGTATTACCTTGAGATAGAACTGTCCAAGCTCTGACTGTAGCTGAGTTCCCCGGATGAAGTTTCCAATGACTGCTCAAGTCGTTCCTTCATTTCACGTCTTATGGCATCGACTAAAGAAAAACAAGATGGGATGAACCCTAACCCAACATGTCCCTTCTCTATGCGAGCTGTCCTGGCCGTCAAAGGTCTCTCTACCTGTTGTCGTTGACATGATTCTGATGTTGAAATATCTGTTATTAAAAAGCCTAGCAGATTTGCCACTGCGTCAGTGAGCTCGATCTATAAGGGACACAGTGCATACGCGTCGCTGGCTTGCCTTTTGTCGGGACGTAATTTTAGTTTTTAATTTTACATTTTACGTGATATGAGTTTCACTTTGCACTATAGACTTGCGAAAATGGTGATAATACTAGAATGACACGGTGCAAGTGCAGTCTTGCTATAAATTGTGTCAAGTGATGAATTTACATAGATACGTAATATACCACAGTACACGCGCATGCTATTCTGACGTGCGTCGATGTGTGTGTGTGTGTGTGTGTGTGTGTGTGTGTGTGTGTGTGTGTGTGTGTGTGTGTGTGTGTGTGTGAGAGAGAGAGAGAGAGAGAGAGAGAGAGAGAGAGAGAGAGGGAGAGAGAGAGAGAAAGAGAGAGAGAGAGAGAGAGAGAGAGAGAGAGAGAGAGAGAGAGAGAGAGAGAGAGAGAGAGAGAGAGAGAGAGAGAGAGAGAGAGAGAGAACTGCGTCATATCTAGAGTATAGCCTCGATGTCTGCGTTGTGACGAAGTTGCTGCTTTTACGTCACCAACACTGTCTGATTTTCTCGGGAAATCGAGGTTTTCAACTTCTTAAAAATTGTCTGCAAAAATTAATTTTACTGAAAAAGTTGAAAAGATACAAATCTGGCTAACGAACACATCCAATTATTTCCTCAATCTGGCTATATTCAAAATGTTAAGTGATTATGCCAAAACTTACGGACTCTAATATGGGACAACCGACTTTCAACAAACGGCCATTTAACTCTTCAATGTGACATCCAATTTTAATATACTCTCATGCCCCTATATGCACCTCTTGAGCGAAGCATTTCCCACAGTTTCAAGCTTGTAAGTACGGAGATTCTCGTGTTTACATATATACGCACACACATTTACACACATACGGCGCTCGCGCCAAACGTACGATCTACAGGGAGGTTAGCGTAAATAGATATGACTTAATTTTTATCTGGTTTCTGTAGTTGTCAGATTTTTAGTCCTGCCCGCCTATGACGTCATGGGCATGCTGCTGAATTCGGTCCACCGCGACCGATCCAAAAAAATGTTTTTTTTTTCCTATAAAACAGAAGGGACTTTAAAAAGAATCATTTTAACTTCTTCCCTGCCGAAAATATTCCAGACTGCAAGAGGCAAGGAACTTCATAAGCCCACGCAGATGCGGGGGCTCATGATGTTTTTGCCTCTTGCTGACTGTTTATACCCTATGCTTCATGGATTGATGGATTAGTTGTGTTAAATTTGTCCTTGCAAACTGAAAAATGCTGTGCTCACTGGCAGCGAAGAATTTGCAACGTATGGATTAACTCATTCGTGGCCAGCCGCATCCGGATGCGCGGCATAAACCGCGCATCCGGATGCGGCTGGCCGCGAATGAATTAACCCTTTCAGCCCAGACGCACTGCAACAAGATAACGATTGACGATGATTGTCAAAGAGTGGCGACAGAGCACCTTGGCGACTCCAGCGGACAACTTGCTCCGACGCCGTCCTTCAACTATCGCTGTTAGAGCTGTTCTTAATTAGACGAACTATTGACCGGCAAACCTAGATCGGAGAAGATCGGTGATCTTTTGGTTTGTTTCTTAATTGAGGTTGAACGAATCTAGGCGAACTTCAGCAAACCAGGTTTGCCGTGGTTCTCTTTCTTAACTGAAGTGCTTGATTCGGCGTACTTACTGTCTGCGAAGGTGTTCAAAATGGCTGCCGCTATGCCGCTTCGCGATTTGAACGATGTTTGTTTTTGTACTCCTTGCAGTAGCGACCCCACAAACAGCGTAGCGCCTCCCACAAATCAATAAAAAAAAATAGGTCTTGTTCTTCGCACGAGTGAAATATCGCCGTCCGCCATATTTGTTTTTATCGGTGACTGTCTTCTTATCTCCAACGCAGAAGAGGGTAAAAGTTTTGACCAATCAGAGAAAAGGTTCGCCTTGGTATGCTCAACACGTTTAGCGAACCTTTTCCGACAGCGAACTATGGTTTGTCGAGGTTCGTGAACTACTTCGAACTAGGTTCGCCGTATCTTTAGATCGTCCAATTAAGAACCAACCTGGTTCGTCCGAGATCGTGAACTCTAGTTCGTCAGAGTTCGCGAACTAAAGTTCGTTTAATTAAGAACATGCTCAATGTTAACTCCCCCGCACGTTTTAGAAATGCGGAATTGACAGTCTTTTATCGACGTGCAACATCACCACTCTGCGGGGCCCCTGGGTCTGGCTGACGTTTGACGTCATGAGCTGTATTCAGCTCTTCTCGGTCTGCTAGTGCCGTAAGTCAGCAATAAGGAGAAGTGTTACATGCGCCATTTTAATTCCTAAACAAAGATATGAAACACAAAAGGTTTTGTTCGGCTCAAAATTACTAAATCTTGGATAAGAGTGAAAGTTCCAAGAGGCATGGAACCTCATGAGCCCCCGCGGATGCGGGGGCTCATGAAGTTCTATGCCTCTTGCAGTTGGGCAATATTCGATTTTCCCTGGAGTGTTAAAGTAAGAGAGACGACTCACGTTCGGGGTCTGAGTCTGCCTGAGCATCCGTCAAATACGTCTTCAGGAACTGCGCGAAGGCTCCGTTGTGGGAAATAAGCTCCTCATAGCTGCCTCGTTCTGAGATCTTCCCGTCATTCATCACAATGATGTCATCCACCATGGGCAGCCAATGACAGCCGTGCGTCACAAGCACTCGCGTCTGTAATGACGTCATAGACATGATGTCAAGTGTAAAGCCCCCCCGCCCCCCTCCCCTTGCTCCCTTACAATTTGGTACTATCTATATCCGCTTTCGACTTTATTTCCCTCCCACAGGGTTTTCGGGTCGACTCTATTTTTTTTTTTTTTTAATTTCCAAGTATTTTAACATGACGACATAATGTTTTGATTATAAAAGAGCCTTAACCTCATCGCTGCTGACGATGACAAATTTTGCGTCGAAACCCATGCACTGCACACCCACCGACAGTCGCGTGAAGAACACGTATTAAATGGGACCAACAAGAGACATAAATCCTCATGAGCCCCCGCAATTGCGGGGGCTCATGAGGGTTTATGTCTCTTGAAGCTGTGTGGCGATCGCCGTGCCCCGGGCAGCTAAGGGGGGAGACCCACACAAGCATGATGACTATTACTCGCAATTTCAGGCGTCCACAAAAATCACCAGTCTAGGTGTCTTCAAGGTTAATAATACAACATTTGTGGGTTGTTGTTTTTTTTAATCTGATCATGTGCAATACAATAATAATACTTTATGGGATTAACGTTCGGCAAGACTACGGGATAGATATAGATAGATAGATAGATAGATAGATAGATAGATAGATAGATAGATAGATAGATAGATAGATAGATAGATAGATAGATAGATAGATAGATAGATAGATAGATAGATAGATAGATAGATAGATAGATAGATAGATAGATAGATAGATAGATAGATAGATTGTACATGATCAGATTTTAAAATATAACCCACAAATGTTGTCATAGACTACCTTATTTTTCAGAATACCGTTGTGGCCGATGACTTCTTTGAAGATGGCCTTGCCCACGTGGGAGTCGACAGCGCTGAGGGGGTCATCCAGTAGATAGACGTCACTGTCACTGTACACGGCACGTGCTACACTCACGCGCTGCTTCTGTCCGCCACTCAGGTTGATGCCCTGACATAAACACCGCATCATTAGCTCACGTCACAACTGACATCACTGTACACTGCACGTGCTACACTCACACGCTGTTTCTGCTCGCCACTCAGGTTGATGCGCTGACACAAACACCTCATCATTAGCTCACGTATCAACTGACGTCACTGTACACTGCACGTGCTACACTCACGCGCTGTTCCTGGCCGCCACTCAGATTGAGGCCACAGACAGACGGGGCGGTCCGTGGCGCAGTGGTTAAGGCGCCTGCCACCAATGCCAAAGGTGCGAGGTTCGAAAACGGGTTCCGGCGTCGGACTTTTCTCCTCTGGTAAGTGTTACCGTTAATTCGGGCGGACCGTCGGGGGTTCTTTCTCCGGGTACTCCGGTTCTTCCACCCCCCACCCCTCCCCCCTCACCCCCCACCCCCCCCACACACTTTGTTACCGGTTTCAGGCCACTTTACAAATTTCAAATACAAGCGATCAAAAATCTCTGTAATTTCAGTAGTTGAACTGGCCCTTCGTCTGTCTTGTTCTGTGTCTGTTACGTGAGTGTGCGTTTTGGGTTTCAGTTCGCGGCGCTTTGAGTCGATCTGCCCAAAAATTGAGAAAAAGCGCCTATATAATAACGGTATTATATTGGCTGGCTTGACTTCGCGAACGAAGATTTTATAGGAGTTGCCCACGACGTCTGCAGGCTTGTTCGTGGCTGCAGAGGCCAATCCGAGACAGGCAGGTTCGACCGCAGTGGCTGCAGGGGAAGGTATGGCCAGGGTTCTGAGCTGCGGCATCTCTGTTTTTTTCTCCTGAGCCGCTTGTCCTTAAGGCTAGCTCTGCGAGAGTCCTCAAAGGAGACAGCTGCCTTGTAAATGGTGGAGCGCCAGGTGTCACGGTCCGCAGCAAGCGAAGACCACTGGTGGTGGTCGATTTGGCAGGCACTAAGTGACTTCTTGAGACAGTCTTTGTATCTCTTCTTTGGTGCCCCTCTGTCACGGTGTCCAGTAGCAAGCTCGCCGAACAGGGTGATCTTTGGTAGGCGATGATCCTCCATCCTGGAGACATGCCCCGCCCAGCGGAGCTGTGTCCGCAGCAGCAAAGCCTCGATGCTCACAGTTTCAGCCTGTTCAAGGACCTCGACGTTGGTGACATAGTCACTCCAGTGAATGCCCAGGATGGTACGCAGGCAGCGCTGGTGGAAGCGTTCGAGGAGTCGTAGTTGGCTGCGGTAGAGGGCCCAGGACTCGGAACCATACAGCAGGGTGGTGAGGACCACAGCTCTGTACACGCTGATCTTGGTGCCTGTTTTCAGCTGTTGATTGTGCCACACCCGCTTGAAAAGTCGCCCGAAAGCACTGTTCGCTTTTGCCAGCCTGCTGTCAAGCTCCTTGTCCAGCTTGGCGTCCGACGTGATAATGCAGCCAAGGTAAGTAAACTGGTGCACTGACTTTAGTTCAGACTCGCCAATGGTGATGTGAGGAGGGCGATACACTGTCTTGGGTGCCGGCTGATGGAGGACCTCTGTCTTTTTCAGACTGACCTCGAGTCCAAAGAGCTGGGCAGCATCTGCGAAGCAAGACGTGATGCGCTGCAGGGCTCTCTCTGTGTGTGCAACGAGGGCAGCATCATCAGCAAAAAGCAGCTCACGAATCAGTTGGTCTAGGGTTTTCGTGTGGGCCTGCAGTCGTCTGAGGTTAAACAGGCTGCCATCGAGACGATACCTGATGTACACTGCATCGTCATCATCGAGGTCCACTGTGGCCTGCTTCAACATCATGCTAAAAAAGATGGTGAAGAGGGTCGGTGCCAGCACGCAGCCCTGCTTTACGCCGTTGAGAATAGGGAATGGTTCTGAGAGGTCATTGTTGAGTCTGACCTGGCCTTGCTGGTCCTCGTGTAGCTGGACAATCATGTTGAGGAACTTTGGGGGACAGCCAAGTCGCTCCAGGATCTGCCACATGCCTTGCCTGCTCACAGTGTCGAACGCTTTTGTTAGGTCGACAAATGTTACGTACAGCCCTTTGTTCTGCTCGCGGCACTTCTCCTGTAGCTGTCTCAGCACAAAGACCATATCGGTGGTGCTCCTGTTTGCTCTGAAGCCACACTGGCCCTCTGGGAGTTGGTCTTCAGCGATGGCAGGTACCAGCCGATTCAGGAGCAGCCTTGCAAGGATTTTCCCAGCAATGGACAGCAGGGTAATTCCCCGATAGTTGGAACAGTCAGACTTCTCGCCTTTGTTCTTGTACAGGGTGATAACGACTGCGTCACGGAGATCTTTTGGTAGTGTTCCTTCCTCCCAGCAGCAGAGAAAGCTTGTGGAGCTTGTTGTGCAGTGCTGTGCCTCCATGTTTCCAGATCTCTGGCGGTATTCCATTATTATTATTATTATTATTATTATTATTATTATTATTATTATTATTATTATTATTATTATTATTACACCACGTCATTAGCTCACGCGACACATTCTGTTTTTAAATAAACTTCTTCACCCACAGATAAAGCATCGCAGACTGCATGATGCAGACGTAATTATGCATTTGTCGGGTGCGTTTTGAAGTCTTTAAAAAACGTTGTTTTTTACTTCAGTTTATCCCTTTCAGCGCCAACACCCTACAGCAGGAGATTGATTGACCATGATAATTCAAGGGTAGCGCCAAATTAGCTTGGCGCCTTCAGGCGCCAAGCTAATCTGGCACTACCCTTGAATTATCATGGTCAATCCACCTCCTGCAAGTGGTACACAGTCGTGAAGCAACACTTCCAAAATTCAGGAAATGCGCCCATAGCGCTAAAAGGGTTAAAACCAGCTCGGTACACACGCCTTAACCCTTCACTGACAGCGGGCGTAGACTGTGTTTCTGTAATCTCTGTTAACCCGATCAGTGCCAACTGGCGTAGACTGTGTTTCTGTAATCTCTGTTAACCCGATCAGTGCCAACTGGCGTAGACTGTGTTTCTGTAATCTCTGTTAACCCGATCAGTGCCAACTGGCGTAGACGGTGTTTCTGTAATCTCTGTTAACCCGATCAGTGCCAACTGGCGTAGACTGTGTTTCTGTAATCTCTGTTAACCCGATCAGTGCCAACTGGCGTAGACTGTGTTTCTGTAATCTCTGTTAACCCGATCAGTGCCAACTGGCGTAGACTGTGTTTCTGTAATCTCTGTTAACCCGATCAGTGCCAACTGGCGCAGACTGTGTTTCTGTAATCTCTGTTAACCTGATCAGTGCCAACTGGTGCAGACTGTGTTTCTGTAATCTCTGTTAACCCCATCAGTGCCAACTGGCGTAGACTGTGTTTCTGTAATCTCTTTTAACCCGATCAGTGCCAACTGGCGTAGACTGTGTTTCTGTAATCTCTGTTAACCCGATCAGTGCCAACTGGCGTAGACTGTGTTTCTGTAATCTCTGTTAACCCGATCAGTGCCAACTGGCGTAGACTGTGTTTCTGTAATCTCTGTTAACCCGATCAGTGCCAACTGGCGTAGACTGTGTTTCTGTAATCTCTGTTAACCCGATCAGTGCCAACTGGCGTAGACTGTGTTTCTGTAATCTCTGTTAACCCGATCAGTGCCAACTGGCGTAGACTGTGTTTCTGTAATCTCTGTTAACCCGATCAGTGCCAACTGGCGTAGACTGTGTTTCTGTAATCTCTGTTAACCCGATCAGTGCCAACTGGCGTAGACTGTGTTTCTGTAATCTCTGTTAACCCGATCAGTGCCAACTGGCGTAGACTGTGTTTCTGTAATCTCTGTTAACCCGATCAGTGCCAACTGGCGTAGACTGTGTTTCTGTAATCTCTGTTAACCCGATCAGTGCCAACTGGCGTAGACTGTGTTTCTGTAATCTCTGTTAACCCGATCAGTGCCAACTGGCGTAGACTGTGTTTCTGTAATCTCTGTTAACCCGATCAGTGCCAACTGGCGTAGACTGTGTTTCTGTAATCTCTGTTAACCCGATCAGTGCCAACTGGCGTAGACTGTGTTTCTGTAATCTCTGTTAACCCGATCAGTGCCAACTGGCGTAGACTGTGTTTCTGTAATCTCTGTTAACCCGATCAGTGCCAACTGGCGTAGACTGTGTTTCTGTAATCTCTGTTAACCCGATCAGTGCCAACTGGCGTAGACTGTGTTTCTGTAATCTCTGTTAACCCGATCAGTGCCAACTGGCGTAGACTGTGTTTCTGTAATCTCTGTTAACCCGATCAGTGCCAACTGGCGTAGACTGTGTTTCTGTAATCTCTGTTAACCCGATCAGTGCCAACTGGCGTAGACTGTGTTTCTGTAATCTCTGTTAACCCGATCAGTGCCAACTGGCGTAGACTGTGTTTCTGTAATCTCTGTTAACCCGATCAGTGCCAACTGGCGTATACTGTGTTTCTGCAGTCTTCGTTAATTCAATACCCAAAACCCCTGAGATTTATCAGGAAAATATATTCAAAGTGGTGTCACAAGAGGCATAGATCCTCATGAGCCTCCGCGACAGCGGGGGCCCCTGAGTATCTATGCCTCTTGCAGTCGGGTGGTGCTTGTTTTCTCGGCGGTGAAAGGTTAACTCAGCGCCATGGAGCTCCAGCCGCCCCCCCCCCCACCCCCCCATCCCCCCCAAAAAAATAATAAATAAATAAATAAATAAATAATAATAATAAAATAAATAAATAAATAAATAAAACATGGACATAACATGATGACAGCAAGAGGCAACTGCGGGGGCTCATGAGTATCAGTGTCTCTTTAAGTTCCGTTGCGTTCAAATTTCCTCGGCATTGAAGTGGTTAAATTTAGTGAAGTATTGGTTTATATTTTCTTCGTACACACCTTCTCACCGATCTCAGTCAGATCGCCAGCAGGGAGGATTTCTAAGTCACGCTCCAGTTGGCAGCTTTCTAGCACGCGATTGTACTTGAACCGGTTGCAGGGTTTGCCGAACAGGATGTTGTCACGCACTGTTGCATTCTGGATCCACGCCTGCTGAGGCACGTAGGCGATGCTACCCTTTTGGGATGAAAAACAAAAACACACAAATAAAACTCCAGTATGTCATGGTCGCACAGAGAACAACGAATTTTAAAAAGTTCGGCGACCCAATTTTTTCTTTTTGTTATAAGCGAAGTAATTTCCATTATTACAAAAGTGTCTAAAGGACCTCTGAAAAGCGTCGTTATATCCAACATGCGTTCTATCCAATGTTGACAACCTGTTCAGCCTCGACATACTACAGCATGAGATAATCCTTCCTTCCCAAGATCCGCGCATGCGAGGAAACAGCCATCATCATCACTACAGCAGGAGATAGATCGACCAGCTAATTTAAGAGTAGTGCCAGATTAGCTTGGCGCCATCAGGCGCCAAGTTAATCTGGCACTACCCTAAAATTAGCTTGGTCGATCTATCTCCTGCAACAGGTACGTATCTCTATTTTATTTATTTTATTTTATTTATTTATTTATTTTTTTTTTTATTAATTTTTTATTGATTTTATGTTTAATAATAATAATAATTACGGTATTTATAATGCGCTTATCTTATAATAATTATAACTCTAAGCGCGCACTCACAACTCGCGCACGCATGCGCACGCTTTAGACAATGACTCACGTACCACAAATAGTGAAATACATTACGACGGTCAGCTTGGGGTGGGGAGGGTGTTTTTATTATATTATATTATATTATTATTATTTTTTTTTTTTTTTGGGGGGGGTGGGGACGGGGGGGGGAGGGGGGGGGGAATAGGTTAAAAATAAAGCCGACGGTACTATACTGCGTTTAATTGTTGCGGGACAATGATTTTACCTGAAGGCAAAAGGCAATATGTCCACTTTGTGAAAAGCGACATTGTCATTGAATATCAAAATAATTCTCGCATTTCGCAAATAATATGGACTTACTTTCTTTTGCCTTCTGGGAGACTGAATTGTAAGAACAGAACCAAAATGAATTGAAATCCCTCGCCACAACACACCAAACAGATAAGCCAAAAAACATGCAACAACAACAACAATAAACAAAATACATTTTTAAAAAAGATATAAACAAAAAATAAAATAAAATAAAACAAAACAGCAGTAACGGGTCTCCAGACACTGACCTTGGTGTTAACGGCTCCTGACCGTTTGTCCATCTCCCCCAAGATGGCGCTGATGAGGGAGGACTTGCCGCACCCCACGGGTCCCACCACCGCTACCAACCGTCCCTCCCCCACCGTCAGGTTAATGCTGTCATCATCATCATCATCATCATCATCATCGTCGTCGTCGTCGTCGTCATCTTCATCATTATCATCATCATGCCCACCACCACTAACATCGTCGCCATTATCATAATCACAGCCATCATCATCATCAGCAGTAGCAGCATCGTCATCATTACCATCATCATGGTTATCTTCATCGTCATCACAATTATCATCGCCATCATCATAATCATCAGGACCACCATCATCATCGTCGTTGACACCATTATCATCATCATCATCGTGAGTATCATTACCATGATGGTCGACATCGTTGTCGTTCGCCGTGAAACTAATGAGGTTTCGTTTGATACGAACGACCCCCAGCAAATTCAAGGGTAGTGCCAGATTAGCTTGGCGCCAGCAGGCGCCAAGCTAATCTGGCACTACCCTTGATTCACGAGAGCCAAGTCACGGCGGATCACAAGCTTCCACCAGAAGCATACACAACACTCTAAACATCTCCAAGAGGCATAGATCCTCATGCGCCCTGAGGGTTCATGAGGATTTATGCCTCTTGGTGACGTTTGGAGTGTTGTCCATACTTTCAGGGCTCATGATGATATATGCCTCCTGGAATTGTGTTAGAGTGTTGTTTACGCTTCACAAACTGCAATCCACTGCGAATTCGCTCTAATTCGTTGTTGACAGTCATTCGTCGCGAAGTGAAACCTCTCGAGTAAACAACGCTGTCAGTACAAACAAAATAGACTGCCTGCCGAACACCTGTCACCCGCCGTCTCAACCTACAAGCCCCTTGCCCCCACCCCACCCCCCTTCACCCCCTCACCCCACCTCCCTCCCCCCTCCCACCCGCCCCCCCCCCCTCGCACCACCACCACCACCCCTAAGCTCACGTACACACCCAATCCCCCATCTCGCAAGAAGGATGGTGGAAGGTCTGATATACAACCGAGCTACATACAGGAGAGTACTGCATCATGTGCATGGCTTTATATTTGGCATTAACCCCTTGAATGACACTGACGATACCGCTCGGCGGAAAAGACAAGTGGCTACGCGTCAGTCAGGGGGGTTAATGCATCACGTGATCACTTACTTTGAAAGGCAAAGTTTGCCTCGGCGACCCCACTTGAAATTCCCGTTTGCGATGGTGACGACGTGCACTGAAACATTCACGCCAGGGGCTCAGTTGCCTGAGCGAGCTTAGTCCTGCACCAGCTACTAAGCAAGGTGCGCTGCTATAGCGGCGCACCTTGCTTAGTGACTGGTGCAGGTCTAAGCTCGATAATGCAACTGGCCCCAGACAGTGAGGCATATCACGACTTGGTATGTTCAATGTGTGGTAGGCGTGTCCTGCGGTGATCATTAATTTTGCGGAACATTTTGAGAAAAAAAAAATAATAAAATAAACACGCTATTTGAATAACGATAACAGATCTTTATCTTCCAAGATGACAGGTACAGAGTCCTATTTTTACACATTCCCTTGCTATGTCTACTGTTAAAATGTATTAAAATGCATTACATTGTTTAAAAAAAATAAAATAAAATAAAATAAAATAACATAACATAAAACAAAACAAAACAAAACAAAATCAAATTAAATCAAATAAATAAAATAAAATAAATATTAAGAAAGGGATGAATTAAAATAAAATTTAAAAAATAAAATAAAAATAATGACAAAATTAAATAAATAAACTAATCTAAACAAAAATAAGTAACGAAATGAAATGAAATTTTTTAAAAAAATTTAAAAAATAAGACAAAATTAAATAAATAATGAAATGAAATATAACAGAACGAAATAAATTAAAAAAAAAAATAAAATGCATATGAACTGAGTTAACCCCTTCCAGTGATCGAGAATCGCACGTCTGATAAAAAAAAAACAACTGCACACTGAACTTCATTCGCGTGAAAAACACAGATGTAAATGGAACAAAACCAGACATAAACAACACAGAACTAACAAGAGACAAAATTCCTCATGAGCCCCTTTCTTGCAGCTGTGTAGCTTTCGGCTCGACCCGACGGGGATTATGGAGAATTATGCTAGACATGAACAACAACAACAATTTAAGGCACTGGTTGCTCTGAAACAGCAATTACAAGAGCGAATAATAAAAACAGACCTGCCGAGTGGTCGTGGCTGACACTGTCCGGGTTTAACTCCCCGGCGTTCAAAAACTTGTTGATGCGCCCTATGGACACGAAACACTGAAACATAGCACAAGATGAAAACACAATGTATGAGAGTCTCACTTTTTACTCCACGGCAGATAGAATTAAACTTGGTGCTAATGTTGATGATGTTAGGAATTTGTTGAGAGGTGTGTTGCATCTTAACAAATTTGAGACGTGTCGCTACTGAATACGCGGCATAAAAGCCGCGTTTCCGATTGCATGAGTTAGCCATATGCGCGTCGGTACCTGTTTTTTCTTATTTTATTTATTTATTTATTTATTTTTTATTATTTATTATTTATTATTTATTTATTATATATTATTATTATTTATTTATATATATATTTATTTATTTATTTTATTTATTTATTTATTTTTTCTTTATTTATTATTTATTATTTATTTATTATATATTATTATTTATTTATTTATTTATTTATTTATTTTATTTATTTATTTATTATTTTTTGTTGTTGTTGCCGCGATGATTCCTGTATGAAGGGGGGGGGGGGGGCGACAAGGGGGTAACAACGTTGTCAGCCACGTTCTAGTCGCTTAACCCCTTCAGTGCCCAGAAAATGCAAACACCACCCACCTGCAAGAGGCATAGATCCTCATGAGCCCCCGCAACTGCGGGGGCTCATGAGGATCTATGCCTCTTGCTGACAGTGACAGTACTTTGAATCCATGCTCCCGGGACAGCTCGGGCTCTGGGTGTTGAATTAAGGAAGATTGCAGAAAAACAGGCTGCCTCAGCCGGCACTGAGTCGGAGTAACGAATCCACTACTGTTCAAGATTCCGACCAATCTGATTAGATGTGACTCACACCTGCACTGTGAAGACGATGATTGTGGCGAATCTGCTGAGCGGGGCCCGCAGTATGTTGAAGAAAGCCAGTGACACGAAAGCCACCGTGGCCGTCAGCTCGTGCTCGCGGTCAGACAGGATGAAGGTGGCGAAAGTGGCCAGCGTCACCTGGGCGAAAAGCTACAGTGATTTACCCCTTCACCGCCAAGAAAAGTTGAAGCGGATCCAACCGCAAGAGACATAGATCCTGCTGAACCCCCCCCCCCCCGACCCCCCGCGAGGGGGGGGGGGGGGCTCATGAGGATCTATGCCTCCTGCTGAGACCACTTTCTGTGGCCATGTTCTTTTGGACGGTTGTGGCTTTTAGTCGTTCAGGGGACACAGGTTTCAGAAACAAAATGTGCGTGCGTTGGCAGGGAAGGGGTTAATACATATAATGGTAATACGAAAAATAAATAAGATGGGGTATATCCAATAGACGATTTCCCCCACAACCAGCAGTATTTCCTGTCAATGAGTGAGTGGGTGAGTGAGTGAGTGAGTGAGTGAGTGAGTGAGTGAGTGAGTGAGTGAGTGAGTGAGTGAGTGAGTGAGTGAGTGAGTGAGTGAGTGAGTGAGTGAGTGACTGAGTTATTTGGCCTTAACAATAAACAGGCGACTAAGGCCATCTATCGGCGGGAAGGCTTTAAATCTGACGAAGAAAGGTAAGATATAAATATATATTATAAAAATATTCCGGACTTACATGTCGTACAAGACTTTTAGGGATACAATCTACAGACTCTTGAAAACACTGAACGTGTCTGGACGAAAAACAGTGGATTAAAGCGCGGACAACCATGCGATAACGCATGTTTGTACTGGCTTTTAATCCACTGTTTTCGTCGAAACTCGTGCAGTTTTCGCCTACTTCTGATTTCCGAACACAGCCTACTGTAAATCGGCTCAAAGGTCCGCGTGACTTTCAAGCTGCTTAACCCCTTCAGTGCCGAAAAAAACTGAACACACCCACCTGCAAGAGGCATAGATCTTCATGAGCCCCCCGCAGTTGCCGGGCCTCATGAGGATCTATCCGCGTTTCTGGGACAGTTAGGGTTTTTGGTGCTGGCTTAACTTATTGTACCCTGACATCGAAATCCTTAAATTTTGCCGCTGTCCTCTGAAGACTGCATTGCAGTGCAGGACACAGATCGACCATGATAGTTCAAGGGTGATGCCAGAATAGCTTGGCGCCCATAGGCGCCAAGCTATTCTGGCACCACCCTTGAACTATCATGGTCGATCCGTATCTTGCTGTGGGGTGTCTGGGGTAGAATGAGTTAACGAGGATTTCAGAAACGTCGTCTGCGTCAGCTGGCACTGAGCGGGTTAAGTTGGCGTATATTATTATAGGTTAATGTCAAGCCAAAGCGAAATTTAAAAAAAAAAAGAAACCGGACAAACCGTATATGGCGCCATGTCCCAGATCAGACCCATGACAGAGTTGACGTGCACGTTCTTGAACAAGTACGACAACTCTTGCAGACGTATGTGTCGGATTTTCTCCCTGAAGGACTGTTCCCACGCGTACAGTTTGATCACCTGAGGAGAATAGTCACGCTGGTAATAACAGATTTCCTTTGCAACCAACGAGATCGAAATTGCGCTTGATGCACAGCTTGTACCATGAGCGTACTCAACACTCGAAACATCTCCAAGAGGAATAGATCTTCATGAGCCCTCCGGGCTCATGAAGATCTATGCCTCTTGGAGATGTTTGGAGTGCTGTCTGTGCTTATGGTTCATGTTGGTTATCCGTTGTGACTTTGCTCTCGTTACTTGTTTCGTTTCAAACGAAACCTCACTTCTATCATGCGGCTGGAGAACGTCATGTGCTGTGTCGTACTTTGCCATATATGTGACGCAGGTTTTTATGCTCGCGAGTGTGCTTTTGTTGTGGCCATAATTTCATATGGGCAATAATAAAATACAGTCTACTTCGCTTATAACAAGGTCGGCTGTAACAAAAGTCGGATAAGACAACACTTTTTCAGAGGTCCCGACACCTCTCTTTCTGTGTGAATAACTTAGCTTCTAACAATCACCGGAACTAACAACAAGACAAACTGGGCCTAACTAACAACAAGACAAACTGGGCCTAACTAACAACAAGACAAACTGGGCCTAACTAACAACAAGACAAACTGGGCCTAACTAACAACAAGACAAACTGGGCCTAACTAACAACAAGACAAACTGGGCCTGACTAACAACAAGACAAACTGGGCCTAACTAACAACAAGACAAACTGGGCCTAACTAACAACAAGACAAACTGCGCCTAACTAACAACAAGACAAACTGGGCCTGACTAACAACAAGACAAACTGGGCCTGACTAACAACAAGACAAACTGGGCCTGACTAACAACAAGACAAACTGGGCCTAACTAACAACAAGACAAACTGGGCCTAACTAACAACAAGACAAACTGGGCCTAACTAACAACAAGACAAACTGGGCCTAACTAACAACAAGACAAACTGGGCCTAACTAACAACAAGACAAACTGGGCCTAACTAACAACAAGACAAACTGGGCCTAACTAACAACAAGACAAACTGGGCCTAACTAACAACAAGACAAACTGGGCCTGACTAACAACAAGACAAACTGGGCCTCATGGCATTTGTTATATCCGGCGCTTTACATTTGTATTTCAGACTCGAGAATTGAATTATTGACATTTCGAAAAGCGCAATCACAAAAGAGTAACATCCTGCGCCACACACAGCGCAAAATGGGTCACACAGAATTGTTTTTTTTTTCTCCAGAATTTTATTTAATGTCTGTTCACATTTTGCTGAATTTACACCCACAACAGCTTACAAAACAAATAAATAAACTGAAACATAAGCACATATGCATGCATTTTACACGAATTGTCCACCATCGAGTGAATTCGAGCGTACAGACCTTTTGGATAACAGCGAGGTGACATTGCCTAGCACTGCATGTTTAAATATTGACTTTATACTATAACTTAACCCTTAGTCACTTAACTCATTCTACCCCATCACCGAAATCCCCAAAATTTTCCCGTTGTCCTCTGAAGACCGCTTTGCAGTGCAGGACACAGATCGACCATGATAGTTCAAGGGTGATGCCAGAATAGCTTGGCGCCCATGGGCGCCAAGCTATTCTGGCATCGCCCTTGGACTATCATGGTCGATCCATATCTTGCTGTGGTGTGTCTGGGGTAGAATGAGTTAAGGGCGATTTCCCCAAATTTGGGATTTTGTCCTCTGTAGGCTGCATTACAATCCTGGAGACAGATCGACCATGATAGTTCCATAGGTGCCAAGCTATTCTGTCTGGCATCACCCTTGAACTATCATGGTCGATCTACATCTAGCTATGGTGTGTCAGAGTTACACGAGTCAATACGTCTCATATCACAGGACTAGGTATTAAGTAAGAATCGCGCACTACAGGACCAGGAAACCTAAATATGTCAAGCGCCGTGGCCATGAGCCTTACGTCTGAAATGAGTAGCAGCAAACTTTAGTTCTACAAGGTTCCTGGTCCTGTAAATGTAATCCTACCTTGATCCCGTTCAAGATTTCGTTGAAAAGTTTCACGCGCTGGTCTTTGCAGACAAGGTTGGCTTCGCGGTACTGCTTCTGTTTCCTAGCAACCAGACTGTTGATTGGCACCTGTAGCACGAGAACTGCCACACCGACCAGCACCGACCAGCCTGCAAAATGACAGACGGAGTTGTTTCTATATAACAAGAGGAATGACCTAGAATCTAAAGAGTTGTGTTTCTATTTTCATGTATTAAAGGGTCTTCAACCTCTCTTTTTATTTATTTGTTGGGTTTGACAGACAGATTTGTGCTCAAGGCCGTAGCTTCTAGTTACCATTTATAAACGTGCTGGTCTGTGATTTTGAACTTACGCTTCTAGCGTGGTAAATTTCAAGGTCACAGACCAACCCTAACGGAGCACCTATGACCCATTTACTTGCCAGTGGACGGATATTGAAATATCTGTTGATTCAGCGTCAAAGACCCCAGCCGTCCAAGGAGCATGGATACACAGTGGTGACAGCAAGGGGCATAGATCTTCATGAGCCCCCGCAACTGCGGGGGCTCATGAAGATCTATGCCTCTTGCAACTGGGTTGCGTTATCATTTTAGTTCTCAGCAGTGTTCTGGTTTTGCGTTTAGACCCCAGTCGTCACATATTAAAATATCTGTTGATTCAGTGCCAAAGAACCCCAACTGTCCAAGGAACATGGGTACAAAGTGGTGTCAGCAAAGAGGCATAGATCCTCATGAGCCCCCGCAATTGCGGAGACTTACAAGGATCTATTCCTCTTGCAACTGGATCGTGGAGTCTTTTCCCAACACTGAATTGATTAACCTTGAAAAAGGGCACCTCAAAAACAATGGAGTGATTACCCATGATCTCATACAGCAGCAGGACGGCCACCAGGACCTGCACGGGGGTGGTGATGCCGAAGAAGACGACGTCAATCTGCTCCATGATCTGCTGGGCGTCCACGGCCATCATGTTGACGAGTTCTCCAGCGGTCACGCGACTCCGAGCTTCGTTGTTCATTTTCAGAACCTGAAATTATATACAAACAGTCCGCAGTCAATAAGATCATCCTTATATCAGACAAATTACAAAGTGCACATATTCCATCGATTCAGTTGTAACCCCACCCCCTCCCCCCCCCCCCTCCCCCCCCAAAAAAAAAAAAAAAACACGAAAAAAAAAACACTGTCAGAAAAGACATTTCTAAGCGTGTTTCTTTTTTCGTTGCGTTCTTTTCTGCATTTTACACGCTTGGCAGTCACTTATTTGTTTCGGATTTTTTTTTTTTTTTAATGTAGTCGGCCCGTTTCACCATAACAAAAAGAATCAGTATCTTCACAACGCTGCTGTATTTCCTCGAAATTATAAGACACTGGCTGACTTTAGTTCTCTGGCTGACAGTAGCACGTTTTCGATAGGTGATTCATGCAGGATAATGTCTTGCTATCTCTGAAACCGTGTCAAACATTCAATGCCGAAGAATCCACGCAAGGAACACGCATATAAATGGGCACAGTGAAAGACAAAGAACGTCATGAGCCCCCGCAGACGGTGGGGCACATGTTCTTTGCGTCTTGCTGTTGGAAATGGTTCACATTTTGACGATTTTGTATCAGCAACAATAAACACTTGTTTTCATTTTATTTTCCAGCATTAAAGGCTTATGCCGCCTATCCGGAGGCGCCACGTCTCGAATGAGTTAAGGCGTTTCCTGGCAGTGACAGGGTTAAGTTTTGCATTTTCCAGGCAGTACACCATCCATGCCAATGGCAACGAATTTCGCGTTTGAAAAGAGCGAAATTTGAGGGAAAAATACGCAGATGTAAATAAGACAGAAAGAGACGAAAAGAACATAGAACTAACAAGAGACATAAATCCTCATGAGCCCCCGCGAATGCGGGGGCTCATGAGGATTTATGTCTCTTGCAGTTCGGACGGGTAGAGTTCGCCTTGCCCCCGGCAGTTGAAGGTTGATAGGTTTACCTTTTTGTAAATGGCCGCTACTAGGACTGTCTTGATCCTGATGCCAACCCTTGTGGCGCGGAACAGAGAGTGTCCGAAAAACACGGCTTTGACCGAGCAGCACAAAAAGAGGCCCAGACACACCACGTAGCCATGCCATTCCCGGCCGCCCTCCATCTTGTTCTCCCGGTTTGACAGAAATTTCATCAGCAGGCTGCAAAGAAGAAGAAAACAGACCGATCTGTCAACCGAGATTTAAAAAAAAAAAATCAAAATATCGCTAGAGTTCAGATGATGATAATGAAGATGATGATAATGATGATGATGATGATGATGATGATGATGATGATGATGATGATGATGATGATGATGATAATAATAATAATGATGAGTTCTTATAACGCGCTGTTTTGCAGATTTTTTTAATAAATAATAATACCCTGGGCTCACTGCGCATGTACAGTGCACAAAGAGAACACTTTATCACACACTCACACGCACAATCATATAATGTTGTAAACCACCTCCAGCAGCACCACCAACACCCCTCCAACCCCACCCCCACCCCCACCCACACCCTACCCCTTCCAACACCTTGCATCCACTTCCCTGGCCCATCAAAAAAAAAAAAAAAAAAAACAAAAGAATCTAACATAGTAAAAATTCATTTAACAGTTTGGAAGGATTATAGAGAGAAACAGTTTAAAATTGTGTCGGTATGGTCCTATTTACTGGAGAAAACAACACCCCACCGTAATATGTAGTGAAACTACACGAATGTCAACAAACACGAATCATTTGAGAGTTAACCCATTCAGCCCCGACGCCCTACAAGAAAAGATAGGTCGACCATGATAATTCAAGGGTAGTGCCAGATTAGCTTGGCGCCTGTCGGCGCCAAGCTAATCTGGCACTGCCCTTGAATTATCATGGTCGATCCTTCTCCTGCAACTGGTGCATAGTCATTAGATGACGCCTCCAAAATTTGGGAAATACGGCCGTCGGGCTGAATGAGTTAATACCAGACTGTATGTATGAATTAGTAATTACAATTTTGTATTTAGATCCGTACAATAACTTATAAGGCAGTTTTGCTAAACGTGTCCATCCAGTGACACCAATGGTAAGAGGAAGAATCAGTACTTGTAACGCAACTTAAGTGACTCAGTATCACATGTAGTTTGCAAGAGGTATAGATCCTCATGAGCCCCCGCAACTGCGTGTACTCACTGAAGCAACACGGGACTGAGGAAGAAGATGACGTCAGAGTCGACCTTGAAGCGGTACTTGTAACACATCTTAAGTGACTCAGTATCACATGTAGTTTGCAAGAGGTATAGATCCTCATGAGCCCCCGCAACTGCGGGGGCTCATGAGGATCTATGCCTCTTGCAGTTGGTTGCAGGTCGCTGCGTGCGTGTACTCACTGCAGCAACACAGGACTGAGGAAGAAGATGACGTCAGAGACGACCTTGTAGATGAAGCAGACGAGAAGATCCCACCAGAACATTTTGGCCAATACTCGAACCAGACTGGTCGTCTTCGGGCGTCTGGGCTATAAAATCCACAGAAGAAAAGAAGAAAAAAAAACAACCCAAGTGACTTCTAGAAGAGACAGCTGACCACCAAACGTGTTAAATGCTCAGAAATAACCACGCAAAAAAGAAACACCCTTAAAAACGACAAACACAAAACTTTTTTTTTCTAATTTATTTATACCAACAAGCAAAAGAAATGCGCCATTTTTTTTAATCGTCGCAAACACTAAAATACATGCAGCAAACTGCGGACTTGTTTGTCTGTTTTGAAAAAGAGTTATCACCCGAAATGTAAAAGTTCTATTACACGTAAATTTGAAGACACATTTTAGCACCATTTGTGTCAATGATGCCTTGTCGACACAGCTAATGAACCTTAACAGCAGTTGAGACACGCAGCAAAAGCAGACGCAACAAAAGCACTTATTTATTCTGCACAGCCGTTACCGTGTCAATCTATTTTTAGCTGTTTCTCGTACTGATAGCGTCGTATTTATAGAACGGAGTGGAGTCATTGTCAGGTTCTTTGATGTAAGACGACTTGTGCTGGACTGGATTCTCCTGTGTTTAAATAGACCTGTGTGTAGCGTTTTGTAACCATCTATTACAGAAGTGTAATTTTGAAGCGTTACGGCGGTAGTGGGCCTTTAATAAACAGAATCAACGAAACACGCAGACGATAAATAGACTAGTGTTACAGACGAGCTGCAGAATACCTTGATAGCTTCAGCAAATGACTCAGAAGAAATGATCATGAACAACTGCTGTTTAACTCATTCTACCCCAACACCGAAATCCCCAAATTTTGCCCCTGTTCTCTGAAGACTGCATTGCAGTGCAGGACACAGATCGACCATGATAGTTCAAGGGTGATGCCAGAATAGCTTGGCGCCCATAGGCGCCAAGATATTCTCGCATAACCCTTAAAACTATCCTGGTGGGTCCATATCTTGCTGAGGTGTGTCTGGGGTAGAATGGCCGACTCACGTATTTCCCAAATTTTGGCGGCGTCATCTAACGACAATGCGGGAGATGGATCGTTGCTGGCGCCAAGCTAATCTGGCACTACCCTTGAATTATCATGGTCGATCCATCTCCTACTGTAGTGCGTCTGGGCTGAATGGGGTAATACTGTTTCATGCTTTTTGACCCCCTCGCTGTCAGTGGTCGCGGATTTCACGTCAGAAACCTCTACACTTTGGCCGACATTGGCGTGAAGAACACAAACACGATAAGACCAAAGAAACAGGCATAAAGAACACAGGACTAACAAGAGACATAATTGCCTCTGTTTTCGTGACGCGTGTGTGCGCAAGCCTGTCTGCACGCCTGTTACGTATGTGTCTCTTTGATTATCTTATGATTGTGTGTTTCAACCCTCATGAGCCCCCGAGACTGCGTGGGCACATGAGAGTTTGTGTCTCTTGCGTCTGGGTAGCGTTTGCCATGCCCCGGCCGTTAAGGTGTTAAAACTAAACAGGTAAGCAGCCACATATGCATAAGATAATCATAGAGACACATACGTAAACAGGCGTGCAGACAGGCTTGCGGACACGGCGCGCACACACGAGTCGGGGAAACAGACATAATAGCGTCATAATTATACTGACTGTTCTGTAACTTTGGACCTAACGTCCTTTAACCCGTTCAGTGCCGAGAACATTTCAACACCACCCAACTGCAAGTGGCATAGAACCTCATAAGCCCCCGCGGGGGCTCATAAGGATCTATGCCTCTTGCTTAAACCACTTTGAATCCCTGTTCCTTGAACGGATATTTTTTTTGCGGGGGTGGTGGAGGAGGGGGGGTTGAGTTAACGAAGACTGCACTGAGAAGCACGGCTGCGTCAGCTGGCACTAAACGGGTTAACAGTAACTTAAAAAAAAATCCCAGAGCAGCACACAGTGGTGAACATACCGGCTGGGTCATCCTTTCAAAGGAGGTCAGAAAAGTAGTTTCCGTGCTGTCTTCACAATACGACCCGGAGTCCCCGTGCCAAAAACCGCAACTGCAATTGAAAATGACGCCGCTTATAATCTGTCTCAATCTAGATGCTGACACATACGCTGCTCATTACAAAAAAAGACACAGTGACCCCTCTTCAAGCGGCACAGATCCTCATGAGCCCCAGCAATTGAGAGGTTCATGAGGATCCATGCCTCCTGCTGGCTCCACTTTGTAGCCATGTCCTCAGTGGTTGTCTCTCTAACCTCTTACGTGCCTAGTAGAAGTGGACACGATCCAGCTTCAAGGGATATAGATCCTCGTGGGCACCCCCGCAGTTGCGGGGGCTCATGAGGATCTATGTCTCTTGGCTGACACTACTTTGTATCTGTGTTTCTTGGACAGACGACATCCCTGGGAGTTGAATTAACCACCCAGAAAAAAATCATGAAGACAGAATGCAAAAATAGACAGTGAAGTGGTTAAATGCCACCTATTTAACCCCATGATTGCTGGAGCACAGCGACCAACAAACAAAATGAGAGAGACATAGATGCTCATGAGCCCAAACGCACCCAACCCGTGAAAGGCACCTTCGTCAGTTCCTTTATCTCATTCAGCCGCGACACACCACAGCACGACATGGATCATGCATGATAGTTCAAGGGTGGTGCCAGAGTAGCTTGGCGCCCATGGGCGCCAAGCTATTCTGGCACCACCCTTGAACTATCATGCTTGATCTGTCTCTAGAATCGTAACACAGAGGGCAACTTCGAAATCTGGGGATTTCGGTCTTGTGGTAGAATCAGTTATGAAGCAAACAAAGTTCTAGTTATAGGTCTTTCGCCATCAGAGCGCGCAACGTTTTCCGTAAATTTCTCCGCAAAAAATCCCCACTTTTCTATACCCATCTTACAACAAATATCAGTCATTGACAATTGACCTAAATACGATTTACTTTTAATGAACTCGAGCGATGTGCCAGTTTCGCTGTACAGTTGTAAAAAATCGGATTTTTTTTCATAAATTTTACATCCCTTAATGTGCCCCAGATATATTAAGCCCAGTACAAGAAAGATCCATTTTCACGTGAACGTGCCAAGTTTTCAAACCTGAAACAGCACAGGCATACATGAAGTCTGCGTGCTTGACCTCGATATTGAAATCTGTCTGGGCTCTATTAGGGTTTTGAAAATGGCTTGTTTTTTCGTGTTTTTTTTTTTTTTACTTTTCACCGAATTTTTACGACTTTACCGCAAAATCGACAAATCATAGGAGTTAAGTAAAAAATTAAAAAAAATTTAAAAAAAATTATATTTTAGGTCAACTGGCACTAAATGACATTTTTTTTAAAAAGATGTACAGAAAATTGTTTTTTTGCGGAGATATTTGGGAAAAACGTTGCGCGCTCCGATATCAAACGGCCAATAACTGAAACCTTACAGACGATTTCCGGAAATCAGAAGTAGGTCAAAAGCTGCGCGAGTTTTGACGCAAACAGTGGATTAAAAAGCTCGGACGAACATGCGATATCGCACGTTATGTGCACGAGTATAAAATCCATTGTTTGCCTGCAGGTATTGACTTACTACCGAATAGTTATTCCGAAGTTTAACACATTCTGCTCCAGGACCGAAATCCGCAAATTTTGAAGTTGCCCCCTGAAGACTGTATTAACTCCTGGAAACAGATCGAGCGCCAAGCTATTCTGGCACAACCCTTCAACTATCACGCTCGATCCATGTCTTGCCTTGGCGTGTCTCAGTTGAATGAGTTAACGTCCACGGCACAGGAGTGACAATGGCCGGCCCTGACAGGCGGGTTAAAGGGGAAGGGGGGGGGGGGGTGGGGGGGGGAGGGAAAGTGACAGGGACAAATATTTATTATGGAGTGCAACCTGGGCTGGCCATTTTGTACCACATTTTAGACACCAAGGGATGTAATTTTTCTGGGAAGCGTTAGCGCTTTAGCTGAGTGTTTCCCCTTCAAGTATAGGAAACTGACCTTTTGGGGCCGCACCTGGCGACCTCCGCGTTCCACGCTCTCTCGAAGACAGGTACCACTGTGCTGCTATGTTCGCTACGGTTCAATTGCCACAGGTCGGCTTCCGTCAGATCTTTCTTATAACCCGTCACCACCAGCCTGAACAATGAGACGCACACGCATACACACACATCGACGCGCTTTCAGAAAAAAATACAGGTGTACTTAGTATTGCATGTAGCTAGGTAAAGTCAACCAGATTTCACACAAATTATAGCAAGAATGAAATTGTACCGTGACATTTTAGTTTTGTCACCATTTTCCCAAGTCTTGAAGCGAAAGCGAAACTCATATCACGTTAAATATAAAATTACGTGAAAACAAAAAAACAAAATACGTCATGACAAATGACTTTAGACAAACCCGCAATGACGCGTATGCACTGCGCGCGCCCCTTATAGAGTTCACTATGGCGCATTAGCACATCTGCGAGGCCTTTTGAAAAGGACATATTTCAGCATCAGAATCAAGTCATAGACAAAAGGTAGAGACCCTTGACAGCGAAGACAGCTCTCATATAGAAGGGACTTCGTGGTTTCTTGTTTA
Source organism: Semisulcospira habei (assembly GCA_036245525.1). NCBI lineage: Eukaryota > Metazoa > Mollusca > Gastropoda > Semisulcospiridae > Semisulcospira > Semisulcospira habei. The sequence goes on from BTPG01000003.1 coordinate 8,730,311, forward strand.
TCCCATTTTGTTTATCTTGTTACTTCTTTGCCAGAATGTCTGACCCGCACACCGAAAACGTCATGTGCAAGCTCCGGAATGCGCTCCGATCAGCCCCATTTCAAAGTCTACCGTATTTATAATACGGTAGACAAAAACAACGAAGAAAAATATCTTAAGATTGTACTCTTCGTGTTTATTGTTTGGAGTAAAGAATTTTGTTTGAGGAAAAAATACGATTTTTTATTCAAGTATGAATGCTTGATCGTTTAGTTGTTTGACTGTCGTTGGCCCTCCCCCCTCGCCCCCCCCCCTTTTCCTCCTTCTCCCCCCCCCCCCTCCCGTCTCCATAAATCGTTTGATGTCTTTTATGTGGTATAAAGTCAATCAATCCCGCCCCCCCCCCCTTTTTTCCTCCTCCCTTCCCCCCTCCCCCTCCTCCCTCCCCCCCCCTCCCAACACACGTTTGATTTGACTTAGGCAGGGTGGTAAGTAACATTTCAGGCACGCTGCCCGTCCCCTCTCCCGTCCTTCCCCCCCCCCCCCCCCCTTCCGAATAAATAAATAAATAAATAAATAAATAAATAAATAAATAAATAAAAATGAAGTAAAGCTTGAAGTGACGTCATTTCGCTATTGCTCGTTGCTATTATTCTTGTTCAGAATAGCTATGCTACGCCAGACCACAGAGTGGCGGGAATCGCCGTGTATCCGTCTTTATTTCTGTGTGCCAGTGTGCATGGATCAGAGGGTGGGTTAGAGTAGAAGGAGATGGATTCCTGTCGCTACACGAGCCCACAGAACGTACTAATGGCGGAAAGCGCCGTGTGTCCGTTTTTATTTGTGTGCGCCAACGTGTGTGTTGATCAGAGGTTGGCTTAGAGAGGAGGGCAATGGATCAGGATAATAAGCCTAAAAATATAAACAACTCTGAATGCTTCTAAAATATAAACGCATGTAAGCTCCAAACAATACGGTAGACTTTGGGATGAAATCCTCATCTTGTTTTTTTTTATTATTTTTTTATTTTATTCTCTATAAATATTTTGTCCCCTACAAATAAAACGGGAGTGTGATGGGGATTTGGGGAGTAGGGGATTCTCTGTTAGCCGCCCCACCCCCTTGCCCTTGCCCTTCCTCTTGCACTTCCCTTTGCCCCAGTTCCCGGTTCTTAAAGCCACTGTTGAGGGAACAAGACAACGGCAAAAGCATATATCAGAAATCTCAGTCACGGTCGTCAACCTGCCATGGTTCAGAGACAATGCACGGCCTCTACCGGTAAATTAATTAAAATCAGTTTCCTCTTAGTTTTCCTGTTAACCCGTTCAGTGCTAGCTGACAGACTGTGTTCTGCGTTCTTTGTTAATTGAACTCACAAACCAGATAGGTGAGGCTAGCGCTGGCGGGGGCAGGGGATCTAACTGTTTGTCTGTCCAGCGCTGTGATTCCCTTTGTTAATTGAACACCCAAAATGTCCTAGATTTCCCAGTAACGTCGATTCAAAGTGGTGTCAGCAAGAGGAATAGATCCTCATGAGCCCCCGCAACTGCGGGGGCTCATGAGGATCTATGCCTCTTGCGCTGGGTTGGTGTGCAGATTTTCTCGGCACTAAACGGGTTAAATTAAGCGTCTCTCCACAGGTGTCCTTGGCCTGTAGTGTAGTCAGACAAGCGAATTTATTGCTTCGTGGTCAGTTGGCGGTCAATGTCAACTAGGTCAGTTTCCTGTCGGGCTAAGTGTGATTTCATGTATGTGTAGCGAGACTGGACCCGTCCCAGACAAGTCCCAGCGAGCAACATAGATTTAAATGAGCCCCTGCTAGTAGCAGGGACTCATGAAAATCTATGTTTCATACGAGCCATGATCCCTCCAAAATGAGGATGTTATTTCAAGCTTAACGTACGAAACATGAAGCCTAATAGCCAGTGTACAAGGTTTTGGCGATGGCTAGTGTTTCCGCACTTTAAAGGCAAAACACAGTCATTGCAATTTTGTGAAAAGCGCTATTTTCATTGTGAGGCAATGGAATTGTCGATTTACACAAAAAAAGGAATTTGTTCTCTTTTGCTATCACAGGGTAGATTTAGTCTGAAAGTCCATCAATCTTACTCCGTATGACTTAGACTCGAAAGTATTTCGTCTCAGAAAATTGGTGAGGTGTCGATTTCCGACGAACGACCCAACAACGTTCTACGTTTTGCTGGCAATATTCTGTAATCGCTTTTCATCATCACTGTCAGCATCAAGCTCCCCCTTAGCCCTCTGTACCCTACCCGGATCTGTCCTGGAGGATTTGGGTGGGGTTAACTACTTTTTAGTTCCCAGGGTACCCTGGTCAGCCCCACAGGGTGGGGTTTCCCCTCTTTTTAAGGGGCATGTGTTTCTGTCAAGGAAAGATCACTGGAGGCAACTTCGCAAAGTGAAAGCGCAATTCTTTTTACTATATATATATTTTTTTTTTTTTTTTGGGGGGGGGGGTAAAAAAGACACATTTTCGTTTCATTGCAAAAACAATCTTGCTTTAACATCAAAAGTTACTGTATTTCAGAAAGAGTGATGTGCGGGTATATGTATGGTAAAAGTGTGGGCGGATTGCGAGTAATTTAATGTTCAGCAGGAACTAGTAACGATTTGTCCTTTTGCATGGTGTATTTAGTAGATTGGGTGGGTTGTTGGGGTTTTTTTTTTTCTTTCGTGCTTTGTGTGTGTGTGTGTGTGTGTGTGTGTGTGTGTGTGTGTGTGTGTGTGTGTGTGTGTGTGTGTGTGTGTGTGTTGTGTTGTTTTTGTGTTTTTTTCTCCTTTTATTCCCCCTTTTTTATTTTTTTTTTTTTTTTGTGGGGGGGGGGGGGGGGGGCGTGTGTTTGTTTGTGTATTGTTTGTTTTTCGTTTATTCATTTGTTGTTGTTGTTGTTCGTGTTTGTTTTTTTTTTTGTTTTTTTGTTTGTGTGTGTGTGTGTGTGTGTGTGTGTGTGTGTGTGTGTGTGTGTGTGTGTGTGTGTGTGTGTGTGTGTGTGTGTGTTTGGTTTGCTTTGTTTTGTTTTGTTTTTGTTTTGTTTTTTGTTTTGTTTTTGCGGGGGGGGGGGGGGGGAGAGGAGAAGGAGGGAGGGGGGGGGGGGTGTGTTGGTTGTTTGGTCGTTTGACTCGTTCGTGTATTGCTTGGTTGTTGGGTTGCTCGTTTGACTTTTCAAGTGTTTAGTTTTTGTATGGAGAACTTTGAACACCACCCATCTGCAAGAGGCATAGATCTTCATGAGCCCCCGCAACTGCGGGGGCTCATGAAGATCTATGCCTCTAGCTGACACCACTTTAAATCTATGTCCGTGGACACCTGGAGTTCCGTGGTATTGGCCTACACTACGGCGTCCTTTTACATGGACAGAATGAATTATTTGCTAGTAACGCACGTAGTTGTGACACAAGCATCATCATCATCGTCATCAATTCCAGATCATTGTTGTTGATGAACTTACTTTGTCATCCACCAGAAGTTGAGAAAGGAAGGAAATGAGCACGTGGTCTCTGGACATGGCGCCTGTACGGAGAACAGAATAAAACATGCATTTAATCACTTAGACATTCTACCCCCGAGGACCGAAGTCCCCAAAGTTTGAAGTTGCTCTCTGAATGGACTCTATTACATTTTCAGAGACAGACTGATCATGATAGTTAATTGGTTGTGCCAGAATAGCTTGGCGCCTATAGGCGCCAAGCTATTCTGGCACCACCCTTAAACTATCATGCACGATGCATATCTTGCAGCGGTTGTCGGGGCTGAATGAGTTAACTTTTTGACTGCTAATGACAAAACCGTTCGGCGGTGAAGGCAACATAAAAGCACAGCTCAGAGGTCAGAGTGAAAATAGAGTCCAAAATAGCTCAGGCGGTTAAGCGCTTCTGAGCAGGAGAGCGAAGGGAATCGCCGGGTCGTGGGTTCGAATCCCCGTCCCGGCCCCGGTAGCTGGACTCGCAATCCAGGGGGAAAAGACGGGCTTGTTCAAAAGCACGTCTGTTGAAAGGTCCTGGTAAAACAAAGTGGCACAGTTGCAGTGCGCCTGAGTTGATCAGTGTTCAGGTCGAATTCCATAGGCAATAGATTCCTCTGTCCCCCATGTCCCGCCCGTCAGAGCCGTCCATTATCACTTCGGTGCCGTGGACGTTAAACCCAGAACTAACCAGAGTATGAAGCATGCCCTGCCCAGGCAAAGAGTCAAAGCGGGTTACAGAGACTAAAGTGGGAAGGGAGAATACAATTTTATTTTGGCAGCCCGAGAGCCGAAGTGGTCTGCCTTTTCTAGCCCCAACAGTTAAGTAGGTTACGTACCACGCACAACCCTGGAGCCAGTTGCATGAGCGAGCTTAGTCCTGCGCCGGCCACTAAGCAAGGTGCGCCGCTATAGCGAGCTTAGTCCTACGCCAGCCACTAAGCAAGGTGCGCCGCTATAGCGGCGCACCTTGCTTAGTAGCTGGCGCAGGACTAAGCTCGCTCATGCAACTGGCCCCTGGAGCTGTGGCGGGCTGCAATTGAATTGAATAAACGGGGCAAGGTGAATAAAGTTTGATGTTAAACCCCTCCCTGCCAAAGGACGTATATTTTGTTTCTGAAACCTGTGTCTACTGAACGAGCAAAAGGCACAAATGTCCGAAGAACGCGGATGCAAATTGATTTCGGCAAGAGGCGTAGATTGTCATGAGCCCCTGCAGGTTACACCTCTTGCTCGTTAGTGCTTGTAATTAGAAGAAACTACCAAGTGCTGTTTCTTGCTTACTTCTGAACAATTTTATTATTATTTATTTATTTATTTATTTAGTGAATGAATACCAGTTACTTACTTTTGCGTCTGTTTCATCCTGGCAAGGGAGGCTATCGACGAAGAAGGTGAGACAGAGTGATGCGACTTGAGAGGCGAAGCTGACGATCGTGACGGTGAAGTACAGTGGCTCCGTCACGTTTGTCTGTTGACAGATCAGTGTAACTGTGCGCTGGTCTGTGATTTTGGACCTTACGGTTTGAAGCTTTAAAGTCCAAAATCAGAGAACAACACACATATTTAGCCGTGGAGCCCTGAATCAAGGGAGAAGGGGGAGGGGGTGGCCGGGGGCGATTGGGTGGGGGATAATGATTTATTTTTCATGAGGAGAGATCGCGCATCATTTAACCCTTTGGGTGTCGGTAGCGGTTTTTGCCGCGATGATGCCTGCAGGAATCATCGCGACAAAAACAGCTACCTACAGCCAAAAGGTTAATGATAGTTTATTACATACGTAGAGAGAGAGAGAGAGAGAGAGAGAGAGAGAGAGAGAGAGAGACAGACAGACAGACAGACAGACAGACAGACAGACAGACAGACAGACAGAGAAACAGAAAGACAGACAGACAGACAGAGACACAGACAGAGACACAGACAGAGACAGAGAGACATACAGAGACAGAGACAGACAGACAGACAGACAGACAAAGAGTCCCACTTCTGACACTCATTATGGACATTAGTAAATCTCTTGTTTACAATATAGCAAACAGTTGTGACCAGTGCTTGGAGATCGCAATTAGTCATGTTGATAAATTAGGCTAGGTGAAGTTAGGTGGTGATACTGCACTTGTACAAGGAGGAAACATCCAAACGCCAAAGCAAACACACACACCCACACACGTGCAAACACATACACACACACACACACGCAAACACACACACACACACAAACACACAAACACAAACACACACAAGCACGCACACACACACACATACATAAACACCACACACACACACACACACACAAGCAAACACACACACAAACACATGCACAGAAACGCACATACACACAAATACACATGCGCACACACACACGCACACACACCATATACACACAAACACGCACACACACCACATACACACACACACACACACACACACACACACACACACAAACAGATACACACGAACGCACTGACATTCACGTCGACAACAAACGCATGGCCAGTCGCAGGCAGCGTACGCACTCTACTGACTGTTTACCTGCTTCTTGATCACGCTATATACTGTGATGACGCTACAGAGTGACGTCAAAAGCCAGAAGAAAAATGGCACCCCCAGCCCCTGTGCTCCCTTTCGGCGTTCAAGATTTGTCATGAAGGCAACCGCAATCTGTAATAACAGAAAACAAACACACAAACAATAAACAACGAAAAAAATAAATGGACTATTCACATTTTGTCACGTAAGAATATTTTCTAAAATGTGTAGTAATACACTCCGCTGTCTGAAGGCAAATACAGAACAATTTACATTTATTTGTTTTCGAAACGCGATATTTTCATTTTAATACGGTACACTTTGGATAGAACCCCGGTAGCAGAAAGTCTTCGGGCCCACGACGGCCTCAGTGGGCCCGAGGACTTTTAATGACCATATCGCCAAGTGACAAATCTCCAAGGGTTTCCAAGTTTCTTGTATCTGACTGTCGAGACCTTTGAAAAAGGTTTTGTTATAACCGACTTGTGTCATGTCCGACCTTGTTATACGTGATGTTATAGCCGACTTGTGTCACGTCAGACCTTGTTATACGTGATGTTATAGCCGACTTGTGTCATGTCCGACTTTGTTATACGTGATGTTATAGCCGACTTGTGTCATGTCCGACCTTGTTATACGTGATGTTATAGCCGACTTGTGTCATGTCCGACCTTGTTATAGGTCATGTTATAGCCGACTTGTGTCATGTCCGACCTTGTTATAGGTTATGTTATAGTCGACGTGTGATATGTCCGACTTTTTATAGGTCATGTTATAGCCGACTTGTGTCATGTCAGACCTTGTTATACGTGATGTTATAGCCGACGTGTGTCATGTCCGACCTTGTTATAGGCCATGTTATAGCCGACTTGTGTCATGTCTAACCTTGTTATAGGTCATGTTATAGCCGACTTGTGTCATGTCCGACCTTGTTATAGGTCATGTTATAGCCGACTTGTGTCATGTCCGACCTTGTTATACGTGATGTTATAGCCGACTTGTGTCATGTCCGACCTTGTTATAGGTGATGTTATAGCCGACTTGTGTCATGTCCGACCTTGTTATACGTGATGTTATAGCCGACTTGTGTCATGTCCGACCTTGTTATACGTGATGTTATAGCCGACTTGTGTCATGTCCGACCTTGTTATACGTGATGTTATAGCCGACTTGTGTCATGTCCGACCTTGTTATACGTGATGTTATAGCCGACTGGTGTCATATCCAACCTTGTTATACGTGATGTTATAGCCGACTTGTGTCATGTCCGACCTTGTTATACGTCATGTTATAGACGACGTGTGTCATGTCCGACCTTGTTATAGGTCATGTTATAGCCGACTTGTGTCATGTCAGACCTTGTTATACGAGATGTTATAGCCGACGTGTGTCATGTCCGACCTTGTTATAGGTCATGTTATAGCCGACTTGTGTCATGTCCGACCTTGTTATACGAGATGTTATAGCCGACGTGTGTCATGTCCGACCTTGTTATAGGCCATGTTATAGCCGACTTGTGTCATGTCCGACCTTGTTATACGTGATGTTATAGCCGACTTGTGTCATGTCCAACCTTGTTATAGGTCATGTTATAGCCGACTTGTGTCATGTCAGACCTTGTTATACGTGATGGTATAGCCGACTTGTGACATGTCCGACCTTGTTATAGGTCATGTTATAGCCGACTTGTGTCATATCAGACCTTGTTGCACGTGATGTCATAGCCGACAGGTGTCATATCCGACCTTGCTATAGGTGACGTTATAGTCGACTGGTGTCATATCCGACCTTGTTATGGGTGATGTTATGGCCGACTGGTGTCATATCCGACCTTGTTATACGTGATGTTATAGCCGACTGGTGTCATATCCAACCTTGTTATAGGTGATGTTATAGCCGACTTGTGTCATATCCGACCTTGTTATACGTGATGTTGGCTGCACCATAAAAATCTCGCTTTTCACAACAAAACTAGACTTACCGTTGTTTTAATTCACTGGGCGAAGGTATTCAATTCTGGAGCACCTTCCTCAGTGGCTGGCGCTAGGTATACCCGCTCTCGTGCATCCCAGCCCTGGTCTTTGTTACCTTCTAAATATCTGGGTCGAGTTGAACATAATTTTCAATAGGCAGTACCAGCCTGACAAGTGTCATAGTTACAACAGCATTGTTTAAAGTTATCTTTAGTCCCACGCAAAATCTCGCTGCAATGCAGACGGACAGTTGGTTGGCAGTTACCGGCCTGGAAATGTTTACTGCAACCCGGGGGGGAATGGGGGGGGGGGGGAGAGGAAGTGGGGGGAAGGGGAGGTTCGCCAAAAATGGTACAAGGGTCTAGCTGTGTGAGTGTTTGCCTAGTGTGGCGTGGTTTCACTTGGCTTGCATACTCACATATGTGCACAGCCAGATGATATCTGCCACCCAGGCGGCGCTGTTCCATCGCTCCACGTTGGCAAGCTTGTCTCCCAGCTGTATTGATGACGTCACCACCAGGAGCAGACAACTCGCCTGTGAGGAATTTTAATTTGCGGTTTTTGAAAAACGTCTGTGAAAGCTATTTTAAAATGTAAATAACCCCTTCATTGCCCAAGAAAAAGTCAGCAAGATTCAGTTGCAAGAGACATAAGTCCTGAGGAGCATCCCCCTAACCCCGTCCCCCCGAGTAATATATGTCTCTTGCTGAGACTAGTTGTCGCCCATGTTCCTGGACGGTTGTGGCTTTCTGTCCTTGCCGAATGAAAAACGATTTCAGAAACAGCATAATTTATGTGTCCAGTGGCAGGGAAGGGCTTACAGTTATTTTAAAATGTCTGTAACATTATTGTAAAGTCGGGTGCAAAACGCTTTGTCAGAGATCCTCAACAAACATTCTCTATACAACTGTCCTTGCATAGAACGTATCTTTTAAGTCATTCAACTCCGACACGCCACGGCAAGACATGGATCGAGCGTGATAGTTCAAAGGTTGTGCCAGAATAGCTTGGCGCCCATAGGTGCCAAGCTATTCTGCACAACCCTTGAACTATCACGCTCGATCTGTTTCCAGAAGTGTAATACAGTCTTCAGGGGGCAACTTCAAATTTTGCGGATTTCGGTCCTGGAGCAGAATGTGTTGAGACAATTGTTTTCTGTAAATAACATGTTTATCAACACGCGTTTTGGTCAAAAATAGTGGAGAGTTAAAAGCCCGGACCAACGTGCGATATCGCAGGAATGTCCGTGCTTTTCACAATGCACTGTTTCAGTCAAAAGTCGCGCAGTTTTTCTTTTTAAAAAAAATAATAATAAAAAATACGTCGGAAATGTTCTGTTGAGCGATTAATATCTTACCAGTTTCAATTTGATGAGAAATGTTAACTTGAACGGCTCACCAGACGAGTTTTCGTTCACGGAAATGACGTAATAGGGCAGCATGACCCAGAGAAATGCACACGGCACCCATGTCAGTGTCGTGTGCAAAAAGCAGTCCGTAAATTGCGGCCATGTGTTATCGATCAGCAGTGACTCGTTCTGCCCAAAAATGAAAACCAAATCAAAACAAAATGTTGAAAAACATGTGGATTCTAATACGAAAGTACATTGTATGAATATTTTACGGTGATATTGACACGATGGCTGGCTTTCCGACATGCGGTAATGGGCTGGACGGGACAAATCACTGGTAGGGGAGAACAGCTAGGTATGTGATCATTTTCCTATGGTGCATAATTAGTTTTCTCCCGTATCAGTATTTGTTCCCACTGACCTCCCGCCTTATCTTGGGAATATAGGATTTTCTCTTTTAGTCAGAAAGAGTTTTTATTTTTATAAATTATCTGCTAGTGTTCATCCTTAAGGAAGAACACTAGAAGATCATTTATAACGATACCAAAAATTTCCTGAGACATGAGATCGAAAGCTGAAAGTTTTGGAGTATGTCCTCTGGGCAATTCAGTTACGGTTCCTGAGACATTACTGTTAACTGATAGCCCTAGGGAGTCGTCAGACACATGCTGCTGCCTACTGAGAAAAAAACGACAGTGAGCCCACTTTTGTTGCATGTTTCACAAAGTATGCCCTGGGATCGGAATCCCCAAATTCTGAAGTTGCCTTTTGGGGGACTGTATTTCAATTGTAGAGACAGATCGAGCGTGATAGTTCAATGGTGGTGGAAGAATAGCGTGGCGCCTATGGGCGCCAAGCTGTTCTGGCACCACCATTGAACTATCATGCTCAATCCATGTCTTGTTGTGATGTGTCGAGACTGAATGAGTTAAGACAAGCTTTCTATATAAGCTTCGATTAGAAGCCAACAACGAAAGAAACGTATGCTGATTTAGATATTTCCTTGCATTGTACAGGCTTGGCAGTCACATATTCAAGAAGCTTCAGTGACTATAAACCTAATTTTCCCTTTTGAGAGGATCTGAAACGCGCCCGGCCACAGACACACACAAACACACACAGACACGCACACACACACACACACACACACACACACACACACACACACACACACACACACCCTCGCGCGCGCGCGCGCCCCTCACACGCCACTCTCTCCCTCTCTCTCTCTCTCTCCCTCCCCCTCTCTCCCTCTCTCTCTCTCTCTCTCTCTCTCTCTCTCTCTCTCTCTCTCTCTCTCTCTCTCTCTCTCTCTCGGCAGGTTTGCAAAACGGCTTTGTCCATGACGATCGTTTCATTTACTCATTGATTCATTGATTTATTGACTCTCTCTCGCTCTCTCTCTCTCTCTCTCTCTCTCTCTCTCTCTCTCTCTCTCTCTCTCTCTCTCTCTCTCTCTCTCTCTCTCTCTCTCGGCAGGTTTGCAAAACGGCTTTGTCCATGACGATCGTTTCATTTACTCATTGATTCATTGATTTATTGATTCTCTCTCGCTCTCTCTCTCTCTCTCTCTCTCTCTCTCTCTCTCTCTCTCATCTCTCTCTCTCTCTCTCTCTCTCTCTCTCTCTCTCTCTCTCGGCAGGTTGCAACGGCTTGTCTGACGATCGTTTCATCATGATCATTGATTTTGATTCTCTCTCTCTCTCTCTCTCTCTCTCTCTCTCTCTCTCTCTCTCTCTCTCTCTCTCTCTCTCTCTCTCTCTCTCTCTCTCTCTCTTTCTTCCGTGTGCACAATTCGTCAAGTTCCCACCCAGAAAGTTATCGCCGCAGAAGTCTTCGAAATCGTTCGTTGACATTTTGTTCTACTCGTCATCACGTCAGCTGGTTATCTGTGGCGGTACCCTGCGAGAGGAATAAAAGAAAAAAACATCCAAAATTCATATACCTTGGACAGTCGTGGAGTATAGAGAAATTGTTGACCGAGCGTGTTATTTATTGGAGCCGTATAACCAATCACACGAGATGAACAATAATAAAACCCATAACATACTGAGGCTGAATTGTTTTCAATTTTCTTTTTTTCTTTTTTTTTTTTTTTGTCCTGTGAAAGCTGCATTACAGATTAGGAGATAGATTAACCATTCTAGTTCAAGGGTGGTGCCAGAACAGCCTGGCGCCTTATAGGCGCCAAGCTATTCTGGCACTACCCTTGAACTGTCACAGTCAAATGTATTTCCTGCGGTCGTGTATCAGGATTGAAAGGGCTGATCTATAATCCACGAAAGACCTATTGCCTAAGCAGCTGATACCACGAACCTCCTGCTACTTACTATTTTTTAGGTGAAATATGACCGAAAACAGCCTTCAAGGTTGACTCTGCGACGTGTTTAGCTTTAAGACTTTCATCTCCGAAATAAACTCCCTGATCGGACACGAGAGGCGACAGGAACCACTGGCAAAATCTGACTCGTAATACAACGATTTTGTCTTCAACTGTACGTCTGACGTCTCCCTGAAATTTCAAATGTACTTCCGATGCCAGAAAATCTGAACATTCTGTCTTATCCTCTTGCCTGTTTCTACCACGTACATACATTCAAATCGCTATTATACACGTACGCTTCAGCAGGATGCCGCCATTGCTTTATGTGCAGTGAGGTTTCGTTTGAAACAAACGATTCCAGACAACGAGAGCGAAGTCAATTCACGGATTGTAAACAGCGTGTGTAGTAAGTATAGACACCACTACAAACATCTCCAAGAGGCATAGAGCCTCATGAGCCCTCCAGACTCATGAGGATCTATGCCTCTGGAGATGTTTTGCAGTGTTGACTACCCTCAAAGGGCTCATGTAGACCTATGCCACCTGAAGATGTTTGCAGTGTTGCATAAGCTTGCGAGGGCTGATGAAGATCTATGCCTCTAGAAGATGCTTGCAGTGTTGTCTGTGCTTATGGTGGAAGCTTGTTATCTGCCCTGACTTCGCTCTCGTTCGTTGTTGGCAGTCATTCGTTTCAAACGAAACCTCACTAGTAATAAAATATAGGCTTATTACTTGCCGTCAAAACCTAATTTTAAAGATAACAACGACCTACAGCCCTGCTTCATAAATGCGTCATTTCAATACAGGCGGTGTTATGAGATCTGTTGTTCCCTGCACTGAACTCTTCATCGTAGGCGCACACGCTTTTTGCAACGTTGGGCAATCCATGTGGAATTTCCTTCCTCTCTCCTTGCGGCAGTCTCCATCTCTCCCGGCATTCAAAAGCAATCTTAAAACGTAACTTTTCCCCAAAGCTCATGCATCTGTCTAGCCCTCTGTCTTTCAAAGCTAGCAGTTAGTCTTTAATTGTTCTTCATCATCACTCACTGTCAGCATAAAGCTGCCCCTTTGCACTCTCAGTTGTGTTTTGGCGTCTCGTACTTGGTTACAGCGCTATATAAATGCTATTAGTAGTAGTAGTAGTAGTAGTAGTAGTAGTAGTAGTAGTAGTAGTAGTAGTAGCAGCAGCAGTAGTAGTAGTAGTACTTTGTATTATTGTTGTTATTATTATTATTACACTGTATTATTGTTATTACACTGCATTGTTGTTGTTGCTGCTGTTGTTGTTGTTGTTATTATTATTATTATTATTATTATTATTATTATTATTATTATTATTATTATTATTATTATTATTATTATTATTATTATTATTATTATTTGTCATTAGCTAAGCACTTTCACTTTCTTGCAGCAACCCAAGAACATGAACACGTGCTAAATAGCATGTGCTCGTGTTCGTGGGAGGCTACAAAATGAGATTCGGTCGAGAAGTTTTGTTCTCGCACATTCTTTCTCGACCCTTAAAATGCCGTCCGAGTGGTATAAAATATGTATCAGCACTGACACGCCTCTTCAAGCAATTCAGATCGACAATGATCATGCAATGCTTGACACTTGTCGGCATGAGAATTATAAGGTTCATACAAATTTCTGTACACACTTTCAATATTAATAATAATAATAATAATAATAATAATAATAATAATAATAATAATGTGATAATAATATTGATGTTGATGTTGGTGATGATAACAAATTCTTGTTTTTTCTTCTTCTTCTTCTTTGTGGGTGTATAATTTTTTTTTTAATAGTCTTAATTTATTTATTTTTTTATAGTTTATTTCTTGTTTTATTTATTGTTTTATTCAAGTATTCATTTATTATTGATTGTGTATTTATTTATTTATTTATTTATTTATTTATTTATTTATTTATTTATTTTTTAATTTATTTATTATTTGGTTACGGCGCCGGCCTATAGTTTCACACTAAATCTCCAAGTGCTGTTGTACTCACGGGACCAAAAAAGTAAAAGAGTTACGTCCCCAGAAGGCCAATTTTACCAAGAGATTCGCAGGGTAAAGCGGCCACCCTAGGGACGCCTTAGACAGTAATCGATAAAAGACATGGTCTACTTAGACAGGTGTCTCGTTGGTCGCCTTTTTGACCATATTTCAGACATAAAACGACATTCAAAGTACTAAATTCGAACAGTGGCTCTGGGCCAGTTGGCAGTTTACCTGCCGTAGTCGCTGGCTGGTCGTCACACCCTAACAACTAGCTAGCTGTAGACTGATTGCGGGTGCACCTTAACTCATTGTACCCCAAGACCGAAATCCCCAAATTTTGCCGTTGTCCTCTGAAGACTGCATTGCAGAGCAGGACACAGTTAGTTATTTGGGTTTAACGCCGAGCAGGCGACTAAGGCCATCTCACGGCGGCGACTGAGCAGGACACAGCATGGATCGACCATGATAGTTCAAGGGTGATGCCAGAATAGCTTGGCGCCCATAGGCGCCAAGCTATTCTGGCATCACCCTTGAACTATCATGGTCGATCCATATCTTGCTGTGGTGTGTCTGGGGTAGAACGAGTTTAATGTAGAATGGACAGTCACATGGCTATCCATCACCTTGAGTGACCGTTACTGACGGCGGGTGCCCGGTGTCTCAGTGGCTCGGTCATAGGTGAATGTCCATCGTAAATCTGTCCTCTTGCTGACTGCAGCGCAAAATCTGGGCTGACGTACATTATTTTGTCTGCGCTGACATATTTTGCCCAGTACCATCTGCGAACCCCCCCCCCCCCCCCCTTGTTTCAGGGCTCCATGACTTTTGTCACTTGGAAGCCAGTCGCTCATCGAGCAACTTCCATCTGCAAGAGGCATAGGTTTACATCAGCCCCTGCATTCGCAGTACTGTACTGGTGCATTCGCAGTACTGTACTGGTGCATTCGCAGTACTGTACTGGTGCATTCGCAGTACTGTACTGGTGCATTCGCAGTACTGTACTGGTGCATTCGCAGTACTGTACTGGTGCATTCGCAGTACTGTACTGGTGCATTACTGTACTGGTGCATTCGCAGTACTGTAATGGTGCATTCGCAGTACTGTACTGGTGCATTCGCAGTACTGTACTGGTGCATTCGCAGTACTGTACTGGTGCATTCGCAGTACTGTACTGGTGCATTCGCAGTACTGTACTGGTGCATTACTGTACTGGTGCATTCGCAGTACTGTACTGGTGCATTCGCAGTACTGTACTGGTGCATTCGCAGTACTGTACTGGTGCATTACTGTACTGGTGCATTCGCAGTACTGTACTGGTGCATTCGCAGTACTGTACTGGTGCATTCGCAGTACTGTACTGGTGCATTCGCAGTACTGTACTGGTGCATTCGCAGTACTGTACTGGTGCATTCGCAGTACTGTACTGGCGCATTCGCAGTACTGTACTGGCGCATTCGCAGTACTGTACTGGTGCATTCGCAGTACTGTACTGGTGCATTCGCAGTACTGTACTGGTGCATTACTGTACTGGTGCATTCGCAGTACTGTACTGGTGCATTCGCAGTACTGTACTGGTGCATTCGCAGTACTGTACTGGTGCATTCGCAGTACTGTACTGGCGCATTCGCAGTACTGTACTGGCGCATTCGCAGTACTGTACTGGTGCATTCGCAGTACTGTACTGGTGCATTCGAAGTACTGTACTGGTGCATTACTGTACTGGTGCATTCGCAGTACTGTACTGGTGCATTCGCAGTACTGTACTGGTGCATTCGCAGTACTGTACTGGTGCATTACTGTACTGGTGCATTCGCAGTACTGTACTGGCGCATTCGCAGTACTGTACTGGTGCATTCGCAGTACTGTACTGGTGCATTCGCAGTACTGTACTGGTGCATTCGCAGTACTGTACTGGTGCATTCGCAGTACTGTACTGGCGCATTCGCAGTACTGTACTGGCGCATTCGCAGTACTGTACTGGTGCATTCGCAGTACTGTACTGGTGCATTCGCAGTACTGTACTGGTGCATTACTGTACTGGTGCATTCGCAGTACTGTACTGGTGCATTCGCAGTACTGTACTGGTGCATTCGCAGTACTGTACTGGTGCATTCGCAGTACTGTACTGGCGCATTCGCAGTACTGTACTGGCGCATTCGCAGTACTGTACTGGTGCATTCGCAGTACTGTACTGGTGCATTCGAAGTACTGTACTGGTGCATTACTGTACTGGTGCATTCGCAGTACTGTACTGGTGCATTCGCAGTACTGTACTGGTGCATTCGCAGTACTGTACTGGTGCATTACTGTACTGGTGCATTCGCAGTACTGTACTGGCGCATTCGCAGTACTGTACTGGTGCATTCGCAGTACTGTACTGGTGCATTCGCAGTACTGTACTGGTGCATTCGCAGTACTGTACTGGTGCATTCGCAGTACTGTACTGGCGCATTCGCAGTACTGTACTGGCGCATTCGCAGTACTGTACTGGTGCATTCGCAGTACTGTACTGGTGCATTCGCAGTACTGTACTGGTGCATTACTGTACTGGTGCATTCGCAGTACTGTACTGGTGCATTCGCAGTACTGTACTGGTGCATTACTGTACTGGTGCATTCGCAGTACTGTACTGGTGCATTCGCAGTACTGTACTGGTGCATTCGCAGTACTGTACTGGTGCATTACTGTACTGGTGCATTCGCAGTACTGTACTGGTGCATTCGCAGTACTGTACTGGTGCATTCGCAGTACTGTTCTGGCGCATTCGCAGTACTGTACTGGTGCATTCGCAGTACTGTTCTGGTGCATTCGCAGTACTGTACTGGCGCATTCGCAGTACTGTACTGGTGCATTCGCAGTACTGTTCTGGCGCATTCGCAGTACTGTACTGGTGCATTCGCAGTACTGTTCTGGCGCATTCGCAGTACTGTACTGGTGCATTCGCAGTACTGTTCTGGCGCATTCGCAGTACTGTACTGGTGCATTCGCAGTACTGTTCTGGTGCATTCGCAGTACTGTACTGGTGCATTCGCAGTACTGTACTGGTGCATTCGCAGTACTGTACTGGTG
Organism: Semisulcospira habei; assembly: GCA_036245525.1. Lineage (NCBI taxonomy): Eukaryota > Metazoa > Mollusca > Gastropoda > Semisulcospiridae > Semisulcospira > Semisulcospira habei. Next base: position 8,747,029 of record BTPG01000003.1, read on the forward strand.
CATTCGCAGTACTGTACTGGTGCATTCGCAGTACTGTTCTGGTGCATTCGCAGTACTGTACTGGTGCATTCGCAGTACTGTACTGGTGCATTACTGTACTGGTGCATTCGCAGTACTGTACTGGTGCATTCGCAGTACTGTACTGGCGCATTCGCAGTACTGTTCTGGCGCATTCGCAGTACTGTAATGGTGCATTCGCAGTACTGTAATGGTGCATTCGCAGTACTGTACTGGTGCATTCGCAGTACTGTTCTGGCGCATTCGCAGTACTGTTCTGGCGCATTCGCAGTACTGTACTGGCGCATTCGCAGTACTGTACTGGTGCATTCGCAGTACTGTACTGGTGCATTCGCAGTACTGTACTGGTGCATTCGCAGTACTGTACTGGTGCATTCGCAGTACTGTACTGGTGCATTCGCAGTACTGTACTGGTGCATTCGCAGTACTGTACTGGCGCATTCGCAGTACTGTACTGGCGCATTCGCAGTACTGTACTGGTGCATTCGCAGTACTGTACTGGTGCATTCGCAGTACTGTACTGGTGCATTACTGTACTGGTGCATTCGCAGTACTGTACTGGTGCATTCACAGTACTGTACTGGTGCATTACTGTACTGGTGCATTCGCAGTACTGTACTGGTGCATTCGCAGTACTGTACTGGTGCATTCGCAGTACTGTACTGGTGCATTACTGTACTGGTGCATTCGCAGTACTGTACTGGTGCATTCGCAGTACTGTACTGGTGCATTCGCAGTACTGTTCTGGCGCATTCGCAGTACTGTACTGGTGCATTCGCAGTACTGTTCTGGTGCATTCGCAGTACTGTACTGGCGCATTCGCAGTACTGTACTGGTGCATTCGCAGTACTGTTCTGGCGCATTCGCAGTACTGTACTGGTGCATTCGCAGTACTGTTCTGGCGCATTCGCAGTACTGTACTGGTGCATTCGCAGTACTGTTCTGGCGCATTCGCAGTACTGTACTGGTGCATTCGCAGTACTGTTCTGGTGCATTCGCAGTACTGTACTGGTGCATTCGCAGTACTGTACTGGTGCATTCGCAGTACTGTACTGGTGCATTCGCAGTACTGTACTGGTGCATTCGCAGTACTGTTCTGGTGCATTCGCAGTACTGTACTGGTGCATTCGCAGTACTGTACTGGTGCATTACTGTACTGGCGCATTCGCAGTACTGTTCTGGCGCATTCGCAGAACTGTAATGGTGCATTCGCAGTACTGTAATGGTGCATTCGCAGTACTGTACTGGTGCATTCGCAGTACTGTTCTGGCACATTCGCAGTACTGTCCTGGCGCATTCGCAGTACTGTACTGGCGCATTCGCAGTACTGTACTGGTGCATTCGCAGTACTGTACTGGTGCATTCGCAGTACTGTACTGGTGCATTCGCAGTACTGTACTGGTGCATTCGCAGTACTGTACTGGTGCATTCGCAGTACTGTTCTGGTGCATTCGCAGTACTGTACTGGTGCATTCACAGTACTGTACTGGTGCATTACTGTACTGGTGCATTCGCAGTACTGTACTGGTGCATTCGCAGTACTGTACTGGCGCATTCGCAGTACTGTTCTGGCGCATTCGCAGTACTGTAATGGTGCATTCACAGTACTGTAATGGTGCATTCGCAGTACTGTACTGGTGCATTCGCAGTACTGTTCTGGCGCATTCGCAGTACTGTTCTGGCGCATTCGCAGTACTGTACTGGCGCATTCGCAGTACTGTACTGGTGCATTTGCAGTACTGTACTGGTGCATTCGCAGTACTGTAATGGTGCATTCGCAGTACTGTACTGGTGCATTCGCAGTACTGTTCTGGCGCATTCGCAGTACTGTAATGGTGCATTCGCAGTACTGTAATGGTGCATTCGCAGTACTGTACTGGCGCATTCGCAGTACTGTACTGGTGCATTCGCAGTACTGTTCTGGCGCATTCGCAGTACTGTACTGGTGCATTCGCAGTACTGTTCTGGCGCATTCGCAGTACTGTACTGGTGCATTCGCAGTACTGTTCTGGCGCATTCGCAGTACTGTACTGGTGCATTCGCAGTACTGTTCTGGTGCATTCTCAGTACTGTACTGGTGCATTCGCAGTACTGTACTGGTGCATTCGCAGTACTGTACTGGTGCATTCGCAGTACTGTACTGGTGCATTCGCAGTACTGTTCTGGTGCATTCGCAGTACTGTACTGGTGCATTCGCAGTACTGTACTAGTGCATTACTGTACTGGTGCATTCGCAGTACTGTACTGGTGCATTCGCAGTACTGTACTGGCGCATTTGCAGTACTGTTCTGGCGCATTCGCAGTACTGTAATGGTGCATTCGCAGTACTGTAATGGTGCATTCGCAGTACTGTACTGGTGCATTCGCAGTACTGTTCTGGCGCATTCGCAGTACTGTTCTGGCGCATTCGCAGTACTGTACTGGCGCATTCGCAGTACTGTACTGGTGCATTCGCAGTACTGTACTGGTTTATTCGCAGTACTGTACTGGTGCATTCGCAGTACTGTACTGGTGCATTCGCAGTACTGTACTGGTGCATTCGCAGTACTGTTCTGGTGCATTCGCAGTACTGTACTGGTGCATTCGCAGTACTGTACTGGTGCATTACTGTACTGGTGCATTCGCAGTACTGTACTGGTGCATTCGCAGTACTGTACTGGCGCATTCGCAGTACTGTTCTGGCGCATTCGCAGTACTGTAATGGTGCATTCGCAGTACTGTACTGGTGCATTCGCAGTACTGTTCTGGCGCATTCGCAGTACTGTTCTGGCGCATTCGCAGTACTGTACTGGCGCATTCGCAGTACTGTACTGGTGCATTCGCAGTACTGTAATGGTGCATTCGCAGTACTGTTCTGGCGCATTCGCAGTACTGTACTGGTGCATTCGCAGTACTGTTCTGGCGCATTCGCAGTACTGTAATGGTGCATTCGCAGTACTGTTCTGGCGCATTCGCAGTACTGTACTGGTGCATTCGCAGTACTGTTCTGGCGCATTCGCAGTACTGTAATGGTGCATTCGCAGTACTGTACTGGTGCATTCGCAGTACTGTACTGGTGCATTCGCAGTACTGTTCTGGCGCATTCGCAGTACTGTACTGGTGCATTCGCAGTACTGTAATGGTGCATTCGCAGTACTGTAATGGTGCATTCGCAGTACTGTACTGGTGCATTCGCAGTACTGTACTGGTGCATTCGCAGTACTGTAATGGTGCATTTGCAGTACTGTACTGGTGCATTCGCAGTACTGTACTGGTGCATTCGCAGTACTGTAATGGTGCATTCGCAGTACTGTACTGGTGCATTCGCAGTACTGTTCTGGCGCATTCGCAGTACTGTTCTGGCGCATTCGCAGTACTGTACTGGCGCATTCGCAGTACTGTACTGGTGCATTCGCAGTACTGTACTGGTGCATTCGCAGTACTGTAATGGTGCATTCGCAGTACTGTACTGGTGCATTCGCAGTACTGTACTGGTGCATTACTGTACTGGTGCATTCGCAGTACTGTACTGGTGCATTCGCAGTACTGTACTGGTGCATTCGCAGTACTGTACTGGTGCATTCGCAGTACTGTACTGGTGCATTCGCAGTACTGTACTGGTGCATTCGCAGGGGCTGGTGTGCATCTGTGCCTCTTGCTAACCAGTGTCACCCTAAATAGGAAACTTTTGAAAGTGGTGTTCGACCGTACACTTATTTATCCTACAGTTTCATTGCTTTCTTTTTCATACCGGGGAGGTGGGTAGTCAAGGTGACAGAGCATTCGACTTTCGTGCGTAAGGTCGCGGGTGTGAACCCAGCCGAGGGCAAACTTTGTTCAGAATTTTCCAGTGCCCCGTCTGTAAAAATCACCTTCGTGGCAGACCGTTTTATGTTGTTGGGGTTTTTTGTTTTTGTTTTGTTTTGTAAACACTCTTTTATTCCGAAACTTTAAAAAATGCAAATTAATGTACAAGTGTCTAAACAGATATTACACACAAACACCCATAATTATTTATCTAGTCATTGCCGCCTTTTTGTAAGATGATGATGATGATGACGGCGAAAAGCAACAAAAAAAAAAAACAAACAAAGAAAACCTACAAAAATATAAAATAATAACTGATATACTAAAGAGCAAAGTATAATTGTGTAAACGGATATTACACACCGACCCTCTTGGATCCGAATTGAAAAGTTACTTTTAATTTCATCAAAATAGGCGCACACGCAATTATATGAAGAAAAATAAACTAATTAAATTAAAGAATACCACATTTTAGAGGACAAGTTGAGTGAAGAAAATGCATGCGAACAATTTTGGAGAAACACGCAGAAAAAAGTAATCACAATACAATCACATTAACTTTCGCACAAACACCATGGTATATCAACAGAAATGACAGGTACACAATGAAGCGGCAGTCAGACCGTGAGATATGGATATTGTAGCTTTGGCTTTGGTGTAACATGAGAATTCTCTCTCTCTCTCTCTCTCTCTCTCTCTCTCTCTCTCTCTCTCTCTCTCTCTCTCTCTCTCTCTCTCTCTCTCTCTCTCTCTCTCAGCTAACCATTATCGTTCACCAATAACATTCTATTACATCATATCACAAATACATCGCTTAACATTTTGGCTCTCGGTAGCGGATTGTTTGGGGGGTTTTGTTTGTTTGTTTGTTTGTTTGTTTTTAATCACCGGGACAAAAATCGCTAACAGCACCAAACGGATTTAGGATAACTATAATAAATATTGATAATAATAATAATAATAATAATAATAATAATAATAAACATTAGTATTAGTAGTATTGTTGTTGCTGTTAGCATTTTCATTAGTAGTAGTAGTTTTTTATTATCATTATAATTATTATTATGGTTTTATTTTTTAAACTTTGACTCAACAAGCAGAGACAAGGGGTCGGAACTCGGAGTTTGGTCATTTAAAAATGGGAAGGGGCAAGGGGTACTTATAACCAGCCACACACACAACCTAAATTCCTCTGAAGTCGGAGCGCGGCCACCTGCGTGGTCAGGTTATCAAAAGTCGTCGTAGGCACAATCTACTTCGACTCTTCCCCTGCGTGGTGATATTAGGCACAATCTACTTCCCCTGCGTGGTGATATTAGGCACAATCTACTCCCCCTGCGTGGTGATATTAGGCACAATCTACTTCCCCTGCGTGGTGATATTAGGCACAATCTACTTCCCCTGCGTGGTTATATTAGACACAATGTACTTCCCCTGCGTGGTGATATTAAGCACAATCTACTTCCCCTGCGTGGTGATATTAGACACAATCTACTTCCCCTGCGTGGTGATATTAGGCACAATCTACTTCCCCTGCGTGGTGATATTACGCATGTTTAACCAAGGAACACAACAACAAACGGGGCAGTGTTAACCATTGATAACGACTTTACCTGTTCCTTGTCGAGAAAACTAAACTCCACACAACTGCAAGAGGCATAGATCCTCATGAGCCCCCGCAGTCGCGGGGGCTCATGAGGATCTATGCCTCTTGCTGACACCACTTTAAATCTATGCTCCTGGGACATCTATAACTCTGTGCTGAATTTCTGCCGAAGATTGCAGAAACACAGTCTGCGTAAGTTGGCACTGAACAGGTTAAACTGACATACTCCAGACAATTAATGGTTAATTTGTGGATCGCAATATCTCTTTCAAACATGTTCTTAAGTGTGTGTTGCAATAAAGCTGGTTATGAAGTGGCGTGTGTATTAATGCCAAAAAACGCGAAAATATATTGTTTTCAAAAACTGTTTAATTATCACTCAAACAGTTCTAGAGGTACATTGCTGGTTAAGGAACTCATTCAATGTGTTCATTTTATCTAGCTATACGCAAAAATTGTGGTAAAAATAAAGAAAAATTACGGACTCTAGTGTGGATCAACTGGTTTTTGTGACTGAAACGGCCATTTTCTCGCCAATGAGCATTTTAATCAAAACATTTTTTTCAAATGTCCCGAGATAATTAATTTTGTTTATGGACAATATCCTAAAATTTCAAGCTTGTCTGTCCTCAAACGCGGGCTATAGTCACTGTCACATCCTCACTCTCTCTCTCTGTCTCTCTCTCTCTCTCTCTCTCTCTCTCTCTCTCTCTCTCTCTCTCTCTCTCTCTCACACACACACACACACACCCACACACACACACACACACACACACAGTTTGGCGCCAAAAAGACGTTCTCTAGCAAGTTTGCGTAGTTAGACGTGACGTCATTTATTATCTTGTTACTTCTTTGCCAGAGCTTCTGCGCCGCACGCCAAAAAATGTCATGTGCATGCTCCGGAATGCGCCCGACCCAGCACCATTTCGATGTCTACCGTATTTTTTAAATACGGTAGACAACAACGGAGAGGGGGGGGGGGGAGGCGGGGGAAGAACCTTCATTTCGAAGACTGTCACCAGTCGACAAAATATCAAACAACCCGGGGGGGAGGGGTTCCAACTTCCCGAAAAAAAAGGGACTTAGTATATTTTTTTTACATAATTGTATTTATTTATTTTAGTTTATTGCGAAACCCCTGGAACCTATCCCCACCCGCCAGATCCGCCCTTGGTATGTGCGTGTGTGCGTTATCCTCTCGAAAGCCGTTATCTGCTAAACACAAAATAAGATAAATATGATAAAATAAGTGAAAACAAATAAAGGAGTATAATTATAACAATTTGGTAGGTGAGATAGATATTCCTCAGTATGTCCATTGGACTAAGGACAGAAGGATCACTTATTTTGCCGGCTCCCGAGGCCTGCTCGTGCCCACTCCAGATACAGATTCCGCAGTCCTGTCGTCTCACTCTCAAGGGACCGGGGTCAACAGTGAAATTGGCCACACGACACGCTTGTTTGGTTGGTTGGTTGGTTAGTTCGGGTTTAACGTCCACAGCACCGAGGGGATCATGGACGGCCCTGACGGGCGGGTTATGAGGGACAGGGAAATCTATTGCCTATGGAGTACGACCTGAACACTGATCAACTCAGGCGCACTCCAACTGTGCCACTTTGATTTGCCAGGACCTTTCAACGGACATGCTATTGAACAAATCCGTTTTTCCCCCGATTGTGAGTCCAGCTACCTGGGCCGGGACGGGATTCGAACCCACGACCCGGCGATTCCCTTCGCTCTCCTGCTCCGACGTTTAACCGCCTGAATGATAAAAATAGCCAAGGTACCTACCTACCTTGGCTGCATTATCACGTCGGACGCCAAGCTGGACAAGGAGCTTGACAGCAGGCTGGCAAAAGCGAACAGCGCTTTCGGGCGACTTTTCAAGCGGGTGTGGCACAATCAACAGCTGAAAACAGGCACCAAGATCAGCGTGTACAGTGCTGTGGTCCTCACCACCCTGCTGTATGGTTCCGAGTCCTGGGCCCTCTACCGCAGCCAACTACGACTCCTCGAACGCTTCCACCAGCGCTGCCTGCGTACCATCCTGGGCATTCACTAGAGTGACTATGTCACCAACGTCGAGGTCCTTGAACAGGCTGAAACTGTGAGCATCGAGGCTTTGCTGCTGCGGACACAGCTCCGCTGGGCGGGGCATGTCTCCAGGATGGAGGATCATCGCCTACCAAAGATCACACTGTTCGGCGAGCTTGCTACTGGACACCGTGACAGAGGGGCACCAAAGAAGAGATACAAAGACTGTCTCAAGAAGTCACTTAGTGCCTGCCAAATCGACCACCACCAGTGGTCTTCGCTTGCTGCGGACCGTGACACCTGGCGCTCCACCATTTACAAGGCAGCTGTCTCCTTTGAGGACTCTCACAGAGCTAGCCTTAAGGACAAGCGGCTCAGGAGAAAAAACAGAGATGCCGCAGCTCAGAACCCTGGCCATACCTTCCCCTGCAGCCACTGCGGTCGAACCTGCCTGTCTCGGATTGGCCTCCGCAGCCACGAACAAGCCTGCAGACGTCGTGGTCAACTCCAATAAAATCTTCGTTCGCGAAGTCAAGCCAAGATAAAAATAATAATTACGGTATTTATAATGCGCTTATCTTATACTAATTATAACTCTAAGCGCGCACTCACAACTCGCACACGCATACGCACGCTTTAGACAATGACTCACGTACCACAGATAGTGAAATACATTACGACAGTCTGCATAGGGTGGGGAGTGTGGTGGTATAGTGCTAGAACTGTTGAAAGAGGTGAGTTTTGAGGGTGGACTGGAAGGAGGAGAAAGAGTGTTTCTGACGGAGAGAGAGTGGGAGAGTGTTAAAACAGCCTGAGCTATTTCGGACTCACGCTTGTTTGCGAATGTGCTCAGCCATATCACATCCCAGTTGCACATGCGTGGTCGAAGGGCGAGTATCGGCCCTTGAATAATGCATATTGTGATGTCACAGAGTGGGATAACCTGTGTCGTTATCGGATGGGGAGAATCGGCCACGTTAACAAGCGGACGCAAGGACTCAAACCCGGTGGCGTGCTTGTCCTGAGCAAGAGGCATAGACTCGCATGTGCCCCTGCGATAGCAGGGGCACATGAGGGTCTATGCCTCTTGCCAAAGCCTCTGCAGCTCATGAGAATCACTGCATTCCTGTCTTTATCTGTTTTGCACTTTTAAAAAAGATAAAAGATAGGATCAGCATCACCAAGTGAAAGAACGCAATAACTCAACAGCCAACTCCTTTTCTCATCAAAGGGTCATAGAGTCTCATGCGTCACTACAGAGGGTAGTGGATCTTACACCTATAGCTGGTATTAGTTTGACATCTTTTCCTCCTTCAACATCGGTAGTCATCAAAACGGTTCGGCGTGACTCGCGAGAATCTAAACTCTTACAAAGTGCGGGTCATGTACATTTACATACACTTCCACCTACCCATCGGCTTCTAAGACTTCGCCAAACAGTGAGCGAAAGTTCCTAGGACCTAAATCAGCTTTATGGCTTCCCTACACGGAGAAACGAAATGCACAAGAAACGAAGCATTTTCATTGCATCGAAATGTCTTTTCCGCACACGCAGAAACGCGGTGAAAATTCATTTCGCCTGGTACAGGGGAAGTAACTGTTCATTGACACATGCTCTGGTTTGTATCGGTGGATATCGGGTCATATTTCTGACGACTGACGCTTAAAACTGAACTAAACATATAAGACATGTGTGCCTTCACTTACACAATTAAAATGAATTGCCGACCATATCGAATAAACGTAAGCGCTTTTGAATGCGTAAACAAGGCTGGTCCAAGTGAATCGAGGATGCCGCCGTCTCGAAGCGATAGCCGCCATCTTGTAGGCGGCTTCGAAGAGCAGCCGATTAATTTGGGGTTCAGAAAACTAACCTAAAATCATATTTTGGTGGTACTTTAGTGATGATACTTGATAGATTCCATTTCGAAAATGATTTCTCCGCTTAAATCGTACAGAATCGTGCGTCACATCACGCAATTCTAGCCATAATAGACCTGACTCCACGGCATCGCTTTACCGTTGCAGTCCTCAGTGTTTGGGCTTGAATGACGTCAGATTGGGGTGTGACCGAGCGGACAGCGCTGATTGGGTGACGGGTAAAATGTTTCGGCGAAATGTTTCGCAAAATAGAGACAAGTTGTATTTCGTGAAATGTGTCGTTTCGCATTTCGTGAAACGGTGAAATGTTGGAGAAATGTCTGAAACTTATGCGGACATTTCGACGAAATGTTTCGTTTCGTTTCTCCGTCTGAGGAAGCCTTTAGATGGCCCGCGCATAAATGCGCGGGCCATCTAAAGCTGACATAGGTCCCAGGTGGTTTTGCCTACTGGTCATTCTCAAATGACGCAATCCCAGGTTTTGCCGGTACAGAAACGAGGGACTATACCACGCCCGGGATTGTACTTTGAATTCCTGTTATAAATCTGTGCGAAGACTTTTCAGGTATACAGTGGCATAATAAAATTAACAATGGATATTAAGTAGTGTGTTTTAAAAAAATTGATTTGTGTACTTTGTTTTAAAGACTGGATTTTAAATATCGAGTTTTTCATGACTGAAATTTTGAATCAATTTTTTAAAAGACCGGATGTTTAAAAAAAAATTGTTTGGAAGACTGGATGTTAACAAATCTGTATTGAACACTGGATTTTAGATAGTTTGTGTGTTCCGCAAAGTGTCAGTCGCTCATGAACAGAGTACAAGCAAGGCCAGTTTCAAGACGATCACACCAACCCAGGTTGCAAAGCTGATGCAACACAGCCGAAGTACACCTCAAGAAAAGGTACGTCAACCTGCAAAATTACCTTTACGTGTATAGAGGTGTCAGTTCCCAAATCGGGTATATAAATTGTCTTTTGATCATTTCACGATAGTTTAGATGACAGATTATACATTAACCCCCTGAATGCTACTAACGATATCCCTCGATGGAAAAGAGTTAGTGATTGGGGTTTAACGCCGAGCAAGCTACTAAGGCCATCTCACGGCGGTGGTGAAAAAGACGCGTAACTGCATGTACTGTGGTGGTCCCATACATGTACAGGTGGGTTAACTCTTTCAGTGCCATCTGACGCAGACTGACCATGATAGTTCAAGGGTGGTGCCATAATAGCTTGGCGCCTCGGGCGCCAAGCTATTCTGGCACCGCCCTTGAACTAAAATGGTTGATCTATCTTGAGTTGCCACATTCCTTCTGCGAATGAAGATAAGTAGCGGCTGATCTCTCTGTTTGTTTGTCTATTTTGACAAAAGGGTATTTACCCGAAATATTAATAAATTGTGTTGTACCCGTCTTTTCTAAGCATGTTTCTTTCTCCGTTGGGTACTTCTTTGCATTTTACACGCTTGGCAGTCAACTTTTTGGTCTGGATCTGTAACGTAGCCTTCAGAGGACAGTAATCACATTTTTTAATTTTTAAATCAACATCAGGATGTTACGGGTTAATTCAAAACCGAACAACCCAAGACATCCCAGGAACATGGATTCAAAATGGTGTCAGCAAGACGCACAGATACTCATTAACCCCCGCCACTGCGGGGGCTCATGAGGCTCTATGCCTCTTGCAGTTGGGTGCTGCGCATTGGTTAGTTCTGGTTTAACGTCCACAGCACCGAGGGGATCATGAACGGCCCTGACGGGCGGGTTATGGGGGACAGGGAAATCTATTGCCTATGGAGTACGACCTGAACACTGATCAACTCAGGCGCACTCCAACTGTGCCACTTTAATTTACCAGGATCTTTCAACGGACATGCTATTGAACAAATCCGTTTTCCCCCTGGATTGTGAGTCCAGCTACCGGGGCCGGGACGGGGATTCGAACCCACGACCCGGCGATTCCCTTCGCTCTCCTGCTCCGACGTTTAACTGCCTGAGCTATTTTGGAGTCTATGTGCTGCGCTCCCCCCCCCCCCCCCCCCCCCCGGCATTAAACGGGTTATGACTATTACCGTTGAACACTACATCGCTTAACGTAACCCCCCAAAAAAAGTGTCAACACAATTATTCTAGGCGTTAAATAAAAGAAATCCAATTATTCTGAGACTTTTAACTCCACGATACTGAAACAATTTTGTCAATTCGTTCTTGGTACGTGAGACTTTGTCCAGGTGGGCGTGAAAATTTGTGAAAGGTCCCTCCCTACCCCTCCCGACCACTAGCAGTTTTGAAGGTGACCGCAAGGACAAATGATAACTTAAACGTCCTATAACTACGGTCGTTGAATTTCTAATTCCCATGCAGCGCTGATTTGCGGGAATGAGCTGTCCAGAGAGCTGCTGAATATATTGTATTACTATTGTTCAGTGTGTAAGGCCTAGTATCACAGTGCAATTTTTAGCCGTATTTTGTACATTTTGGTGGTGGTCTCCTATACACAGTATTAGCTAAAAGAGGCGAGTCGACCATGATAATTCAAGGGTAGTGCCAGATCAGCTTGGCGCCTAACGGCGCCAAGCTGATCTGGCACTACCCTTGAATTATCATGGTCGATCCATCTGCTGCTGTAGGGCGTCGGGGTGAATGGTCATTTGCGGAAACGGCAAGAGTGTGACTGTCCAGGTCTTTGGTAACATGCCCAGTTATCTACGTGTGCCGTGAGACTTGTTCCGTGATTATTTCTCATTTCGACTACGGCAAAAAGATTGACCTTTGCACACTGTAAAGGCGCAAAAAGGTAAGTGCGTGTTTGATTATTTGTTTTTTGTTTGTTTGTTTCTTTCTTTCTTTTTTTCTTTCTTTCTTTCTTTGTTCGTTTGTTTATTTATTTATTTTTTTGATGTATTTATTAATGCATTTATGCATTTTATTTATTTTATTTTAGTTCAGTTTAGTTGGGGTTGTTTGGGTTTTTTATTGTTATTTTTTTTTAATTTATTTATTTATTTGTTTATTTATTTATTTTATGTTTATTTTTATTATTATTTTTTGTTGGGCGGTGGGGGGGGGGGGGGGGTGAAGATTGCTTTTTATTTGTTTCTTCGTTTGTTGCCGGGGATCATGAGGATCTATTTCTCTTGCTGACACCATTTTGAATCCATTTTCATGGGCCAATTAGTTTTGTTTGTTTGTTGTTTGTTTGTTTGTTTGTTTGTTTGTTTGTTTGTTTGTTTGTTTGTTTGCTTGCTTGCTTGCTTGCTTGCTTGCTTGCTTGCTTGCTTGCTTGCTTGTTTGTTTGTTTGTTTGTTTGTTTGTTTGTTTGTTTGTTTGTTTGTTTGGGGGATTATCGAAGATTTCCGAAACACAATCTGCGTCCGCTGACACTCACCAGGGGGGGATTAATGACAAATTTGCCTCGCTGTCGTTTGCCTTCACAGGGTAGGATGGCTCAGGGATATTACCCCCTTTGCAAACACGTTCCTGAAATCTATGCTACTTGTCCGCCGGAGGTCTCCAGCCGTACACACAACATAGACGTAAAGTGGTCTCAATAAGAGGCATAGATCCTCATGAGCCCCCGCAGTCCCGGGGGCCCATGAGGATCTATGCCTCTTGCAGTTGGGTTTTGTTTGCATTCTCCGGCAGTGAAGGGGTTAACTGGTTAATCCCTCCAATGCCAGTAGCCGCAAATTGTGGGGTTTTCTGTCTTTTTCAAATTCTCTGTGTGGTCGGCGCCAAAGTGTCCCATCCGTCCAGGAACTCTGGTGAACAGTGGTGTCATTAAGAGACCCATGGAACTACGTCTCGCAGTCGGATGGCGCTCCTTTTTCTCGGCAGCGATTGGGTTAATTGGCTAATATTTGGCACCCAAAAATGCGGCGGTGGTCAATGACCCCGAAACATTTGAAATGATCTTCGGGCCAGAGTAAAACCTGCAGTGCCTTAGACGCGGACGCTTATCAGACGCAACACATGAGCTGTCACGGTCTATCCGTCCATCTTCCACCGCCTGGAATATGAGGCTTCGCACGTCGACCCTAGAAGGTCAGTCACTTGGCTGTGGGTGTGACAGGGAATGGGAACGCCGCATTGTCTTGAACCCGTGTGCATGAAATCACAAGTGCAGCTCCACGCTGGATGAGTTTTGTTCGCCCATCAAATTTATTATCTATAGTTCTTCACTACACGGTTCTGCAAGAGGCGAAAATTTACATCATGTAAATCTGCGCCTCTTGCCGGCACAAACGCAGACCTTATTCACGTCGTCATGGTGCATGTAAATCTGTGCCGCGTTCAGAGAGGCCCGTAAACAGCCTTGAGGAAACGCTGCTGGGGTCACAAACATGTGTGCCTCTTGTCGCGTAATGGACACCTTATTTAGCCCTTATCATTCGGAATACACCTGTGTGTGAAATAAGTTTGGCTAAAGTAGTTCAAGGGTAGTGCAAGAATAGCTTGGCGCCTCTAGGCGCCAAGCTATTCTGGCACTAACCTTGAACTAAAGCCATTGGTCTATATCCTTATCTGTAAGTACTATAATGTAGCTTGCATATGGCAGTGTACAAATTTGAAGATTTTAGCCTCAGAATGATATGGGTTAACGTTGCGTTTTTTGGATGGAGGGTGTTATTTATGCCTGTGGTCTTGCCTTCGGACAAATGCCCGTTTTTACATCCTTAGGTTAAGCCCGAGGAGATCTCTGGGAGTTCGACTTGGATGAACGTTGAACGGGATGGAGAAAAAAGTAAGGCGTGTCAAGAACAGCAACATTGACCAAATCGCTTCCGACGCAGTCATCTTCAATGTCTGTGATTAACTCCTTCCACATCGTGATACGCGGCACAAATCCGGCATACAGCTGCGATTAACGGTAGCGGCATGTATCGAATGCGTTAACCCCTTCACTGCCAATGGATTGTGTGTTCACCGATCTTTGTTAATTCAACGCAGCTGCTCGAAGGTTGGTTGGTTGGTTGTACATTGCTTAACGTCCCGACAGCAATAAGACTTTCTCAGGACGTGCCTGCGCTGCTTGTGAAAAAAAAAAAATAAATAAACAGAATATTGAATGTATGTCGCCAGCCGGTCTAATATGCTAAAAAGAAAACTAAGACCATTTAGCAACACACATCCAATATCAAGAGCTACAGGCAGCGCAGACAGTAGGGAGAGATTAAAAAAGGAAAATACAGGTGAATGGACCAAGGGTAGACAGAAACACATGCCCCAGAATAGAGGGGAAACCCACCCTGTGGAGCTGACCAGGATGACCCTGGGAACTAAAAAGTAGTTAACCCCACCCATGTCTCCACAGGGCAGACCCGGGTGGGGCCTGCTCAAAGGGCGTGGATTCAAAATGTTTTGAGCAAGAGACATAGATCCATATGATCATCGTCCACGCAAAACCACGGGCCCGTTCAGATAGCATGTCCTTGATAAAGTCTTGGTAAATCAAAGTGGCCCAGTTGCAGTGCGGCCGAACTGATGAGTGTTCAGGTCGTACTCCAGCAGGCAATAGCTGTCCTTGTCCCCCTCACCCCCACCCTCCACCCCAACCCCCACCCACCCCCCCCAACCACCCCCCTCATAACCCGGCGTGTAGTTTCGTCCATTGTCACTCCGGTCCCGTGGACGTAGCCTAACTTTCACCACCCAACTGGCACGAGGTATAGATCCTCATGAGCCCCCGCAATTGCGGGGGCTCATGAGGATCTATACCTCTTGACGTTGCATAACGTTCTCAGTGTCTCGGTAGTGTCTTTTCGCTGCTTTAAAAAAAAAAAAAAAAACGTGAATACTGTCTAGTAGCTGGTTCCTCACGTAGACTTCTAACTTTCTGCGCCAGGCTCTGACTGGTAGAGATCTGAGGACATTTCTTGGACGGCTGCTTCAGAGTCCGAAATAGCTCAGGCGGTTAAACGTCGGAGCAGGAGAGCGAAGGGAATCGCCGGGTCGTGGGTTCGAACCCCGTCCCGGCCCCGGTAGCTGGACTCACAATCCAGGGGGGGGGGGGGGGGGAAACGGATTTGTTCGATAGCATGTCCGTTGAAAGGTCCTGGTAAATCAAAGTGGCACAGTAGGAGTGCGCCTGAGTTGATCAGTGTTCAGGTCGTACTCCATAGGCAATAGATTTCCCTGTACCCAATAACCCGCCCGTCAGGGCCGTCCATGATCACCTCGGTGCTGTGGACGTTAAACCCGAACTAACCGTAGACGGCTGCAGTACTTTGAGAGTTGGGCTGATAGTTATGAAGGTAAGGTTAACTCGTTCGAGACGTGCCGCCTCCGGATACGCGGCTTATGCCGCGTGTCCGGAGGCGGCAGGTCTCGAATGAGTTAACGCGAGGTCACAGGCGGTAAGAAATGAGACAAAGAAGTTAAATGATTAGGGCTTAGAGTTTTCATGTTCACACCACGAAGGTCATTTCAAAGGCAGGTTACCCAAAAAGGTTCTAATTAGGACGAGAGTCGAAGGCTCCACCACCCGAATCATCCAGATCCCACCCGGAAGACAGATCGTTCTTTGTCATGCCCAACAGTGTCGTACAACTGTCTTAAAATTGTCTTCAGCTGCAATACACTTAGCTGCAATACACTTAGCTGCAATACACTTAGCTGCAATACACTTAGCTGCAATACACTTAGCTGCAATACACTTAGCTGCAATACACTTAGCTGCAATACACTTAGCTGCAATACACTTAGCTGCAACGAAGCCGGATACGTATAACATAAGTCAGAGAGAAACATTGTGTTAGGTCGCATTTCGTTTTGCTGTATCCAAAGTTAAATGTATTGAACGAACTGAACTGGACTGAACTAATCACAGCTCAGCTCAACTCAGCTCAACTCAGCTCAACTCAGCTCAACTCAACTCAACTCAACTCAATTCAACTCAACTCAACTCAACTCAACTCAACTGATCTAATTTTATCTCAACCGAGCATAGCTGAATAGAACTGAACTGAACTGAACTGAACTGAACAGAACTGAACCGTTTTGAACTGAACTGAAATGAATTGAATGTTCTGAACCGAATTGAACTGAACTGTTCTGAACTGAACCGAACCGAACTAAACTAAACTAAACTAAACTAAACTAAACTAAACTAAACTAAACCAAACTGAAACTGAACTGAACTGAACTGAACTGAACTGAACTGAACTGAATTGAATTGAATTGAATTGAATTCAATTGAATTCAATTGATTGAACTGAACTGAACTGCTCTGCTCTGAACTGAACTGAACTGAACTGAATTGAATTGAATTGAACTAAACTAAACTAAACTGAACTGAACTGAACTGTTATGAACTGTTCTGAACCGAACTGAACTGAACTCAGAACTAAAATCAACAGAGAGTGCTACACTCGGCTAACCAGAGGACACAATAACCTTAGTGGTTTCCCACAGACCACAAACACGGTAGTAAGCTCAATGTGGAGCGAGGGGAATCCCACACTTAACGCGCAATTACAGTTCTAAATGCGAGCAAGGTTACAAGTCTCAATGACGGTATCAGCTTCACGGTCCACTTTCCTCCCAGCAAAATTCCCTCGGGCCGATGTCACCACAGCGTGGGCCCGCACACAAATGTGTGCGGGGTTACTGCGCCCGATGTCGACCTTAATATCATTGCCTTACTGTGACTACATTTAGCGGAACTGAAACTTGACGCAATACGGTACTATTTGCAGTCACGAGTGACCAAACTCCAAAGGCGTTGGGTTTGAGAGTTGCATGTCTAATGATGTATGAAGGGAGGAATTAACGAGAAATCTTGTGTTATGCACTCATGTTATACTATTAGGACAAAGTCATGAACTCTGTAATGCGCGTCTTGTTTGAAGTCGTAAGCCTGTAATTTGTCCCGTCAGTTTTATCTGGACTTTTTAAATATATTTTGCAGAAAAACTACATTTTGCCAAACCTCATCGTAGGAAATGATCACAAAGCGTGAAAATCAGTTTTATAGTGCGATGATAGTCTTGTCAGTTTGAGGAATGAATAGTTTCTCACTTTCACAAAAGGCCCCCCACCCATCCACCCTCCCAGCCCCACCCCCAAGCCCACCCCCGCATTCCTACACTGTATGATGAATTAGGGTTCAACCGTGCATCTGTAGTAAAGACAAAGAGGGGGGAAAAAACACCCGCCACACTCTACAGTTGTATCGAGTTCACCTCCTTCTTAACCCTGTAACTGCGGACACAATCTTCACACGACCCAGTTACACGAGACATAGAGCCTCATGAGCCCCCGCACTTGCGGGGGCTCATGAGGACCTATGTCTCTTGCCTACACCACTTTGTATCTATGTTCCTTGTTCGGCTGCTCGCTCTTTGGCGTTATACATCTGACAGAAGACAATATAAGACGTGCATTGTAATGTTCTTGTCTGCCGGTCCATATTGAATTAAAAAAAAAAAAGTTTGAGCAAATTTAATGAACTTGTGTTGTAATTGTGATTTTGTAAGCGTGTTACAGTATTGTGGGATTTTCTTGGGCGCTGAATTAAAAAAACACACAATCTGCGATCTCTCCGTGGTAGTGAAGGGATTAAAATCACGCACTTTTTGCCCTTGTAACCCCTTCACCGAGATAAAAAAAGAAATTACACATCGCCCAATCCTAAGAGGCATAGATCCTCATGAGCCCCCGCAGTAGCGGGGGCTCATGAGGATCTATGCCTCTTCCTAAGAACCACATTGTATACACGTACTTTTGATGGTTTTGACACTAAAATTACAATGAGTCTGGCCCCACTGGAAGTAAAGGTGTAAAAATTTGGCGTAAGTGAAGAAAGCCGTTGTAGACACATGTATTGAAATACATCCTGTCACGAGACACCTTTGTTATACGCTGACTGTAATCTCCGTTGCTCGGGTTGCCGCCTCAGATTACATGGTTCGTTGTGGTAAAAAAAAAAACCCGCAGCCAGGGGGATCCGACGCAAAACCCCCAAAACACCATTACCTCTCGCCCTTCTGCCCAAAGGCGCTCGCGTCACCTTGATCCGTGTACATTGTTATGGGCGTCGCACACTGGGCGTCGGAGCATCAAGTTTCGAGCGAAGCGTCGGCAGCGATATAAGATTTTGATGCGCCGCCCTGTGATACCGTTCGCACATTAGCGTCAGAGCGTCAGATTCGCAAGCGTCGGCGGCGATACAAGATTTGAACGCACCGCCTTGTGTGCAAGTTCTGCCGCTAGTGACGAGGCGTCGGCAGCGTTCATGCCCGGCGTCAGAAACAAACGACGCAAGGAATAGACCACGTTCTGTTTATATTTACATAAACAAATTATTTCCGTGAAGTTGACAAAAACAGTGACGCAGCAGGCAAGACCAGGGCCCTGGCCAAATAGTAAATAGTAAAGAGATTGATAAAAAATAAAAAATACAAGGTTAAAGTATTTATTAATAAAGAAATCAAGTTGAAATAAGCACTTAGTAGTAGTATCTCTTATCATCATAAATTTATAAACTTTTAACTTGTTTTTACATTGTTGGTCCTGAATCTTAATCTTGATTTTTACAATATGTAACATTTATATAATAAATAAATAAACCTTCTTATTAGAAATAACCGTTGTTGGTTGAGACCATGGAAATTTCAAAATTAACCAAACGCACGGTATGGCACCTTCTCTAACTAAAGTACATAATAAAAAAAAGTATATTTTTTTAAAAATTCTTCTTTTTTTTTAATTAAGCCCAAAATATTAGTCCCCGATCACTCTGGTGCCAGCGGAACAATAAACTTGAATTAGTAGTAGTTGACAAAACATGGCAGAGTTTGCATTGACAGGATGCATCTACTGTTGGTATAAGAAAGTTAATTAGTTATGCCAGCTGTTGAATCGTCATGGCAGACCATTTTCCTAAGCCACCGTGACTGGCTTCATCGCCATCCTGCAGTTTTAATGTACGGTAAGAGATCGTTTGCCTCAGGATTATTTCCACAAAAATAAACAAAGGTTGTATTCACTATTGTAACAACTGTATGGCCGGGTAGCAATCGTCCTCAGCCTATTGTTAACGTTAGCTTAAATTTTGCTGCATATTACTTGTGATTCAAGACCGCCGTGAGATGACCTCAGTCGCCTGCTCGGCGTTAAACCCAAATAACAAACTTATGATTCACAGCAAAACAGTATCGGCTAAACGACAGAGCTAGCCGAGTTGCCCATAATTTCGTGGCTCGCCAATTCTAGTCTTGGCGCAAAGTCGCGTAGTCTAGCGTGCCTTTCTCGCGCTGAACGGGAACTCACAACTGGCCTATTGTCTCGTGTGTAGATGTGCTTGATGCGTGCTGCACGACTTACTGCTTGCTGACGACGCCCCGTGCTGTAGGATACTCGCCGCCCAAATGCGAGGCCTATTGCAGTTTCTTTGCCGCCTGAACAATTCGCATCAAATTTCTACGAGAACCGTACCCCCGAACTTTCTAAAACCGTACACCTTTACTTTTAGAGTTTGGAACACTGTTACTGAACTCAGTGTTTATCGAGTTTTTTTTAACTATCATTGAACGCATTCATGAAAGGATAGTTGATAAATTATTCTAAATTCACAACCGGTTTCAAATGAGAAATAAGCGGCAGATGTTGCCTCTTTTCCGTTTAGCTGGTTTCTTCTAGAACACTCCACTCGCTTTCGCGTTGATTCAGCGTGTTAATGAAGTTTTTAGAAAGGAATGCTGCTCGGGCTAAGAGCGTGTACTCGGCGCGCGCGTTTTCACTGGAAGAAACTATAAAAATAGCCAGGTTTCACGGGAAGAAACTATAAAAAATAGCCAGGTTTCGTTGGCAAGCACCGACTCCCAGCAACGAACGAGAGCGAAATGACAGGCCGCGGCCATGGCAGATAATCATCTTTAACTATGAACAAACACAACACTCCAAACATCTCCAAGAAGCATAGATCCTCATGCGCCCTCCGGGCGCATGAGGATCTATGCCTCTTGGAGATGTTTGGAGTGCTGTCTACACTTGTGGAAGAATCTGGTTATCCGCCTTGTTTCGCTCTCGTTTGTTGTTGGGAATCGTTCGTCGCAAACGAAACCTGGCTAATGATAATAATAATAATAATAATAATAATAATAATAATAATAATAATAATAATAATAATAATAATAATAATAACGGTTATTATATAAGCGCTTTATCCAATTCTGCGAATCGGCTCAAACTGAAGCCGCACCGCGAACTGAACCCAACACGCACGCTCACGTGAAACACACGCATTGACTCTGAAGACAAACACAGTACAAGACTAGCACAGGACATTCACGTGGTGCTAAGGGTCAGCTCAGCTACTGAGGTTTCGGAAACTTTGACCGCTTGTATTCGAAATTGATAAACTGGCCTGTAACCGGTACCACGTGGAGGGGGAGGAAGTGCCGTCGTACCCGGAGAAAGAACCCCCGACGGTCCTCCCGAATTAACCGTGACACTTACACTGCGCTATGGACCGCCCCTAATATTAAGTAATGCATTCACATAACGCTTCAACTGACGTGCACATAAAATACTCTGGTTGGAACAAGGATGCTCGTGTCAGGTGAATCCACTGTCACGATAAATGACTCCTTCGTGTGTTACGTGACAGATACGTGTGTATTTTTATCATTGTAGCCATTTGTAATCGGAGAACATTTACCAGAAACCAACCATCACAGATTTCCTAAAAACAATAGCGTTGGCGGGGGGGGGGGGGGAGGGGTGTTGGTGGTGGGGGGGGGGGTGTGGGTAGAATGGGGGGGGGGGGGGGGAGGCGTAGACACCACAGCGGTACGGTATAGCACTTAGTTAACTCAAATCGAAATTATTATTATTATTATTATTATTATTATTGGGGGGGGGTGAGAGAGGGAGGTGGGGGTACGGGGGAGGGGGGGGGGAGGTCCGATGAAGTTCTATACCTTTGAATCCAATGTGTATACGTGTCCCTTGCACGGTTGCAGTTATTCGGTATTGCTTTAACAAAACCCTTATATACAACATGTGCGACCAAATGCACAAATTGGGTTCATTAAGCTATAGATAATTAAACTACTGGCGCTTCGGACCAATAGTAACTCAAAACATCAAGTGCTTTAACCCCGTCAATGTCAGCGGACGCAGACTGCGTTTCTGTCATCTTCGTTAACCCATATCCTACTGAGGCTAAAAGCTTCAAATTTGTACACTGCCATATGCAAGCTACATTATAGTACTTACAGATAAGGATATAGACCAATGGCTTTAGTTCAAGGGTGGTGCCAGAATAGCTTGGCGCCTAGAGGCGCCAAGCTATTCTGGCTCTACCCTTGAACTATTTTAGTCAAACTTATTTCACACACTGGTGTATTCCGAATGATAAGGGTTAATGCACAAAAAAATATAGATGTCTTCATGGTTTCAAAATGGTGTCAGCAAGAGGCATAGATCCTCATGAGCCACCGCAACTGCGGGGGCTCATGAGGATCTATACCTCTTGCCTCACGTTTTCACGCCACTGAACAGGTTCAACAAAGCACTTTCCAAACTGGCTTTTGGCCTGAGGGCTTTTAGCTCACCAGGCTTCATCCTCAAGGGTTTGCTAGTCCTTGTCAGCCAACCAGCTGCTGACGTGCTTGCATAGGGCATGCAGTAATGCAATCCCAGTGCGCAAAGGCCATCAGGCGCATTGGGATGTCAAGGTATTATTTTCAGGCAGCGATGCGATGCCTCTCGACACCATCTTTTGTTAGAATAGACTATCGCTGCTTCCCTCCAGTGCGGGGGGGGGGGGGGGAGTATCACTCTGTAATAAGCACAGCTAAAGCATAAGATCCTCATGGGCACCCACAAGTTGAGGAAGTGCATGAACGTCTATGTCTTTTGCAACTGAGTGGCATGTTACAACTGAGTACGCACTCTAAAGAACTCTCTCCGTCTCACTTTTTCTTCGGGCTTAATGTCGTGCAGCACTACTGAAAAGTGACCAGTGACAAGCTCTTCATCCGCCTATAGGACTCGGGAAGCTGACGTCATCATGCCAGTCGTGGCGGCCATCTTGTGGGGTTACGGGACTAAGCGCTCCGATAGTGAAATCCCTGTTTTTTTTAATGTCAGGAAAGTCCTGACGTACTCTAACCAATAACAGCAAGTACTGCAATCACTGTAGGAAACCGCTCACCAAAATCTGTTGTTTTTTTTTTTTTTTTTTGTTTCCGAAGAGGAAGAAAAATGAAGAAAAACGTGTTGAAACACTATTTCGCTACTATCTCATGACTATGTTATCCTCATAAGATGGCGGCTGACGCACCGACGCTGTTAGGCAACGCAGGAAACTTCACCAGCCCTAATAGTCCAGAGGCACTAGAAACCTAAAAGGCCTTAAAAAAAAGTTCGTCGGCCAACCCCCTGTCACCAAAAAACAATTATATTTTCTTGTTCAGATACCTTAGAGGAGTTCACAGCCAAGTTTCGACTTAAAAATTCTTGATCGTTAATCAGCAGTCGGCGAAATATTAAATTTTAAAAATAAATTTAGCAGAAAATAATGAAATCTGTAAAACACAACAAAACACCAAAAAATCATGCTGTAAAGTTTATATTAGAACAGTTTTTAGTAATGATTACAAAAATTTAGTGCAGAAGTATCAAGAAGAGGCAGAATGGCAATAAATAAAGGGTATTTTGCAATAAATTACCTCCCTTGATGGATGAAACGTTGCAGAATTACTGAAGACTGTGTGCATCCAGTTATTATTAGAGTCACAGAAAGGTAAATAATCCTTGCAATTGAAACACTACTTAAAATGTGTATACACATGAAAGTCCAATGGGATAAACCAAAATTAATTATTAAAAGCTGAAATGTTCCCAAACACGTTACTTTGCCTTTTTCTTATTCTTCCATCTCAGAGTCACTGCTGTCTGAAGCTGATTCCTCCTCATCATCTTTTTCATCACTAATCTCTCCCTCTACTGCTTGGTTTGAGCAGTTGCTACAGACACAGGCTCTGTATGAGGCTGCGCAGGTCAGTGTAAAACTTGTCCTTTTCAGCAGGCTCTGCCAGGAGGGTTGGGGAGTACACACTGAGAAGGGTGACGTGTTGCTGGTGTCTCAGTGTGAGGCGCATGGACATGATGCGGTCTGAATGACCCGTTGGTAGGTTTTCCAGCTTAATCGCAATGGAGGTCTTGACCATGAAACCCACGCCTGAGAGCCGCCCTCACAGTCAAGAGTGGCAAAGCAGCAGGCATTGATGGAATGCCGCCAGAGATCTGGAAACATGGAGGCACAGCACAGCACAACAAGCTCCATGACCTCTTTCTCTGCTGCTGGGAGGAAGGAACACTACCAAAGGATCTCCGTGATGCTGTCGTTATCACCCTGTACAAGAACAAAGGCGAGAAGTCTGACTGTTCCAACTATCGTGGAATTACCCTGCTGTCCATTGCTGGGAAAATTCTTGCAAGGCTGCTCCTGAATCGGCTGGTACCTGCCATCGCTGAAGACCAACTCCCAGAGGGCCAGTGTGGCTTCAGAGCAAACAGGAGCACCACCAATATGGTTTTTGTGCTGAGACAGCTTCAGGAGAAGTGCCGCGAGCAGAACAAAGGGCTGTACGTAACGTTTGTCGACCTAACAAAAGCGTTCGACACTGTGAGCAGGCAAGGCATGTGGCAGATCCTGGAGCGACTTGGCTGTCCCCCAAAGTTCCTAAGCATGATTGTCCAGCTACACGAGGACCAGCAAGGCCAGGTCAGACTCAACAATGTCCTCTCAGAACCATTCCCTATTCTCAACGGCGTAAAGCAGGGCTGCGTGCTGGCACCGACCCTCTTCACCATCTTTTTTAGCATGATGTTGAAGCAGGCCACAGTAGACCTCGATGATGACGATGCAGTGTACATCAGATATCGTCTCGATGGCAGCCTGTTCAACCTCAGACGACTGCAGGCCCACACGAAAACCCTAGACCAACTGATTCGTGAGCTGCTTTTTGCTGATGACGCTGCCCTCGTTGCACACACAGAGAGAGCCCTGCAGCGCATCACGTCCTGCTTCGCAGACGCTGCCCAGCTCTTTGGACTCGAGGTCAGTCTGAAAAAGACAGAGGTCCTCCATCAGCCGGCACCCAAGACAGTGTATCGCCCTCCTCACATCACCATTGGCGAGTCTGAACTAAAGTCAGTGCACCAGTTTACTTACCTTGGCTTCATTATCACGTCGGACGCCAAGCTGGACAAGGAGCTTGACAGCAGGCTGGCAAAAGCGAACAGCGCTTTCGGGCGACTTTTCAAGCGGGTGTGGCACAATCAACAGCTGAAAACAGGCACCAAGATCAGCGTGTACAGAGCTGTGGTCCTCACCACCCTGCTGTATGGTTCCGAGTCCTGGGCCCTCTACCGCAGCCAACTACGACTCCTCGAACGCTTCCACCAGCGCTGCCTGCGTACCATCCTGGACATTCACTGGAGTGACTATGTCACCAACGTCGAGGTCCTTGAACAGGCAGAAACTGTGAGCATCGAGGCCTTGCTGTTGCGGACACAGCTTCGCTGGGCGGGGCATGTCTCCAGGATGGAGGATCATCGCCTACCAAAGATCACCCTGTTCGGCGAGCTTGCTACTGGACACCGTGACAGAGGGGCATCAAAGAAGAGATACAAAGACTGTCTCAAGAAGTCACTTAGTGCCTGCGAAATCGACCACCACCAGTGGTCCTCGCTTGCTGTGGACCGTGACACCTGGCGCTCCACCATTTACAAGGCAGCTGTCTCCTTTGAGGACTCTCGCAGAGTTAGCCTTAAGGACAAGCGGCTCAGGAGAAAAAAACAGAGATGCCGCAACTCAGAACCCTGGCCATACCTTCCCCTGCAGCCACTGCGGTCGAACCTGCCTGTCCCGGATTGGCCTCCGCATCCACGAACAAGCCTGCAGACGTCGTGGGCAACTCCTATAAAATCTTCGTTCGCGAAGTCAAGCCAAGAGAGAGAGAGACCCCACAAGAAGATAAGGATCCACCATGACAGTTCAAGGGTGATGCCAGAATAGCTTGGCGCCCATGGTCGATCTGTGTCTTGCACTGCATTGCAGTCTTCAGAGGACCACGGCAACATTTAAGGATTTCGGTGTTGGGGTAGAATGAGCTAATATCAAGTAACCTGACAATGACTTCACTCTGTTGTAGAAATAAACGCTTTCAGTACGACAACGCCTACGCACAATAAATAGCATGTGCGATTACGCGTGTGCTTTTCCTGCGGGGGTGTAAGGGGCTCTGGATAGAGGTAGCACCTTTGCTGTTCGGCAGCTGCGTCCTACATAGGACGAACGGGCATCACTGGTCCTCGTCCATCTCCTTAATCTCTCACGTGCTGGCTCCAAGCGCCACACCCTGGCAAACCACCTCAGCTGGTGGGCTAAACCACGTGAGGGGGTGGTGTTCACATTGCACCACTAGGCGGATGAGCTGTTTCTGACAGCCAACGGCTAGAGGACGGAGGAGATCAGGTTGGATCCAACGGCCAAATGTGGGGGAGTAAACCCTTCAAATCAGGAGTGGAGCCCCGAAGGCAGACAGCTGCCTGTATTCACGCACTGTTCTGGCAGCTCCTGCAGCCAAACTGGTGCCAAACGTACTGCTTTGCATTCCTTTGGATACATCAGCGAGGCCGAGAGGGGGATCTTGACGACTGGGCACCCCAGGATCTCCATACACTTCGCCCAGGCTTGCACCCTGGAGAGGTCACTCCAGTGACTGACCCAGCAAGCGCATATACTCCATTGTCTTCCGAGACAGGATGCCAAAAACGTCCCAACTGCTCTTAACGTTCATGAGGTTTATCGACAAGGCATAATCGACACAACTGGTGCTGAAAATTTAATGTGTTTTCAAATTTACGCGTAATGCTACTTTAAACTCGGGTTTTATATTCACTGTTCGCGAAAAAAAAAAAAAAAGGAGCAGTTTTCTTCCTACCTACAATTTGTTAAACCTCTATTGACGTTGATTAGAATCCGAAGTAGGTCAAACTTGCACGTGCTTTGCCGAAAACAATGTATGTGTATTAACCTTTACCCCGCCATTTTACCTAGGTACACTCTACGTACATTTTTGTTTTTGAAATCGTGGGTCATTCACCGACCAGAAGCCAACATCGTCCAAGAATCATGGATACAAACTGGTCTCAACAAGAGGCATAGATCCTCATGAGCCCCCGCAGTCGCGGGGGCTCATGAGGATCTATGCCTCTTGATCGCGTTCACCTTTTGTGTCTGCAATGAAGGGGTCAATTCACTGTACGCGTCACAAATCGTCTATGGCTCTGGCAACAAGACCAATTCTGTCGTAGGGAGCGCATGCGTTTGACAATGTCACACGGGAGCAAACCATCTGTTATGATCAACTGTGAAAGGAGTGACACTTAATGCATTTAGCCCCAGACACACGGAAATTCTTGCACGTCAACTTCATTAACGTTGCAAAAATAAGGATGACGCTAGTTCCTTGAATTTAATGCACGTAAGCAGCACGCGCACAACAGACGAAATTACGTGCGGCAAAAGGCCCATGGGTGGACGTTAGTCTCTCTCTCTCTCTCTCTCTCTCTCTCTCTCTCTCTCTCTCTCTCTCTCTCTCTCTCTCTCTCTCTCTCTCTCTCTCTCTCTCTCTCTCTCTCTCTCTCTCTCAGTACAATTAAAAGGGCCACTGCGATACGTGCACAGTAGAATGTCTTTAAAAAAAAATTAGGAGAATTTTCTTTTCGCTCGTGCAGACTCTCAATAAAATCTGTGATGAACTTTTTAGATCCTGCGCTCCAAAATATATTTGCGGTCCGACAAAGCTTAAATCCCAAAGACCATTTTCTGTATGGCAATGTAGGAAACTTACCAACCTTGAAATGAAATTAAATCCGATTATTTACAAGCTAAAGATTGAATATGGTCTAAGGACCTCTTTCTCTTAGTTTTTCTTTCCCAATGCGCAAAAGGCCATCGGGCAGACGTCGGTCGCCGTTAGCCCCGCGCACTATTAGCCGACATCGGCCCGACGTCTCTCTCTCTCTCTCTCTCTCTCTCTCTCTCTCTCTCTCTCTCTCTCTCTCGCTCTCTTTCTCTCTCTCTCTCTCTCGCTCTCTCTCTCTCTCTCTCGCTCTCTCTCTCTCTCTCTCTCTCTCTCTCTCTCTCTCTCTCTCTCTCTCTCTCTCTCTCTCTCTCTCTCTCTCTCTCTCTCTCTCTCTCTCTCTCTCTCCCTGCGGGGCAAGTTATACATGTTACGTAATTAGTTAATGTAACATGACAGCCCGGATGTTATGACGTAAGAGAAGGGGTGTTACTCTGTTCCCGGTTCATTTCAGGCTGTGACTTTGCAATGAGTTGCAGCCTCATAAAACAACATAGTTTAGGGTTTTAACTGTTAAAGGAGCATGCCTTAGTTCTCAAAGTCACTGATAATTTAGAAAACACCCCAGCAAAGAAGGAAACACGCTTACAGAGCTCTACAAACCGTTTTATCCGTCGTGTTGTGACCAGATTTTCTAACACTCTTAGAAAAGACAGTTCAGCACAGTTTACACATTGTCTTGTGACTGTCTTTTTCGAAACGTGTTTCGTGTTTCGCTCGGATTTTCAGTTAGTTTTGGCAGTCACTTTAGGTGCGGGGGTGGGGGGGGGGAGGGGGCGGGGGTGGGGGGGGGGGTATTTCAATGATATTTCAACGTGACGAAAAAGTAAATCAACAATACCTGTACTAAAAAACGACGTACAGCCCAAACATATCAAACGTGACTGCCTGTCTAAGCAGACCATCCAATTTTGGTCCTATGATATTTTACTCTTAGTGACATTACCCTGAGTAAAGAGGCCACCTTTCATAGGTGACCACGCTTTCATAGCACATTTGGTGGTCGAATTAGACAGGTCTAAATGTTGCTGATTTAACTCTGTGTACCCCAAAACTAGAAATCCCTAAATGTTGCCGTTGTCTTCTGAAGACTGGACTGCAGTGCAGGACACAAATCGACCATGATAGTTCAAGGGTGATGCCAGAATAGCTTGGCGCCCATAGGCGCCAAGCTATTCTGGCATCATCCTTGGACTATCATGGTCGATCCATATCTTGCTGTGGTGTGTCTGGGGCACAATGATTTAACCTACTCCTCTTAACAGAGCACGGCCACATCATGAGTTATATCTACGGCGTTCACCCTTTCCTTGTACAGAAAGACTGAACACAGCCCAACTGCAAGAGTCATAGATCCTCATGAGCCCCCGCATCCGCGGGGGCTCATGAGGATCTATGACTCGTGCTGAGACCAAATTTGTTTCCATGTGGCCTGGACGGTGGTGGCTCTTGGTCGTTGAGCAAACCAGCATTTCAGAACACAGTCCATTGGAAAGAAAAACGTTGAGGGCCTAACGACTTTTGTCCTCCACGAAGGTGATTTCAAAGACGGGGCACCCAAAAATATGGTCTGATTCGAACCCGGGAACTTTCGGTCGAGAGACCAACACACTACCACCGAGCCACCCAGCTCCCCCTGGCAGGTAAGAGGTTAACTAGCCCTAACCATGACGTCAGCGAAAGGTTGATGAGTCCTATTAAATAGTCTGTGTCCGCCTGAGAGCGCATCCCCGATTTTAACCCCGCTGAAGAGGGGCACGCTCCGTACACTTCAATCCGTTCTCAGCTGGGGACAAAAACGAAGCTGCGCCTAAATGTTTGTCCTGAATGAATAAAAATTACAGCTTTTGGTCGTTAACATGACTGTGTACATACTACAGATTAACTCTGTCAATTCTAGGATGCGGTGATCACTACGCACCTGCCAGAGGCATAGAGCCTCATGAGCAACCGCAGTTGCGGGGCTCATGAGGATCTATGCATCTTGCGGAGTCTTATTTGTATCTATGCCACAAAGCTGACTGCTGAACGATCGGTCTGTGATGATGTTTTCAGCGTCAAGATCACCAAAGGTGAAGGAACCAGTTGTACATAGGAAAGTCATTGATTTAATTTGAGTTAATTGACAATAAAATGTAAACCACTGCTATTGAATACAAAATACGACCATTCGCATATAGCAGCAGCGCTTACTGGGCTTCGCCTGCAAACTGTTTATGTTTGTAAATTCTACGCACGTTAAATCACTTTACTTTGTAAATCTAGATTTTTTTTTTTTTTTTTTTTTTTTTTTTTTTTTTTACTAAACAGCAGCACAACAAAACGAAATAAAATAAAACACCAATGCTTACAACTATTTTCAACAACCGTCATATACATTATGTAGGTTTACAAGAACAATGCAACTACCATAAATTTAATGTGTCGTGCAGTACTGTTACAAAGCGGAGGCCTCAGCCATTCTTAAAACTATCTTATTTATTGCAAACAAGTGAAAGTTCAAGTTCTCTCTGTAATTGTAAATCAGATTGTTAGTCGTGGAAAAAGTGCATTAGCAAACATGTGCTGCATCTGTCAATTTGTCCCTTACGGCCGTAGGCCGTAAGGTACAAATTGACAGAACAGCACACGAACTCGCATATATGCATTCTCACGCGTGAAAATGTTACAACGGCGTGTTTATTTCGTCTGACTGTGTGAACTTTGCCTTGATTACAGAACTTTCAACTCCAGCGGTAACTTGCTTTTGCCTGATCTTGAACCGTTCGGCTTTGGATACAGATGCACGATTGCATTAATTTGATTTCAAAGCTGGGTAAGTTTCACGGTCACTGACTAACGGACTGTAAACATTGTTTGCCATACAGAAAGTGGTCGTTGGGATGTAAGCTTTGTGACCGCAAATGTCTTTTGGGGAGCAGGATCTAGAAAATTCAGCGCCGGTTTTATCTAGAGAGACTGCACGAGAGAAAAGAAAATTCTCGTCATTTTGTTTTTCTGAGACATACTACTTTGCATTTAAGGCAATGACCCTTTTTATTGTCCTTGAGACAGAGGGATAGAGAGAGAGAGAGAGAGAGAGAGAGAGTGATGTAAGGGAGGGAGGGAGACAGACAGACAGACACAGACAGAGAGAGGAAAATGAAATAAAACTATTTCTCAACGGAAGAAGCAATGCCCTTTTTCACGCTTGCCGTGAGAGATAGACAGAGACAAACAGACAGACAGAGAGCATCTTAGTGATACTAATGGCGTGGGTCTACACACAGAGAAGAATAAGTCTGTATTTTTTATGCCACTCTTTATGCGAACTCCTGTTCTCTGCGCGCTGTACCTCATGAATCAATCCAGCCATGAATGCGCTTAGTCACTGTTCATCTTGCCGAAGCAATTTAACTCTGTGTCATGCTTGTGAATGACAAAATCCGGGGTTCATTTCACGTTATTCTAGGATGTATGAGTTCAATCAGCGAATTCTACGAGTATACAATAAAAATTAATTAGTCTACAAATATATCCTCTCCCCTAATAAAAATAAATAATAAATTAATTAATTAATTTTTAAAAAATAAATAATAAATAAATACAAGCACGAAGAACTCCAGCACCCGTCAGAGTGCGGGGGTTCATGAGGATCTATGCCTTCAGATAAAAGGCGCATTGTAACCTATGTCCCTTGAGTCGTTTTGCGTTATAATTCGCGCATTGTGACTTGCTGTGTTGAGGTGCCTTTAACACTATCCATGACCCCATTTATGGCCGTTTTCTTCAGTCACGCAAGAAGTAGAGGTGTTCTCATGTATTTATGCTCTGCAGCAGGCCACAGAGATACATCAACGTCACACTCACTTAGCGCTACACTGCTGATCGCGCCCAGGGCTCTTCAGAAAATTGTAGAACTGTGAGACAGATGGTGAGACGCTTCTGCTACGGCGGACATGAATTAAAAGGTGAGAGTGCTTTTTTGTTTCACTTGTGTAAGCGTCCGAGCTTGCAGTAGGTCCTCACCTGTGGCTAGGCCGCGAACACGTCCTCAGCCCTAGGACATTTTGCCAGCTTAGTAAAAGTGAACAGTGCAGTGCACAGAGAGAAGAGTGCGCGTAGAGAGGTGTTTGCATCAAGTTGGGTATTAGCGATGACTAACAGGTAAGAGTTTGCGTTTATATGAATTACTCATCACGCGGGAATTTTGTTAATTAAGCGATATGCTGCATGGCTGGGTTTAAATGCCCCCCCCCCCCTTTTAAAAAAGTTGTGGATACAACGGGTTATCAACATTTTTATGTCTGAGCTAAGA
Organism: Semisulcospira habei; assembly: GCA_036245525.1. NCBI lineage: Eukaryota > Metazoa > Mollusca > Gastropoda > Semisulcospiridae > Semisulcospira > Semisulcospira habei. The sequence continues at coordinate 8,778,539 of BTPG01000003.1, forward strand.
CAAGCCTACCCTTCTTTTCACAATAGACGTTTCAAAGCCGCACGCGACTTTTAGCCGTGTTTCGGCCCTCTGTGTGAAGCGGAGTAAATTTTTCCAGCGTACAAAGGAGAAGAGTCATGGAACAGTCGTTCAGTGTACGACATTCAGACTTCATAAGTTAACCCTTTGCCTGTTGGTAGCAGTTTTTGTCGTGATGATTCCTGCATGAATAACAACACTCTGACGTCCTGCAGGAATCATTGCGACGAAAAGCACTACCCACAGCCAAAGGGTGACGTCAGCGCTTTTTGTGTAGGATCGCTACAAAAAAACATACGAAGAACGTTTACGAGGGAGGTCTGACTATTAAAGGGTGACGTCAGCGCTTTTTGTGTAGGATCGCTACAAAAACATACGAAGAACATTTACGAGGGAGGTATTTCTGACTATTAAAGGGTGACGTCAGCGCTTTTTGTGTAGGATCGCTACAAAAAAATACGAAGAACATTTACGAGGGAGGTATTTCTGACTATTAAAGGGCGACGTCAGCGCTTTTTGTGTAGGATCGCTACAAAAACATACGAAGAACATTTACGAGGGAGGTATTTCTGACTATTAAAGGGCGACGTCAGCGCTTTTTGTGTAGGATCGCTACAAAAACATACGAAGAACATTTACGAGGGAGGTATTTCTGACTATTAAAGGGCGACGTCAGCGCTTTTTGTGTAGGATCGCTACAAAAACATACGAAGAACATTTACGAGGGAGGTATTTCTGACTATTAAAGGGTGACGTCAGCGCTTTTTGTGTAGGATCGCTACAAAGAACATACGAAAAACGTTTACGAGGGAGGTATTTCTGACTATTAAAGTGTGACGTCAGCGCTTTTTGTGTAGGATCGCTACAAAAAAATACGAAGAACATTTACGAGGGAGGTATTTCTGACTATTAAAGGGTGACGTCAGCGCTTTTTGTGTAGGATCGCTACAAAAAAATACGAAGAACATTTACGAGGGAGGTATTTCTGACTATTAAAGGGTGACGTCAGCGCTTTTTGTGTAGGATCGCTACATAAACATACGAAGAACATTTACGAGGGAGGTATTTCTGACTATTAAAGGGTGACGTCAGCGCTTTTTGTGTAGGATCGCTACATAAACATACAAAGAACATTTACGAGGGAGGTATTTCTGACTATTAAAGGGTGACGTCAGCGCTTTTTGTGTAGGATCGCTACATAAACATACGAAGAACATTTACGAGGGAGGTATTCACTGACTATTAACTCATTCGAGACGTGCCGCCTCCGGATACGCGGCTTCAGCCGCGTATCCGGAGGCGGCACGTCTCGAATGAGTTAAACATTTCTTTGTGAAGCAGGCCCCCTTTTAAAGAGAAATTAACCCTTTGGCTGTCGGTCGCGCATTTTGTCGAGGTGATTCCTGCAGGAATCACCTCGACAAAATGCGCGACCGACTTCCAAATGGTTAAACGAGCTGATACTTTGAACTTCAGAGAACAACATTCACCCTCTCGAGGAAGAGCAGTCGAATTTCTCATGACCGGTTTCTATGAGCGGGGACTCTTGAGAGAATCTTTGCCTAGTGTAGTTGAATTTAACGCATTCCAGTCGTGCCGCGGCATCGGGATACGCGGCAATATGCCGCGTATCCGGATGCGGCACGGCTACAATAAATTGCCGGTGTGATGACCATGAAGACATGGCACAGTTGTTCAGCGGCCTTTGTATAATTTCATTCGTGTGATCTTCAGCCAAAAAAAAAAAATCTTCGGTCTGAGGTAAGCTGTAGTGAGCTCGCGCAAGCGCGAGCTACCTACGGGTGACCTTGGCCCGACGATTTGTTTTGCACTGAGTTAATAAAGCTTTGGGCGAAAACAAAATATGATGAAAGCAATCGCTAGATTAAAGTAGCACTAGGGATAAATCTGAATACAAATTTCAGCACTACCTGTGTTTGTTATGCCTTGCCGACACACCTCATCAAACAGCGGTTTAGACTGGCAGAAAAAAAGCACACGCGTACTTGCACTTTTTATTCTGAGCAGCCGTTAGAGTGTCAATCTATTTTTAGCTGTTTCTCGTACTAATAGAGTTGTATTTCTAGAACGGAGTGGAGCCATTGGCAGGTTATTTGATATAAAGACGACGTGTGCTGAACTGGATTGTTCTGTGTCTAAATGAACCATAACTAGACCTGGGTGTAGCGTTTAGTACAATCTGTTACAGAAGTGTATCTTTGAACAGTTACGGCGGTATTGGGTCTTTAAATTCTAAGATAGGTCTTGAGACAGGCATTATTTTTTTGTTTAAAGTTAGAGTTGAAAGTGTAAAAATGGACCTGCTCTAGGGCTCTATGTTATTACAAGATATACATAACCTATTGAGCCCGAGGTACGAAATACCCTCTGAGGACTGCATTACAATTTATTCAGGAGACAGATCGACCATGATAGTTCAAGGGTGGTGGCAGAATACCTTGGCGCCTAGGCGCCAAGCTATATCTGCCACCACCCTTGAACAATCATGGTCGAGCCATATCTTGCTGTGGCGTGTCGCGGGCAGAATGAGGTAAAACATTTATAGAGGAGCTATTGGAAACTTTCAGCAATTTCTTTTATGCATAGAGCCATGAACGTTCAGGAAACCAAAACGTGAGTAGTTGGTGTGTGTTGGAGTGTTGATAGGGAAGGAATGGGGCACTACCCTTTGTGCTGTCATGGTCGATCCATACCCAGCAATCGGCTTTACAAACGAACTCAATAAAGCTGCCCGGTCCTCAACAGCTTGCCAAAGGGTTATTGTTTCCCACATCAATAGCTGCGGACGTGAAGCGTTTCCCACATCAATAGTTGCGGACGTGTAGTGTTTCCCACATCAATAGCTGCGGACGTGTCGTATAGCGTTGCCGCCTTTTATGAGTTAACACATTGAAACCGTGCGGCATTTGGATACGCGGCTGAATGCCGCGTGTCCGTCTTGAATGAGGCAAATAGTTATTGCAGGACACCTTTCGCCTTGGTCACAGGTGAAAGAAATTAACCCTTTGCGTGTCGGTAGCGTTTTGGATTGTTGTTGTTGTTGTTGTTGTTTGTTTGTTTGTTGTTGTTTTTTTGTGGCGACGATTCCTGCAGGAATCATTGCGACAAAAACCCGCTACCGACACGCAAAGGGTTACAGCAGACAGCTCATGTGTCGTTAACTCCTTCTACCGCAGACGCACCACAGCAAGATAAGGATATACCATGATAGTTCAAGGGTGATGCCAGGATAGCTTGGCGCCTGTGGGCGCCAAGCTATTCTGGCATCACCCTAGAACTATCATGGTCGATCTGTGTCCTGCGCTGCAATGCAGTCTTCAGACGACAACGGCAACATTTTGGGGGATTTCGGTCAGTGTTGGGGTAGAATGAGTTTTAACTAACACAAGTCACGAACCCGGGTCAGAACCCATCAGAACTATCAACTGGGATTCGGTTTCCAAAAAATCACTCGTGACCCCAGTCGCAAAAGGCCCTCGGGCCGCACGGCCGTGCGCGGGCCCACTGCGGCCGTCATCGGCCCGAGGACTATTGCTCATCGGGGAAAGGTAATTGTGATGAGAGAATAAAAAGGGTACAAATTCAGGGACGTAACCGCCCCATAAGACTGGACTTCTCTCGGACGTAACCGCCAAGGCCGGGCCCATTATTCGTAGAGAGAGAGAGAGAGGGGAGAGAGAGAGAGAGAGAGAGAGAGAGAGAGAGAGAGAGAGAGAGAGAGAGAGAGAGAGAGAGAGAGAGAGAGAGAGAGATGATGATGATGATGATGATGATGATGATGATGATGATGATGATGATGATGATGAAGCGTTTTTATTCAGGATAAAAAGTTTTAGGCATGGCAATGCCAATCTTCCAAACTGTCCTGCTACTCTACACATATAAAAATACATCAGACGATACATCAAAAGATAAAACATATGTAAGTAAAAAGACCCATCCCCCCCCCACCCCCCCACCACCACTACCACTCAGAGGAGAGAGAGAGAGAGAGAGAGAGAGAGAGAGAGAGAGAGAGAGAGAGAGAGAGAGAGAGAGATGATGATGATGATGATGATGATGATGATGATGATGATGATGAAGCGTTTTTATTCAGGATAAAAAGTTTTAGGCATGGCAATGCCTATCTTCCAAACTGTCCTGCTACTCTACACATATAAAAATACATCAGACGATACATCAAAAGATAAAACATATGTAAGTAAAAAGACCCATCCCCCCCCCCACCCCCCCCACCACCACTACCACTCAGAGGAAAGAGAGAGAGAGAGAGAGAGAGAGAGAGAGAGAGAGAGAGAGAGAGAGAGAGAGAGAGAGAGAGAGAGAGAGAGAGAGAGAGATGATGATGATGATGATGATGATGATGATGATGATGATGATGATGATGATGAAGCGTTTTTATTCAGGATAAAAAGTTTTAGGCATGGCAATGCCTATCTTCCAAACTGTCCTGCTACTCTACACATATAAAAATACATCAGACGATACATCAAAAGATAAAACATATGTAAGTAAAAAGACCCACCACCACCCCCCCCCCCACCACCACCACCACCACCACTACCACTCAGAGGAAAAAGAGAGAGAGAGAGAGAGAGAGAGAGAGAGAGAGAGAGAGAGAGAGAGAGAGAGAGAGAGAGAGAGAGAGAGAGAGAGAGACTGACGTTGATCCAAGGACCTTTTTCCGCACGTAATTCTTCAGTTTCGTCTGTTGTGCGCGTGCTGCTTACGTGCATTGAGTTCAAGGAACTAGCGTCATACTTATTTTTGCAACGTTAATGAAGTTGACGTGCAAGAATTGCCGAGACAGACAGATCGAGAGAGAGACAGAGAGAGTGACAGACAGACAAAGAGAGAAACTTTAGAGACAACATGGCAGTTTGACCATGATTGTTCAAGAGAGGGGATTACTTTGATTTTTGTGCTGCCCTTTCAGTGTCCCTATAACACAGTGCCAGTTAAAGTGACACCAGCGAAACAGCCACGCTACACGGGTACGATCCAACTTACACCTATCCGAGTTATATCACCGGTAAATACTTTTATCCGTGCACTACTGATACAAAAACGGATCACATCAAGAGGTATAGATCCTCATGAGCCCCCGCAGTCGCGGGGGCTCATGAGGATCTATACCTCTTGCTGAGCTGAAACCGCCGTGTGGCCATGATCCGGTTATCTTTGACGTTAAATTTACAACGATTTCAAGGACACAATCTGAGTGCTATGGGAGTAAAAGAGGTGAAATTGTTTTCCATCGTGGATCATAAACAAGACGAAGCGACGGTCGCTCATAAGTGAAAAGCCACTTAGGTAACAGAAGGAAGTCCACTGTGTAGAAGAAGAGCATAAAAATCTTTCGTTTTACCACATTCAAACTTCATCATTTAACTCATTCAGCCCGACGGCCGTATTTCCCAAATTTTGGAGGCGTCATCTAATGACTATGCACCAGTTGCAGGAGTTGGATCGACCGTGATGATTCAAGGGCAGTTCCAGATTACCTTGGCGCCGACAGGCACTACCCTTGAATTATCATGGTCGACCCATCTTGTGTTGTAGTGCGTCAAGGCTGTTTGGGTTAACTTAGTCCTCTTTTATCGCCCCCCCCCCCCCCAAAAAAAAAAAAAAAAAAAAATATATATATATATATATATATATATATATATATATATATATATATATATATATATATATATATATATATATATATATATATATATATATATATATATATATAATATATAATATATAATAAATAAATAAATAAAAATCCCAACCAAAAAAATAATTTTTTTTTAAAAATAATTTTTAAAAAGAAAATAAGACATACTAAGACGTTTATATAGAAGATATTGCAAACCATTAATCCTTCTCTGCCTGGAGAAGGCCCCTTTAAGTAACGTCGAGCAAAAAGGAGACGGGAGTTACTTAGATACAGCAGACTCAGTACCGAAGCTAAACCATTTTGGATCTGACCGACATTAAGTCGGTTAGATCCAAAACGGCTTAGCTTCGGTTTGTAGTATTATCGTCTACGGAAGCGAGCTCTAAATACGCGTGACCTCAGAGTACAACGACTTTTGCTTAATGAGTAAGCAAGAGAGAGAAAGAAGGAAATGCGGTGTCATTGTAGAGGGCTGATATGAGAAATAGCGTCACTCCCTCGCCGTGTAATATTGGAATATGTGGGGAAGCGAGGTGGCCATACATCAAGCGGAAATAAGGAGCACCTTTTGTTGATGTATGCACGACAGGTAGAGACGGATTTTCCACAATGCAGACGGCGCTGGTTTTGCAAAGAGCATGTCAGTACACGACAGGCTGTGTTTCTGTGCACCTGAATCGCAAGTTTTGCCGTTTGAACCCTTTTGGCCCCAAGGTCCCATTTCTCAAATTTTGGAGGTGTTGCCTAACGACTACGCACATGTTGCTGGAGATGACTTGACCATGATAATTCAAGGGTAGGGCACTACCCTTGAATTATCATGGTCGATCCATCTCCTGCTGTAGAGATCCGGGGCTGAAAGGGTTAACCGGTTCAAAACACCGCAAAAAAAAAAAAAGAGATGTGGATAGACCACGACACTGAGGGCCAATTCAGGTTAGCGTGACTACTCACAAACCAGATAGGTGAGGCTAGCGCTGGCAGAACTGTACAACAAACCAAGGGGAATCACTCAGCGCTGGACAGACGAACAGTTAGATCCCCTGCCCCCGCCTATCAGGCACCCATTCGCCAGCCCACAGAGAAATACGCAGGTATAGAACAAGACGATCATCTACATCCCTCATTATTATGTTGCGTTCACTGGCGGTAGAAGGGTTAACGTCACGAAAGCGACGAAGCGTATCTCACGGCCAGGTGATTGTTCAAAGGTTAGCGTGAGTTATTGGGGTTGAACCCTTTTGCTGCCGTTAAAATTCGAACGCCACCCAACGGCCAGAGGCGAAGAACCTCCGCATGAGCCCCCGCACATGCCGCGGGAGCCCATGAAGATCTTTGCGTCTTGTTGACGCTATTCATATCCGTGTTACTTGGATGGATGGTGTTATTCGACGTTTAACTGCCCTGCTTTCAAAGACATTATTTTAGGAGCGGTCCGTGGTGCAGTGGTTAAGGCGTCTGCCACCAATGCTAAAGGTGCGAGGTTTGATACCGGGTTCGAACTTTTCTCCTCTAGTAAGTGTCATCGTTGATTCTGGCGGACCGTCGGTGGTTCTTTTTCTCCAGGTACTCCGGTTCTTCCTCCCCCTCCACTTTGGTACCGGTTTCAGGCCACTTTATAAATTTGAAATAGAAGCGATCAAAATGTCCGAACCTCAGTAGCTGAGCTGACCCTTCGCACCACGTGAATGTCCTGTGTTTGTCTTGTACTGTGTGTGTCTTTAGAGTGAATGCGTGTGTGTCACGTGAGCGCCTATATAATAACCGGTATTATTATTATTATTATTATTATTATTATTATTATTATTATTATTATTATTATTATCATCATTATTATTATTAACATTATTATTATTATTATTATTATTATTATTATTATTATCATTATTATTATTATTATTATTATTATTATTATTATTATTATTATTATTATTATTATTATTATTATTATTATTATTATTATTATTATTATTATCATTATTATTATTATTATTATTATTATTATTATTATTATTATTATTATTATTATTATTATTATTATTATGTTGCGTTCACTGGCAGTAGAAGCGTTAACGTCACGAAAGCGACGAAGCGTATCTCACGGCCAGGTGATTTTTCAAAGGTGATGTCAGCATAGATTGGCGCTTCTTGTCACCGGCTTCTGGGCACCAGGCTATTCAGGCACAACCTTTGAACTATCATGGTCGATCTGGCTCGTAAACTGTAATGCAGCCTCCAGAGGACTAAATTTGGGAATCAGTTCGAAGCTTACTGCGTTAACTGCTTGTCAAACAGTGATGAAAGGGGGGGAAAAAATTCCCCCTTGTGATTACATTCAACATTTTTACTGCCAGGAATCTGTTCTTGAAACTTCTGACTGCCGGGGCAAGGTGAACCCCACCCAGCTGCAAGAGACATAAACCCTCATGAGCCCGCGCAGTCGCGGGGGCTCATGAGGGTTTATGTCTCTTGTTGGTCCTGTGTTCTTTAGGACCCTCACCCGGGTCTGCCCTGGGGGATTTGGGTGGGGTTAACTACTTTTTAGTTCCCAGGGTCACCCTGGTCAGCCCCATAGGATGGGGTTTTCCCCTCTATTCTGGGGCATGTGTTTATGTCTACCCTTGGTCTATTCACCTGTATTTTCCTTTTTTAAACTCTCCCTACTGTCTGCGCTGCCTGTAGCTCTTGATATTGGATGTGTGTTGCTAAATGCTTACTTACTTACGCCTGTTACCCCTACCCGGGTATAGGCCGTCGACGAGAGACCTCCAGCAACTCCTGTCCTGTGCTTCTCCTTCGATTCTACTCCAGGTGGTTCCCAGTCTCTTGATGTCTGCTTGGAGGTCTCGACGCCAGGAGTTTCTCGGTCTGCCTCTTTTCCTCTTTCCCTGGGGGTTCCATGACAATGCCTGCCTAGTGATACTGGAAGCTGGCTTTCTCAGACTGTGACCGATCCATCCCCATCTTCTTCGCCCAATTTCATTTTCTGCTGTTATCTGCTCTGTTCTCTCCCAGAGTCTGACGTTGCTGATCTTCTCTGGCCAGTGGATTTTCAAAATTCTTCTAAGGCAACTGTTCATGAAGGTCTGTACTCTGTTGACTGTGGTTTTTGTCAATCTCCATGTCTCTGCTCCATATAGGAGAACTGCTTTTACAGTGTTGCTAAATGGTCTTAGGTTTATTTAGCGCATTACACCGACTGGGGGCATACATTTAATATTCTGTTCTGCTTTTTTCACAAGCATGCAGTCACGTCCTGAGAAAGTCGTGTTGCTGTCGGGACGTTAATCAATGCACAACCAACCAACCTGTGTTCGTTATGCCTACGTTTTCATCTCCCTTATATTTGTGTTCTTCGCGTGAATGTCGGCCAGTGTGCAATGGTTTCAGGTGGTTGGTTAGTTCGGGTTTAACGTCCACAGCACCGAGGTGATCATGGACGGCCCTGACGGGCGGGTTATGGGGGACAGGGAAATCTATTGCCTATGGAGTACGACCTGAACCACTGATCAACTCAGGCGCACTCCAACTGTGCCACTTTGATTTACCAGGACCTTTCAACGGACATGCTATTGAACAAATCCGTTTTTCCCCCTGGATTGTGAGTCCAGCTACCGGGGCCGGGACGGGATTCGAACCCACGACCCGGCGATTCCCTTCGCTCTCCTGCTCCGACGTTTAACCGCCTGAGCTATTTCGGACTCTCAATGGTTTCAGGCGCGCGTTTCGCGTCCGCTGAGAGCATTAAACATGTGAGTTGAAGTGACCGGCTACAGCTAGCCTCACACTACCACTGGGCTAACCTGGCGCATTACCTTTTCGCCTGTATTGTATCAAGTGAATCCGGCTACAGCTAGCCTCACACTACCACTGGGCTAACCTGGCGCATTTCCTTTTCGCCTGTATTGTATCAAAGTGAATATGTCAGTGCTTACTTCTCGCTTTGCTTATGAAAATGTTGCACAAAACATGTTCTGTCCACCCTTCTTACTTCGGCTTTTAACACACTTCGCTTATAGTGACAAGTACGCTTGGGACCCAAGGGGCGGATCAGTTACCTCGGCGGGGGGGGGGGGGGGGTGGTCCAACTGTTTGTTTGGGACCTTCAACCTGATACGAGGGGGGAGGGGGGGGAGGCGCGGCGAGGAGGTACGTGCGTCTTAGGACTCTCACCATTCGCCAAAATATCAAACAACGGAGCGGTGTCGGCCCCGGGTGGTGGTGGGGGTGGGGGGGGGGTGGGTTCTGAACACCCAAAAAAAGGGACTTTGTTATAGCATTTTAAAGAATTTTGGGTCGGGGGGGGGGGCGGTTCTGGAACCTTTGTAATCCAAGAGATCCGCCCCTGGACTCCTAGCATTTGTTAGTGACATTGTTGTTTGTTTGTTTGTTGTTTTGGGGGTGTTTTGTGTTTGTTTGTTTGTTTGTTTGTTTTTGTTTGTTTGTTTGTTTGTTTGTTTGAGTATTTATTTCCTGTGACTTTGACTGTCGTGGCCAGTTTCAATCATACAAAACAATGTACAAACCAAACGACTTTGCAGTGTAAGCGTCAAGTTGTCTGTAGTCGGCTTGAATAGATGGTTGTATTTGTTCGTTGACGCTTCTCTAACCATCCCTCCCAACCCTCACATCCCCCCCCCACCTACCCCCACCCCTCCTTGCCTAAGAGCCAAGATGCCTTCCACAACATACCACTTTGAGTTTGACTGGGGACGCGACTCGTTCTTTCAAATGCGAAGTGTACAGTACGTGTGTCATGCACCGCATATAATTCTTTGCATGTCGCGTAATGTCACGATGCAACCTGTCGGACGGGGTCTGACGAAGCTGTTTCGTACGCGGAAAAGTGAATAGCTATGTTAACCCTTTCAACTTTGACACACTGAACCATGATGTGGATCGACCATGATAGTTCAAGGGTGGTACCGGAATACGATTTTCGCCTACAAGCCCTGCCACGCCTACAAAAAAAAATGATTTGGACAGACCATGATAGTTCAAGGATGGTGCCAGAATAGCTTGGCGCCTACAGGCGCCAAGCTGTTCTGGCACCACCCTTGAACTATCATGGTCGAACTTCCATGGTGTCTTTGAAGGTCAACTCACAATTTTTTCGAAATTTTCACGAAGGAGTCTGCGCGTTAAACAGTTAACAACGTTGTAGTTAAAATCGTTGAAAATATGAAACATGTTGTGATGTTTTTCTGTTGCTAGATTTTTAACCTACTCAGCTTGTTGACGTAATTAAGATTCCAAACAGTTTCTGTTGTGACATTACGAGTGCATTTACGTCACCGTAAATGCGTTCATACGTTGATTTTATTTTTTAAAGTGTGTTTTTCTTTCGTTTTAGGAATGAGCGCTGATGCAACACACCAAAATCCTATCTGATCCGGAAGGAAACACCAAGGACTGAAATACGTCAACTACAGGAACGAAAATTTGTGTTTTTAACAGTTACTTGCGTCTTCTTTAATGCAAAGGTTCGAAAGACTTTTAATAATAATAATAATAAAGGTAATTTGTATAGCGCCTAATCACCAAGGTGCTCTAGGCGCTTTACAATCACAGTAATGAAACAGTGAAGCAGAATACACAAACAAGCACATACAACAAAAAATATACATTAATTTACAAGGGCAAAAACTCACACCACACACTCACACACACACACACACACACACACACACACACACACACACACACACACACACACACACACACACACACACACACACACACACACACACACGCATGATGAGCCGGCAGACAAAATGGTCTTTACGTATATGCAACAGAGAAAAGGTGTGTTTTAAGCTTGGATTTGAAAATGGAAAGAGATGATGAGTGACGCACATCAGCTGGGAGAGCGTTCCATGTAATGGGACCAAAATACGAAAATGCACGATGACCTTGAGTGACCTTATTACGTCTAGGGATACGGAAAACACGAGTGTCTGAAGCAGAGCGTAGTGAGCGGGACGGTGTATACAGCTGGACAAGATCAGACAAGTAAGGAGGGGCAGAACCAGAGATGATGTTGAAACAAATAACACAGACTTTATACTGAATTCTGTATGAAACTGGCAGCCAGTGCAAATTAGCTAGTAGAGGCATAATGTGTTCACGTTTCGGTACACGAAAAATCAGACGTCATCTGGTAAAATAATAATATTGTAAGGCGTCCAGTGACTTTCACCACCCCGTGTCAGTGCCAGAATGATTTAATCCGGAAGAGGCCCGTCATTTGAGTCAAAATCCTAGCCGTCAGGGCGAAAACAGTGCTTTGACTGCTCTGCGCCTGCCGACCCTTTAAATTCAGACCAGAACAGTAACAGTAAGTATTGACGTCATCGACAACAGTGTTCGTGCGACAGTTTTTCAAAGGGGACGTAATTTGGTAATATCACTTGTAAACGGATAAAGACAGCAAAGTAAAATAATTCCTTTTTGTTGAAATTTCAGTTAACAGCTTCACGGCTGACAGGTAGCAAAAACCGCCCAACTGCAAGAGGCATAGATCCTCATCAGCCCCCGCTGTCGCGGGGGCTGATGAGAATCTATGCCTTTTGCTGCTCAAGTTGAAATCCGCGTGTTTTTTAAGCATACGGTTCTGAACGGGCAATTGTCTCAGGTTTAACTCATTCAGCCCGACGGCCGTATTTCCCAAATTTTGGAGGCGTCATCTGATGACTATGTACCAGTTGCAGGAGATGGATGGAACGTGATAATTCAAGGGCAGAGCCGACAGGCGCCAAGCTAATCTGGCACTACCCTGGAATTATCATGGTCGATCCATCTCCTGCTGTAGTACATCAGGGCTGAATGGGTTAATAATTATGTAGACAGTGGCGACGTTTTCTCACTAGGCATCAAGCAGTGATAGTGCTACTGTTTAACCCCTTGACTAATACTCACGATACCCGCTCGGCGGAAAAGACGCGTAACTACGTCACTAGCTAACTGCGTAACTACGTCACTAGCTAACTACGCGACTACGTCACTAGCTAACTACGTAACTACATCACTAGCTAACTACGTAACTACGTCACTAGCTAACTACGTAACTACGTCACTAGCTAACTACGTAACTACGCCACTAGCTAACTACGTAACTACGTCACTAGTTAACTGCGTAACTACGTCACTTACGTAACTACGTCACTAGCTAACTGCGTAACTACGTCACTAGGTAACTACGTAACTACGCGTCTTTTCCCCCCTAGCGGTACCGTCAGTAGAAGTGAAGCGGATCAGAGACACCATTTTTAGCCACCAGCAGTGAAGACATGTGGGTTATGCTCTTTAAGACGTACCTTTTGACCAGTCAGTAGCAACAACTGAACAACATGTTCTGCAACTGCGTGAATTATTCTCCATAGATACCCTGGGCAACCAAGCAACTACTCGACCAACGAAGGACATATTCGGCGATGAGGACGTTACTCGTCTAAGTTACCCAGGGCAACCGGCGACAAGATCTGAAAGTCGACATCCGCCAGGTGTGATTGAACCTCTGGAAGTCCAGCAAAAAAACCGACTAAAATAGATTTTGTACAAAATGTGCCTTGAACTTCTTTGATCTGCACGGGAAAAGCAACTAGACGGCAACTGAAAGGCCTATTCTCCAAAGCGTTTGTTGCAATCCGTAGATTATATCCTTGATCTCCCCGGCAACCAGACACCAGACGATAACTGAAAGGCCTAGTCTACAAAGTTTTTGTTGCAATCCTCAGATTATATCATTGATCTCCACGACAGCCCAGAAACCAGACAACTGAAAGACCTATCCTGCAAAGTGTTTGATATAATCCTTACATTATATCAATTAATGCCAACCCAAACAACAATTGAAACAAAATAGTTGACGAAGTGTGAATCATAAAATCCGGGACCGGCAGCCAAGCAACCAAACAAGGACGATTGAAAGACATATTGTTCAAGGTGACCTCTATACAAAATGACCATCACCTACTTACATCGAGTGGCTACGACGTCGCTGGGAGGGTTCGCCAAGCTCCTGGCCACGTGGAAGGGGAGCGTATACAAGCTGCTGTTCAAGGAGTTCCTCCTCTTTGCGTTCATGTACACAGTCATCAGCCTGATCTACAGATATGCTCTGGGGGACTACCAGAGACTGTGAGTATACGTCAAAACAAGTTTTAACCTCTTCGGCGCCGAGAGAAAAAAAAATAAACACCGAACTACTGCAAGAGGTATAGATCCTCATGAGCCCCCGCAATTGCGGGGGCTCATGAGGATCTATGCCTCTTGCTGAAGACCACTTTTTGTGTCCGTTGTTCATTGTTCTTTCATCTTTCGCGTTGAATTCACACACAGATTTCAGACGTTCAGTGCACGATCAGCGGCAGCGAAGGGCTTGACACATTTCTGTTTAACTCATTTGAGGCCAGCTGCATTCGACTACGCCGTTTAACCCCTCCCCTGCCAACGGACGTAAAGTTTGTTTCTGAAATCGTGTGTTCACTGAGCGGTCAAAACCACATCTATCTAAAGAAACGTGGGAACAGTGTGGTCTCAGCGAGAGTCATAGATCCTCATGAGCCCCCTCAGTGCAGTCGCGGGGTCTCATGAGGATCTGTGCCTCCTGCAGTTAGAGTGTGTTTACCCTTTCTCGGAAGTGAAGGGGTTAAAGCCGCGTATGTATTAACGCAGCACGTCTGGAACGTGTTAATCAATCACCAAGATCCTAAGTTCCTTCATTTGGTTGAGCTCCCTGGAAATGGCATTACAGTCAACCATTTCACCGCCGACGGAAACGTGATCACAACTTGATCTAACTGCAAGAGGCTTTGATCCTCATGAGACCCCCGCAGTTGCGGAGGCTCATGAGGATCTAGGCCTTTCGCTGACTTTGTTTTGTATCTTCGTTTCTTGGACGGCCGGCTTATTTGGCGTTGAATTAACTCATTCAGCCCGGCGCACGTATTTCCCAAATTTTGGAGGCGTCATCTAACAACTATGCACCTGTTGCAGGAGATGGATCGACCATGATAATTCAAGGGAAGCGCCGACAGACGCCAAGCTAATATGTCACTACCCTTGAATTATCATGGTCGACCCATCTCCTGCTGTAGTGCGTCAGGGCTGAATGGGTGAACCAAGATTTCAGAAACACAATATGTGTCCCTTGGCAGTGGTGTGTTTAAGGCGAAGAATAAAGCGTGGTAGTTGAAGGGGGAGACCAGAATGCTTTGGCCCCACTCTTGAACAATCACGTTTGATCTATACATTGTTGTAGTGTGTCATGGCATGTATTTGTTCTTAGTTAATCCGTTCAGCCCTGACGCACTGCAGCAGGAGATGGGTCGACCATGATAATTCAAGGGTAGTGTGATGAAGCTCTATGCTCGTGCATAGTGCTCACACATTAGGGTTAGTACGGTACGGTTTTTGATAACGGTTTGTTTGTGCCGATAGTCCGGGTGGCATGAGGCTCACGTGGAATCTGTAAGACATGGTTAGCACGGAGTTTTGGTGAGTTCTGTTTAATGAGTTCTAGGCAAAAGCTGTGTCTGTCAGAGCAGTAATATATTAGTGCGGGGCTTGACTGTCATTCTGGACAGACGTTATGCGAGATACCTTAGCGCGCATTCCAAGACTCTGAAGCCTAGAATTCAGGTATGTTTCTATATATGTAGTATTGATAGTCGCTTAGTTAAAGACAGTATGCATTGGTAAGAGTAATGTGGTTGTATAGCGGTGTTCCGGTTTGGTTTAGTTATGTTGGTTTAGAATTCAGTGAAGTAACCGGTGTTTTTGTATACAGTTGTTTACCGAGATAGATAACAAAAGGAATGTGAGGTGTGTATGTCTAAGCCGCTATGAAGATAGTACGTGGTTGGTTAAGCATAGTCTTTTCCAGTGTATAGAGTAGTGTATAGCAAGAGTGTTATGCTATAGTCTGTTTCAAGATAGTGGCAGATATGGGGGTGTTACGGAAGTAGACAGTTTATGAAGCACGTGTGTGTGTGTGTGAATGAACGTGTGAGTTATTTGTATCAGCCAGGTTACGTGACGTTTCTCATTGATCCAATATGTTGTGTGTTTAGCAAGTGTTACGTTTGGATCCTTGTTGTTGTGTTTAGAGTGCTTGTAAAGACTGGAACGACGGACGCCGAGACGTCAGTCACAGGTGGGACCTAACGTGAGGTCATCCCTCCAGCTCTTCGCTCAGAGTGAGTCTGATCGGGACCAAGATACCCGGATCACAGCGAGAACTGCGCTACGGTGCGAGTACAAGGACGTCCGTGTTACAGACAGGACGACAGGAAAGAGCATACAACGGACTTGCACGCCTAGACGTGAGAAGGACCAACGTAACCAGGCAATAACATCAAACAGGTTGGAGATTGAGAACTAACACCTAGCCTGGCGAGATATTGTGAATTGTGTGTGTATGATGTTCGGATGTTAGTAGAGAAGTCTGTATAGTTTGATAGTCTTTTAAGCGTTTCTTTTCTTTTATATTGTATAAAAGTCACTTTAGAAAGGGAGCCCGTGTGTTGAGTTTTACCGCATGAATGCGCCCGTCTGAGTCAGTGGCGGTGTATGCGTCTGTTGCGTGAGAGTCTGTACGTGCGACTGTGGGCAAGTCTGCGTGCGTTACAGGTAGTGCCAGATTAGCTTGGCGCCTGTCGGCGCCAAGCTAATCTGGCACTGCCCTTGAATTATCGTGGTTGATCCCATCTCCTGCAGTTGGTGCATAGTCATTAGATGACGCACCCAAAAGTTTGGGAAATACGGTCGTCGGGCTGAACGCGTTAAGCTGTGTACTTCAGCCGGGAGATAGCCTTAGTCGTCTGCTCGGCGTTAAATCCTAATAACTAGCTACAGTCTACTTCTCTTATAGCAAGTTCGGATATAACAAACGCCGGGCACAGAAACACTTCCCAACAGCACTCTCCCTCAGTCAGTTACTTCGCTTAAAGCAAACTTTGGCTAAAACGACCAGAAATAGCATGACTCCCCTGGCCAGCTACTTTGGCGCCAAAAGGCACAACCCTATAACTCGCAGTGGCAGCTATGTGTAGATATTTCACAGGTGCAGATATATATACGTTACAGTGACAGTTCAAGGGTAGTGTCAGATTAGCTTGGCGCAAGCAACAAACTAATCTGGCACTGTCCTTGAGCTGACATGTCGAACCATTCCTACAGTGGGTACAAAGGGTTCCTACAAAGGGATGTCTTGCGATTGTCTATTTATATCTGAAGTTTAGGGTAACTTCACCTCGCAAGGTGTTTCAAATCCACACCCAAAACGTGGCTGCCATGCGTGTAACATGCAAAGAAATCCCAGCAAAGAAAGGAACATGCTTAGAAAGACCAACTTCATTGTATCATAAGATCAACCATCACAGCTGAAGGAAATGGTGAGACGATACATCTTCGTACGTGAATTTGTTTGTTTCTTTTTTCCGGATTTGTTGTTGCTGGTGTTCTTGTTGTTGCTGGTGTTGGTGTTGGTAGTGGTTGTGTTGTTTGTTTGTTTGTTTGTTTGTTTCTTTCTTTCTTTCTTTCTTTGTTTCTTTGTTTTTTTATTGATGTTTTTTTAAGAAAATAAAAAGAGAGGCTAGACAAGAATGAAGCTATAACCCATTATTTTCCAAGCCTCTTTGATTTTCTTTTTCTTTTTCTTTTTCACTTGGCTGGCTGACTCGACTATTAACAGAAGTTTGTACTTTGTTACGTGGTGGAGTCGTAGTCGTAGTATGATATCACACCAGATGCACGCACTTAAGGTTCTTTTTAAATAAACTTCATTCCGCTGCAACCCGTCACACGTGGCTTAAGGATGTAGGCTTCACCTCTCCTCTCAGGTACGGGGTGTCGACGCTGACATTGGCAAGGGGGATAATCCTTACAGTTCCGTCAGCCAAAATAAGGGTGGTCCACTCCTGTAGCTTTTGGTCTTCAGTTAATAGGTCCTCTCTCACGATGATGCAACTAGAACCGGTGTCTCTCAGCACTCTCACTGGTGTATTTCCGACGAATCCTGACACCACCTGCATGTTCGGCACTTCATTCTCAGGCAGCGCAATGTTTGAAACTGGTACAAATGTAGCCCCATCTCCTACTGGGATGCGTCCATTTTTTCTGAATGATTCAATCAGCTTCGGTGTCACTCGCGTTTCTCCAGACTCAAAGTCACTGGATGACGTCACATCGTTGGCTAGTACAGAGGCGGCTCTCTGTTGAGACGTGGTACTGCTTCTGCCTGCTATCCCGCGATCTTGGTTGGATCTTCTGATGTTGTCGCCTCGGGGAACATCTTTAGAAGGACACCGTATCGCCTTGTGACCTTTCTTTCCACAGAGAAAACATGTCAGGTTCTCCACCGGCTTGTATTTCGGGATGTCTCTGACATTGTGAATTTCCTCTGCTGGTGCAGACACACGCTGCGGCATACTGGACCCGAACTTCTTGATGTGGGCGTCAAGGTATCTTTGAGCGAAATCGGCCAGGGCCTTTAGGGACTGGTCTTTTTGCTCCCTGAGGTGGGCGGCCAGGTCCTTAAAACATGCGTCGAGGACTTGTTCTTTGATGATGAGGTCACACAGGTCCTGGTACTCTTTGTTTAAGCCAGTCAGCTCTATCCATTTCTCCAGGTAGCTCCTGATTCTCTCAATGAATAGGCCGGGTGTTTCTCCTTCTTCAG
This sequence comes from Semisulcospira habei, assembly GCA_036245525.1. Lineage (NCBI taxonomy): Eukaryota > Metazoa > Mollusca > Gastropoda > Semisulcospiridae > Semisulcospira > Semisulcospira habei. The sequence goes on from BTPG01000003.1 coordinate 8,796,928, forward strand.
GCTTGCAGTTCCGAAATCGTCGCCTGTAACCCTCTTCAGTGAAGTCGTACTGTCTCAGCAGGGCGGCTTTCAACTGCGTATAATCTTCGGCTTCTTCTCTTGGCAAGCGGGTGTAAAATTCAAGCGCTTTGCCAGTTAGAAGTGCACTCAGCTTGATAGCCCAAGTCTCTTGTCTCCAGTTGTTGCTGCTTGCGTAGCGGTCGAATCGCTCCAGATAAGCGTCCATCTTATCTGAATTTTCAACAAAAGGTGGAAGTTTTGGCGCACGGGCTGTTTGCTCTCTGCTGGCTAAGGTTGTTGCTTCAGCAGCCCTATGGCCCTGTTCCTCTATCTCCATCTGCTTTAAACGAATTTCATGTTGTCGCTGCCTCTCCGCCTCTTCTCGCTGTTTCTCTGCTTCTTCTCGCCGTTTCTCTGCTTCTTCTGCTTGGATTTCGAATTTCCTGATTTCACGTTCTTTAGCTCTTTCTTCTCTCTCCAATCTCTTTTCTTCTTCGAGTCTCTTTTCTCTTTCTCTCTCCAATCTCTCTTTTTCTTCTCGCTCTCTCTCTCGTTTCTTTTCTTCTCTCTCCAGTCTCTCCTTTTCTCTCTCGTTTACAAACTCGAGGAGTTGAGCTCCTTCGAGTCCTTATTCCTTTCCAATTTTCAGGAATGTCTCCATTTCCGATGTCGCCATCTCTGCGTTTCACTGCTGGCTGTTTTCTCCTGCTACCCTTTCCACTGAGCCAACTGAAGAAGTCCCGTCGGAGGTGCCAATATGTTACTTGGTAGAGTCGTAGTATGATATCACACCAGACGCACGCACGTAAGGTTCTTTTTAAATAAACTTCATTCAGCTGCAGTCCGTCACACGTGGCTTAAGGATGTAAGATACACTGGAGTAACAGTTCCAACAATATTTTAATTCAGCGATGCGATCTCCACACGATGCATTCCCAAATGCACCAACACTGATACAATGTCTCTTCTGAAAATGTCAACACTGGCGACACAAAGTTCCTCACACAACGTACACCACCGATACGCTGCGTCTCTCACAATGTACACCCTATACGGGCCACGTACCTACGATAAACTGTGTGTCCCTACAACTGACAATGTATGACAATGTACAAACGTGCTTCCTAGCCTTTATAGTAAAACGACTTTCCAGAAAAATCTAATGAATTTACACAACGCATCCAATCAGAACGAAACACGTAAGTGAAACTCATAAATACTAATTTTAAAAAAAAGGAACTTTCTATGATAACTACAATAGTCTACAAAAATTTGACTGCTCATTTCAGCCCCAAATCCTAGTGTGTAATGATGTCACACAACAGTATGGCAGACCGTTCACGATCTTCCATAACACGCAAAGAACGGCCGCTAATTTCACGCTCACAGAAAAAAATATGACTAAAAATAGATTAGCTTTACTACCGCTATTCTCCGTGCGACTTTGCTATAAGCTTCCGGACTAAACTTAGCGTATCATAACAAAACCAATTCTGCTATCTGCGCGAACAATAAAGAATCTTACTGAAAAGATACGTGATTCGCAACCATGATAGCTCAAATAAAAATCGGATCGTTTCCTACGATTAACACATGCATGCTCTCACAGAACAACACACCCACAATTGTAACATACTTAAATTAGTTTCCAAAGTTCATGGCCTGCCGACGCAAAGCCATAAAATACATAGTTTTCATCCACACGACCAATCCCTTTAGCGCAAACCGTACCACGCGATCTCGCTACGAAAACCTTAAGAAGGTCTTATCTTTGAACTGTATAAAGTTAATTATCTTTCTTGACTCAGCATCATTTACCTAAGGGGGAAAATGGGGAGGGGGGTAAAATATTTTGTTGGGGACCTTGAACCTGACGCACAAGGCCTACCGACCCTAGACCTTCCTTCCAGTAACTGAAAATCAAACAACGTTGCGGAGGGGGAGGTGGAAGGGGAGGGGGGTGGGGGTGGGGGGGGGGTGGGCGTAAGAGTGTTTTTTTCCGAACTCTCACTTCTCGCCAAAATATCAAACAACAGTGGGGTGTGGGTGGCGAGAGGGGTGTGGGGGTGGAGGGTGAGTGTGTCAAGACCCTCGCCACTCACTGAAATATCAAAAGTCTGTACTGTATGAATGGCACGAAACGATTGTACAGTTTCATGGGCCAAAATCAGTATGATGTATCAGCGGTAACTAGCTTGTTGTATTAAAGCTGCCTTCTCCATGCAATATCACTTTTTACATTACAATACTCCCCTTATAAATATTCTTAATACGTCTTACATTAATGTTGCGCAGAAAGACTATTCTAACAAATGTGGTACAATGAAGATTGGTCTGCTATTTGTTTTCCCTTTGCTACACAGGAGAGTTCCCCTGCCCCTAACCTGTGAGTATCAGAAGCAGTAGAAAGCCACCGTTACTGACGTGTGCCTACTCCGTGTGCCTACTCCGTGTGCCTACTCCGTGTGCCTACTCAGATGGACTGTGAAAAGAAGGGTAGAACAGTCTTAGTTAAAGCACGACACCACTGAGAGCCCGGTCCCTTGTATCGGCGAAGGCCCGCCTTAGAGCAGGTCGCTTTAATTTTTTCGAGCTTACAGAAGAGTGCGTATTTACTGGAGCGATCAATAACGAGAATAATTGTAAAACTAAGAGCCGTGGCACAATACCTCAACATTGTTCGCCTTTTGCATTTACAATGTGGGGAACCGCACCCTTAACACGACTCGTGGAAGGTGAAAAGCACATTGCGGGGAACTGAGCGAACAAAAGGCTGCGCCCCTGACCGCAAGATGCCGATGACCCCGCAACTTCTTCTCCAGATTAAACAAAAACTTGAGTTGATTTGTGCAGCTCTAGTGACAGTGTCTTCTGGGCAGCGATAGTGGTTATGTTCTTCGGACTGCTTCGGCGATCCAATCTTTTCCAAGAGGGTGCAGGTTTCGATCCTGGAAAGCAACTCACTAGAGACTGCTTTGTTGTGAATGACAACAGTAGTGTCAAGATACTGGTTAGGTGGAGTAAGACAATTCAGAAACGCGAAAAAATTCTCTACTGATTGCGCTACCGGTCATCAAGTTGTTGCGTCACCCTCTGTGCCCGGTGACGGCAGTGATCAATATGTTTAGAGCGCTAGGCCCAGCGCCGCCTAAAGCACCGGCCTTCCTCATGCGGGGATCAGAGTTCAACAAACGGTTGCGTGAACTAACCTTTGCCAAAGGGGTTTATACAAGCCATAGCTACCTGGGCCCTGTCTTGCGGAGTGCCTGGCGAGGTGGTGAAGTGTTTGGGTGACTGGAAAAGCACTGCATACCTATCAACTTGGACCAAATACCTCAAAATATTCAAGATTTCTGCAGTAGTGTACTTATTCAGAAAATACCGACATCTTAAACCCTCAAATTTTATCTCAATTGGGTGAAGAAAAAAATGGCGTTTTACCCTGAGGCTTTAGCAGGAAACAACCAATAAACCTACTGGTTGGGTTAGATGTTGTCTTACATGTTTGACAAGTGAGAGTCACGGGAATAAAACGCCTCTGTTAAATATATCCATATCTTGCTGGATGTGTTGGAACTGAATCAGTTACGAAAAGCCTGCTGAGTACCATGAAGTAGGTAACGCTAATCTTACCTACTGTGCGGTACACCACAGACTTTAACAACAGTTCATCCCTTCAGAGCCATTGGACGCGAAATTATGTCTTGAAAGTACACAGCTGGCAGCGTGCGCCGTAGGTGCAGTACCCTCTGTTGTACTGCAGGCACCCTTCCCTGCCAGAGGGGCCGATGGGGCGTTGTGGGCTCGGTCCGGTCGTCCCTCCTCCTGTTGTGCGAGCAGCCGGTGACCCAGCGAGCATCGCCGATTGCGCAATACGGTCGCGCAGCACAACCGTGGTCGGACAGGTGTGGGGCGCCCGTGCCCCTCTGGAATCCTTCGGCCGTTTGCCGCTGACGATACTCGTCGTCGAACAACAGGACACTTTGCCAGGTGTATCTGGCCGCCAGCTCCCCCACCATCGCCGCGTGCGGCTTTGTCTGTAAGGGCCGCCATAATACGGCTGTACCGAAAAGGAAAGGAAACTATCTTGGGCTCTCTGATATCCCACATGTACAATCTGATAGTTTTTTTCACATTCAGAGTAAAGCGACTTTAATTTTTGAATCGTTTTCTAAAGCAGTTGAACGTAACGTGGAAATTAAGATTTATATCGACACAGACGGTTGAATGACAGTGTCAGATTAGCTTGGCGCAAGCGCCAAGCTAATCTGGCACTATCCTTGAGTTGCCCTGTCCAATCATTTATACAGTTGTCGGTGGTGAGGAAGATAATTGGTTGTCTGCATATTTGTCTTTGTACAAGTTCATTGTATGCACACTGTAACCTCGCACTTTGTATGTAGTGCAATGTATTTTTAATTTTATGATAATTGATGCACGTGACGAATCACAACAATAGATAATTGTAATTGTCTTCTTTGTCTCTTTACACTTTTTTCTCATTGGCTTGGCTGTATTAGATTTTTCACTTGGTTGTCCGTTCTCAATGCAACGGGATTCCCCTTGTCACATGTTACTAACATATTATACGTAGACTCCCTTATTAAATGTTACGACAACGTTACTCGCTGAGCAAAGCGTTCTCCCCCAAATAAATCTTCGGCCACTCACATTTCTCGGTACAAACATACCCTAATCTTTATTCAGTCAAACCTCTAAACAAAAATATGCTAATAAATAAATAATTTAGGGGGCTACACAACAAAAAGAACTATGTGTAGGTGTTCTGTGATACCGCTTGTACCAGTTTCATACAAAACATAACTGAATAGTTGGATAAGTTAGATAATATAAACGACAGGAAAATTCAACTGAAGCCGGAAGGCCCTATCACGTACTGACCGTATTCGAAACAGCGAAGACACAACAAGTTGAATAAATTGAGAATTGAGGGGGGGTTACGCAACAAAATAACTATAGGCACGCGTTGTGTTCGGCTTATATTACCAATTTCATACAAAAGAATGACTGAAAATGTATTCAATTAACAAATACCTGAGAGAGAAATAAGTCCAGCATAATGCAGTTTGCATGAGGAAGTATGGAGATTTACGTCCCATGAATCTCTACGTCACACGTAAAGTTTGGGGTCCTTTCAAGGATACACTTCACGCTTATACTTTTAAGCAGTTGAATTTAAAATCGTTGTAATACGAGTTAGGCTTTGCTAGTGGTTCTTGTCGCCTCTCGGGTCCGGTCAGGGGGTCAATGTCGAAAGTAAGAGTCGAGGGCGTCAGCCCTCGACTCTTAATTCCGACATTGACCCCCCTTGACGGGACCTGAGAGGCGACAAGAACAACTTGCAAAGCCTAACTCGTAATAGAATTAATATTGATAATGATAACGATAAGGATAATAAATAAAGAATAATATATTTTGACAACGAAAGGTTTATTCTGCATTAAATTGTTCCAAACGCAAGTAAACTGACCAAGCTGCGTGAATCTAATTATATGTCGTTCGATCACCACTCAAAAGGAGTTAGTTAAGTTAGTTATTTGGGTTTAACGCCGAGCAGGCAACTAAGGCCATCTCACGGCAGCTCAAAAAGGATGAGGAATAGACACTCCTGTGCGGCCTTCTTCGTCGCGGAAGTCAATGCTTTCTGCTGTCCTCATTTATAAGCTTTTCCCAGGATATTCAGCGTTGTCTTCTTTCAGTCTCTGTACACTTTTTTCTCATTGGCCTGGCTGTATTTGATCCCCCCCCCCCCCCCCTGGTCGCTCATTCTCAAGGCAACGGGAGTCCCACGTCACATGTTACCAAGGCGACAAAAAACACTGGCAATGCCTAACTCGTAATACAACTAATATTGACCCCCTTCGCTGCAAATGATCATAATCTGCGCGTCTAAAACTACTGCATGCTGACCGATCTTCGCGTGATGATCACAGATGTAAATGCCGGGGGCAAAATAGACATAATGAACACAGGACCAACAAGAGACATAAATCCTCATGAGCCCCCGCGACAGCGGCGGCTCATGAGGTTATATGTCTCTTGCAGATGGGTAGCTTTCGCCTTGTCCAGATAGCTCATTGGTTATATCTGCGATGGTTTCTTTTGAAAAATATAACTTATGTCACTGATCGTAAATGGGGTTAACAGTGCCTGACGGCACTGTTAACCCCATTCACGACCAGCGACAAGGAAATATTTTTCCGCCCCCCGTTAAAAAAAGGACCATCCATTTTGTCAACGGAGCACCGTGGCATGCTGTGGTTCGTTCGTATGCTATTCTAGGAACGAGGAACTGGGTGGAAGAGCGTTCGACTATCGTCCGAAAGGCCGCAGGTAGGAATCCGTATGATGTCAAACTTTGTTCAGACCCTGTTCGGTGCCCCATCTTTGCAATCACCTTCGTAGTGGACAAATGGCGTATAACTAAACGTCTTCACCAATGACACTCACCTGCACAGGACGGTGTCTACGGAGTGTATGGTGTGATGCATACTGCAAAAAAACAACAAGGCTAAACGCCCCTACTCATATTTGGCCCTATACTCGTATTTGAGGTGTCGTTTCCAGATACGAGGCAAACAGACCCGTGTCCGAATTCAACACGTCTCAATTTTTATTTTTTTATTTTTTTTTTTTATTTTGTGGTAATAAGCATACATCTTCCGTTCTTTTATCACCTAGACTGACGAGAAAAATTAAACACACCACCGAGCTCAAATTCAAAGATCCTCATGAAAATGTGAACACTACCCAACTGCAAGATGTATAGATCCTCATGAGCCCCCGCAGTTGCGGGTGCTCATGAGGATCTACACCTCTTGCTGAAACCACTTTATATCCATGTCCACTGTACGGGTGTGGTTTTCGGACTCTGAATGAACGAAGATTTGGGAAACAAGTTATGCGTTCAGTGGCAGGGAAGGGGTTAACTTTTAAACTACACGCTCATGTATCGGCAAAATCCCATTTGACTCCCGTCCCTCATTCACGCAATGTAGGTGAGCGTGTAGTCAGACTAATAGCGAGACAGAACGACGGCGTATATTGGGTATTAAAACATTTCACAAAATAACTGAACCAAGTTACAAACATGACAAAAAATGGGTGTGGACAAGAACATCACATACAGACGGGCTGGCTGACAGAAAATGATGTACTCACATTTTACAGTGCGTCGAACTCTCTGTTCGCATGTAAAATAGGGTTCACGACTCAAGTTTGGCTTTATACCATATCACATTACTTCCTCGAATATTTTCTTTTACAGCAAAATGTCATGTCTTCGACGGGGCTTGTCAAAACAGCTATATCCTGCTGAAGAGATTAGTTCTTGCTGTGTTGCCCACTGTGAAAATTCACTGTTTGGTCCTCACAGCATCTCTCAATATAAACCGCTATCGTTCTCTGTAGCAGCAGAGGGTGTTCTAGTCTCTGCTGTCATTCAAGTTTGGACAAATTTAAAGCAAGAAGACCAACAGGGAAAATTGTCTTTCCTGGTTTTATCCTTGTGATAGCGATGTGTGTGTCTGGCCTCATTGGTTATTTCTACCGTATTTCCTTTGTACAAATCAGGTCAGATTTCTTGTTTTATCCTTATGAAACGCCTGTCTCCTTTCTAAACGCCTGTCTCCTTTCTAAACGCCTGTCTCCTTTCTAAGAAGATGTTTTTTTATTGCAGTAGCAAGGATGTTTTGCACTGCAACGCATTACACAGCTTTTAGCACCATACACACGTACACACTACCCTTCAGTCATATCGCACCTGACAAACTGGCGTGACGGAGAGTGGCAGACGACAAGAAAAAAGAGACGCAATTATGATTAGCAATTAGTCACATGAAAACCCTTTCCCTTGCAGGGCCAACCGGTGCCCAGCTCATATCCTTTGGCCGAGGTCGGCCCTAGTTGTTCCGCGCACGAACCTGCGCGGGACAGCTATGGCCAACGCAGGCCCAGGGGCGGGTCTGGGGGAGAAGGGGTTGACGGATTCCATGGGTTCCGGACACCCCCCCCCCCCCATCCCGGCCAGACCCAAAAGTCTTTAAAATTATATAATAAAGTCACTCTTTGGGGTGTTTAGACACCCACACCGCCCCCCCCACCCCCCTCCTCTTCCCCCCGGTTGATATTTTGGCGAGTTTACACGAACGCACACGTTCTCTATCTCTCTCTCTCTCTCTCCCCCCCCCACCCCCCCCCCCCCCCCACTTGAAGGTTCCAAACAAAACCTTGGACCACCCCCACCTCCCCTCCCCGCCACCCTCGAGGTAACTCATCCGCTCCTGTGGCCCGAGGTACTTTTGCTTACTGGACAAGCTCTTTATGCTTGTATGACTGTCATATAGCTCGAAGTCTTGACAGGTAGACTGACCTTACTGAGCTGAAGAGTAACGACTAACCTTTGCGATAGATTAACTCATTCGAGACGTGCTGCCTACGGATACGCGGCATATTCCGCGTATCCGGAGTCGGCACGTCTCGAACGAGTTAAGAGGAGAGAGCGTCAGGAGTGGCTTGGCGGGTTAATTACGAAAGGGTACTAGGGGCTGATCACACTTGTTAGTTCAAGGGTCGTGTCTAATGAGCGTGGGCGCCTGTCCAGGCGCTAGGATCATCATAGGCACGACCCTTGAGAAGTCTCAGCTTGCCGCTCCCTTCCACAGCTTACACTTAGAAGTGCGAGAGATAAAAGAGTTTTTTTGTTATCACCATAGCACTGTTGTATGTGTGATAACCAATGGTCTGAGTACCAGCTGTAACTAAGTTAGTAGGGTATATCGGGATGTGTTTGATATCTCTAGTTATGTTATCTTTTTGCTTAACCCATTCTACCCCAAGACCGAAATCCCCCAATTTTGCCGTTGTTCTCTGAAGACTGTATTGCAGTGCAGGGCACAGATCGACCATGATAGTTCAAGGGTGATGCCAGAATAGCTTGGCGCCCATAGGCGCCAAGCTATTCTGGCATCACCCTTGAACTATCATGGTCGATCCTTACCTTGCTGCGGCGTGTCTGGGGTAGAAGGAGTTAACCCATTCAGCCCTGACGCACTACAGCAGGAGATGGGTCGACCATGATAATTCAAGGGTAGTGCCAGATTAGCTTGGCGCCTGTCGGCAGGTACGAAAAATGATATAGTCACTGACTGTGTTAATATCTTCACCGTTGTAAAATAAAGATTCATTGATTCATTGATTCCTGCAACTGGTGCATAGTCATTAGATGACGCCTCCCAAGTTTGGGAAATGCGGCCGTCGGGCTGAATGAGTTAAGAGAACACCCAACTAAACATAAGAACTGGCGAATGAATGAAGGAAGGGACGAACGAACAAACAAACGAAAGAAATGAACGAACGAACGAACGAACAAACGAACGAACGAACGAACGAAATGAATAAATGAATGAATGAATGAATGAATGAATGAACTTGCTTTCGGTGTTAATACTACAGTCAATTTAGCTTATAACAGCGTCAAATATGACAAAAGTGGGATATAACAACACTCCAGTGTTTGAGAGGCCCCGACAACACGTTTTTCTATAAAGAACAAAAAAATGCGTGGCTTATACCAAACTTTGGATTTACAAATAGAGCACTCAGGTCCCCTGGCCATTTCTTATATCAAAAGTTTACTCTAATCAGCGATTCTACAAACTGCGGGGGCTCATGAGGATCTATACCTCTTGCAGATGGACCGTGTTAGTTTTTGCTCGCCACTGAAGGGATTAACTGTCACTGTCAATACCGCTAGCAGTTACGCCGAGGTCTTTTTCCGCCGAGCGGTATCGTCAGTCAGTTGGACTTCGGTATTTGTAACTCAAGGGGTTAAACTACTACACCACAATGGGCGGACGACCCCGAGGTTCAATATCATTTCCGTTGAAAGGTCCTGGTAAATCAAAGTGGCACAGTTGGAGTGCGCCTGAGTTGATCAGTGTTCAGGTCGTACTCCATAGGCAATAGATTTCCCTGTCCCCCATAACCCGCCCGTCAGGGCCGTCCATGATCACCTCGGTGCTGTGGACGTTAAACCCGAACTAACCAACCGACCCCGAGGTGTGGTAAACAAACACAACAAAAGGAGCGTGAGTTTAGTACACGTGAATCCAAGCAGTGATACCGCACTGCAACAGGATGTGGCTCCACCTTGAAAGTGACAGGTATTAATAATAAAAATTACGGTATTTATAATGCGCTTATCTTATAATAATTATAACTCTAAGCGCGCACTCACAACTCGCGCACGCATGCGCACGCTTTAGACAACGACTCACGTACGACAAATGGTGAAATACATTGCGACAGTCAGCTTTTGTGGGGAGTGTGGTGATATAGTGCTATATATAGATACAGGTCACAGGGATCATGCAGAATATAGGCACTACGGCTTGCTGGTTGATGGATGGCTGGATGGATGGCTGGATGGATGGATGGATGGATGGATGGGCGGGCGGGTGGGCGGGCGGGCGTGCGTGCGGGCGGGCGTGCGGGCCGGCAGACAGACAGACAGACAGACAGACAGATGAATGAATCGATTGATGAATCGATTGATGAATCGATAGATCGCTAGTTGGCTAGACGGATAGGCAAGAGGACGAATAAGGGACTTTCGCACAGACGCAAACACTGACAAACAAACGAACTAGAGAAACAAACACACCGACAAACCAACAAACACAAAACTCTGACGACTGCTTGATTTACAGCAAGACTGATCGCGAACTTTAATGTTGCAGACAATTCGAGCGGGTGGCTGTACACCTCAACAGTTACACCAGTCTTATACCAGTGTCCTTCGTGCTGGGTTTCTACGTCACTGTGGTTGTCCAGCGCTGGTGGGTGCAGTTCCAGAACGTTCCATGGCCCGACAGGTACGTAACGCTGCCTGCCTGAATTGACTCGAGTTGAGGAGATACACATGCTGCGAATGGAAGGCAAAAGACTGTAAGTCCGCTATGTGAAAAGCGAGATTCTCAATGCTTTGCAACGCAAAGCATTGACAATTTCGCTTTTCACATAAATGGACTTTTTCCACCGCTGACAATGGTAATAATATTTTATAGGAACAATGTTATAGGACAGTCTCAGTATTACGCTCTGCATCATGCCTCGGACTCGCAGTGTATAGAGGGTGTTTCCATATGACGGCGCGACAGTGGTTGCGACAGGGACAGGAATCTAGAACACAGAAATAAAGGCGTGTTTCTATGTGCACGACGCGACAGGCGACAGTGGCGCGACAAAATTACATCGCATCACCGAGGGAGTCAAAGGCGATTCAGTCACGATTTTGCTGTGAACACAGTGTGGTTTTCAGTACGAGACTACAATTCCTTACAATTCTCAGTATCTGAAGCGCTATTACACACGAAGGGACTGATCTCAGTGTCGGGCGCAACAATCGCATAGTCGCGTGGAACCAGTCTGCTGAGAACGTAGCGACCCTAGCATCACACGCGCGCTGTGATCTCCATATTATACGGATTCACGGTCTCGCGAGATGTTATTATCTCAATCAACAGAATCACTTTGGACAGAATCAAGAACACATGTAGCGCCATCATGGTGGCTTTGATCTTAGGTCCTCCCTTTGTTGACCGTGTAGCTCCATCGTGGTGGCGCCAGCATCATCAAAATGCCTTTAACTTGGGAGTGGTGTTCTTATGTGTTATGTGGGTTCGTTTGTGTGTGCGTAGATTAAATTCGTATAAAGGTAGTGAGATTTTACATAAATTCATTGTTGTAACGCGCTTAAAGCCCACTGCTCGCGGGAATTTAGTGCGATATAAATGCTCTTTATTATTATTATTATTATTATTATTATTATTATTATTATTATTATTATTATTATTATTATTATTATTATTATTATTATTATTCGGCATTGGACATCCGTCAGCAGCCATCCTGTGTGTTGTGATCACGTTGGTTTTCCTGCTTGTCGCTGATTGGCTGCAACTCGCTAGTCGCATCCCAGTGCTAAAAAAGCCATCGGGCCCACGTCGGTCCGATGGCCTTGCTGCACTGATATGGACCGTGTGACTTAAAATGGACACCGTTTCTATTCCGCGCGACTCAGTCGCAGAGGAACCTTTCCACTTGTTTTTATGGACATACGACAGTCTGCAACCCACGCGACCGTTTAATTTTGCGCAGTCCCTTGGTTTAGAAGGCAGAGTCCGAAATAGCTCAGGCGGTTACACGTCGGAGCAGGAGAGCGAAGGGAATCGCCGGGTCGTGGGTTCGAATCCCGTCCCGGCCCCGGTAGCTGGACTCACAATCCAGGGAGAAAAAAAACGGATTTGTTCAATAGCATGTCCGTTGAAAGGTCCAAAGTGGCACAGTTGGAATGCGCCTGAGTTGATTAGTGTTAAGGTCGTACTCCATAGGCAATAGATTTCCCTGTCCCCCATAACCCGCCCGTCAGGGCCGTCCATGATCACCTCGGTGCTGTGGACGTTAAATCCGAACTAACCAACCAACCTTAGAAGGCAATGGCGCGATGCCGCTTGTCACAGTCGCGCCGCTATATGGAAACACGCGAATCGATTTCCGCCTGCTGCTTAGCCACAGCTTTGTCGTGTCTCTTACCACGCCGCTGTCTCGTAGCTACACAGCCCAAAGCACAACCAGACCGCAGGCTTCCGAGTGAGTACACGGCAGATTAAAGGTCATCAGGGCTGCGTCAGCCTCAGTTGTCTCGTACACGATCGAGTCCGTTTGATTTGTCATCTCCCTTACTCGTGTAACCACCCCATGTCTTTAAAATCCTGACCCTTACCCTAACCTCTATCCTTATCATAAACTATGAACCCTTTGACTTCCAATGACGATACCTTTCGACGGAAAAGACGCGTAACACGCGTCTTTTCCGTCGAAAGGTATCGTCATTCGAAGTCAAGGGGTTAAAGTACCATCACGCGTAAATCTGAAGACACATTTCAGCACCATTTGTGTTTATTGTGCCTTGTCGACACAGCTAATGATCTTTCACATCAGTTGGGACACGCAGCAAAAGCACACTTATTTATTCTGAGCAGCCTTTAGTGTGTCAATCTATTTTGAGCTGTTTTTCGTACTGATAGTGCTGTATTTATAGAACGGAGTGGATTCCTTGTCAGATTACTTGAAATAAAGACTACGTGTGCCGAACTGCATTGTCGTGTGTCTAAATGAATCATAATTAGACCTGCGTGTAGCGTTTCGTAACCATCTGCTACAGAAGTTGTGTCTTTTAACAGTTACAGCGGTTACTTACTTACTTACGCCTGTCACCCCTACCCGGGTATAGGCCGTCGACGAGAGACCTCCAGCAACTCCTGTCCTGTGCTTCTCCTTCGATTCTACTCCAGGTGGTTCCCAGTCTCTTGAGGTCTCGACGCCAGGAGTTTCTCGGCCTACCTCTTTTCCTCTTTCCCTGGGGGTTCCATGACAATGCCTGCCTAGTGATACTGGAAGCTGGCTTTCTCAGACTGTGACCGATCCATCCCCATCTTCTTCGCCCAATTTCGTTCTCTGCTGTTATCTGCTCTGTTCTCTCCCAGAGTCTGACGTTGCTGATCTTCTCTGGCCAGTGGATTTTCAAAATTCTTCTAAGGCAACTGTTCATGAAGGTCTGTACTCTGTTGACTGTGGTTTTTGTCAATCTCCATGTCTCTGCTCCATATAGGAGAACTGCTTTTACATTGGAGTTGAAAATCCGGACTTTGGTGTGTTGTGACAGCTCTCTGGAACTCCACACTTTTTTCAACTGGAGAAAGGCTGCTCTGGCTTTACCGATTCGTGCTCTGACATCTGCATCAGTGCCGCCTTTTTTGTCTATGATGCTCCCGAGATAGGTGAAGGACTCCACCTCCTCCAACGGGGTGCCAGCAAGAGTTACAGCGGTATTGGGCCTTTAATGTTGATTTTTTTTCTTGTGTGCAGGACGATCTTCGTGATGTGCACGTATCTGAACGGGCAGGAGGAGAGAGCGCGCATCATGCGGAGAAGCGTAGTGCGATACATGATGTTCGGCTTGATCGTGATCATGCGAGCTGTTTCCATGTCCGTCAAGAAACGGTTCCCAACCATAGACCACATTGTCGACGCCGGTGAGTGATGACGAGAACTTGTATCCTTCACCCTTTTTCATTCTGATACACTTTTGCATGAAGTAAATTTGATTGTGATAGTTCAAGGGCGGTGCAATAATAGCTTGGCGCCTCTTGGCGCCAAGCTATTATTGTACCGCCCTTGAACCAAAATTGTGGATCTATCTCTAAATCTGTAACGAAGCCTACACAGTATAATACACACATTTTTTTTTAAATCAGCCTCAGGGTTTGAATGGGTTAACAGAAGCCCCATACTACAAGAATGTAACGTCAAAGATATTATGTACTATGACGTCAACCATATGACGTCATCCCTCTGTCGTGAACGTTGCCTTGAACGGTTGGGGATTTCAGTCGCTGAATGAACGAAGATTTCTGCAACAAAATATGCGTAAAGTGTGCGCACAGTAAACGAAGATTTCTGCAACAAAATATACGTACAGCATACGCACAGGTAACGAATATTTCTGCAACAATATATATGTGCAGTGTGCGCACAGTGAACGAAGATTTCTGCAACATAATATACGTACAGCGTACGCGGCACAGTGAACGAAGATTGCTGCAACAAAATATACGTACAGCTTACACACAGGTAACGAAGATTTCTGCAACAAAATATACGTACAGTTTACGCATAGTGAACGCAAATTTCTGCAACAAAATAAATGTACAGCGTACGCACATCTAACGAAGATTTCTGCAAGAAAATATACGTGCAGTGTGCGCGTGAACGAAGATTTCTATAACAAAATATACGTACAGCGTACGCAGAGGTAACGAAGATTTCCGCAACAAAATATATGTGCAGTGTGCGCACAGTGAACGAAGATTTCTAAAACAAATAAATGTACAGCGTACGCACATCTAACGAAGATTTCTGCAACAAAATATGCAACAGCGTACGCACACTTAACGAAGATTTCTGCACCAAAATATGCAACAGCGTACTCACACTTAACGAATATTTCTGCACCAAAATATGCACAGCGTACGCATACTTAACGAAGATTTCTGCAACAAAATATGCAACAGCGTACGCACGCTTAACGAAGATTTCTGCAACAAAATATGTGTGCAGTGTCCACACAGTGGCAGGGAAGGG
The DNA here is from genome assembly GCA_036245525.1 of Semisulcospira habei. Taxonomy (NCBI): domain Eukaryota; kingdom Metazoa; phylum Mollusca; class Gastropoda; family Semisulcospiridae; genus Semisulcospira; species Semisulcospira habei. Next base: position 8,812,153 of record BTPG01000003.1, read on the forward strand.
GTTAACTCATTCGAGGCGTGCGGCATCCTCACACGCGGCCTAAAGCCGCGTGTCCGGATGCGGCACGTCTCGAACGAGTTAAACCACGAACACGCCAACCTAACGGTGCATGGAGCCTTGTAAAGGTATCCCTCTCCTCCGGCCTGTCGTCTAAGCCGCGTCGCTGTGCCGTCTGTGTGCAGGTTACATCACGAAACAAGAGGCGGAGCTTTTCGACAAAGTCCAGTGCAAGTACCTCAAGTTCTTTGTACCCCTCATGTGGGCCAATCAGATTCTGGCGCGTGCGCGGCACGAGGGGCGCATAGAGACAGAGTTCGGTCTCAGGATGATCATCCAGGTAATTAGGAAAAAGATTTCCCATTGCGCAAAAGGCCGTAGGGCCAACATCGGCCGCCGTTGGCCCGCGCACATCCGTGCGCGGGCCAACGGCGGCCGACGTCGGCCCGATGGCCTTTGTGCACTAGGTTTGCATTAACACTTAGTTTTATCCACGCAGAAGATAATTAAGTAATATCCGCCCAGGTTTGGAATGAGCCAGCATGTATATGCTGACCTTTGCAAAGTTAATGTAAATATAATTATTTTAACCTGTTGGTTGTCAGTGGCGGTTTTAATCGCGATGATTCCGGCAAAACCGCTACCGACAGCCAAAGGGTTAAGTTATTTCGCCCTTGTCAGTCCTGGAACCATGGAACGTTAAGCTGACGATTTGATTCCAAATAAGGTTACTATACTCTCCCCCATGTAAGCTTAGTTCCATTTCATTGGATTATTTTGGAGTAAGACCATTATAGTGGTTACCAATATGAACATGTTGCCGTTATATCCACGATTTATAAACCGCCAACCGAAACAGTTAAGGCAAGTTCTTGTGCTTCTTTAAGTTAAGTTGTACGCTTTTCTTCAGATCTGTCCAAGGTCACAGTTTTTTTTTTAAGTTAACTTTGGCGAAAGTAATGAATGAAACCGACCACTTGATGAAAAATTCCGACTGTTTAGAATAAGCTATATTTATTTATTTATATATTTATTTATTTAAAGTATCATACATTATTTATTCATTCATTCATTCATTCATTCATTCATTTATTTATTTGATTTTCTTTCTGTTTTTCTAAAGCAACTTGCAGACTTTCGGGACAAGTGCTCGCTGTGTTTCGTGTATGACTGGATCACCATACCTCTCGTGTACACGCAGGTAAGACTTAATAATAATAATAATAATAATAATAATAATAATAATAATAATAATAATAATAATAATAATAATAATAATAATAATAATAATAATAAATAATAATTCCTATAACGCGCAGTCCTAAAAACAACGAAAGAAAGAAAAAACAATGGTCTCAATGCGCATACACGATATCAGAAACTCTCTCAGGCATACACGCACAATCATACACTACTTTAAACCAACCGATTCCCTCTCAACGCCTTGCACCCACTTTCCTGTAAATGAGGCGGCACGTTTCGAATGAGTTAACAGTTTGCTTGGAAACACTATGTGCTGTGTGCTACATGCCTGACAGAAAAGACAAGTGTTCAAGTGACCAGCTTCACTGTGACGCTGTGCGTACGACTCGCGTACCATCAGTCCGCTTCAATCGCTCTCCTGCTAGCGGCGCCTAGATTTTTAAAGGCCCACTACCGCCGTAACTGTTCAAAGACACACTTCTGTAACAGATGGTTACTTACGAAACGATACACAGAGGTCTAGTTGTGGCTCATTTAGACACAGGAGAATCCAGTTCAGCACACGTTGTCTTATATAAAATAACCTGACAATGACTCCACTCCTTTCTAGAAATACAACGTTTTTAGTGTCAGATACAGATAAAAATAGATTGACAGGCTAACGACTGAGCAGAATAAATAAGTGCGATTACGCTTGTGCTTTTGCTGAGTGTCCAAACTGATGTTAAAGTTCATTAGGTGTGCCAACAAGGCATAACAAACACAAATGGTGCTTAAATGTGTCTTTGGGTTTATGCGTAATGATACTTTGAACATGGCACGATAGAGAGAGAGAGAAAACAAGATGGGATGAACCATAACCCATAAAGTCCCTTCTATACGAGAGCTGTCCTCGCTGTCAATGGTCCCTACCTTTGGTCTTTGACCTAATTCTGATGTTGAATTATCTCCTATTGAAAAAGTCTCGCAGATCTGCCAATGCGTCAGTGAGTTCTATAAGGGGCGCAGAACATACGCGTCAATGATTTGTCAAACATCATTTGTCATGACGTAAGTTTTAGGTTTTACGTAATTTTATATTTTACGTGATATGAGTTTCACTTTCGCTTCATAGGCTTGCTAAAATGGCCACAAAACTAGAACTTTACGATACAATTTCAGTCTTGCTATAATTTGTGTGAAAGCAGGTTCACTTTACCTAGCTACATGATACCATGATACCACCAGATCCAAAGTCTGCAGAATGATCTCCGACTCCAAACGCAAACACCTTCAAAACAAAATCCTGGAATCCACTTCTTCCAAAACCCTCTACGCTACCATGAACACACTCCTAGGCACTTCTAAAGACTCTCCTCTTCCCAACACACACAGCAAAGAAGAACTTCCGTCCGCTTTTTCCTCCTATTTCTCCGACAAAATCCAAACTCTGCGCAACACACTCGACACTCTGCCTTCTCCGCCTTGCCTTCCTGACCCCCCCCCCCCCCTTTTCCGGCACTCCCCTCTCGTCCTTCCGCCCCGTCTCTCAGGATGAAGTCCTCAAGACCATAAAGTCCATGCCATTCAAAACCTGCGAACTAGACCCCCCCTCCCAGCTTCCCTCTACCGGGACGGCCTCCCAAAACTTTTGCCCTTCATTACCGACATCATCAACACATCTCTAGAGAATGGCTCCGTCCCCGATATCTTCAAGTCCGCCATCGTCCGTCCTCTCCTCAAAAAAACACAACCTCGACCCAAACGAACTCAAGAACTACCGCCCAGTCTCCAATCTCTCTTTCCTGTCCAAGCTTCTTGAGAAGGTTGTCCTCAACCAACTCAACCTCCACCTCGCCGACAACAACCTCCTCAGTCCCTTCCAGTCTGCATATCGCAAACATCACAGCACTGAAACAGCCCTTCTACATATCCTTAACGACCTGCTTCTCTCCACTGACTCGGGCAACATCTCCCTTCTTACGCTACTCGATCTCTCTGCCGCCTTAGACACCATAGACCACTCTATCCTCCTCCACCGCCTTCACCACTCCTTTGGCATCACTGACTCTGCTCACTCCTGGTTTCTCTCCTACCTCTCCGACAGACAGCAGTCCGTCACCATCGACGGCGTCTCCTCCAACCCAGTCACGCTCTCCTGCGGCGTTCCACAGGGGTCCGTCCTGGGCCCGGCCCTTTTCACACTCTACACCTCCCCCCTGTCCAACATCATCCGGTCTCACCACATACACCACCACCTCTACGCTGACGACTCACAACTACTAGACAAAGACAAACTCGACAAAACTCAGACACTACTGACTCGCACGGCTGACTGCTATGAAGACGTGAAAAACTGGATGACAGCAAACAAGCTCAAACTGAACGACGATAAAACGGAAGCCATGCTGGTAGGCACTCGCCAGAAACTTTCCCAGCTCCCTCCCTCTCTCCACCTTCAACTCGACAGCACCCCCATCTCCCTCTCTGACTTGGTCAAGAACCTTGGCTTTATCCTCGATTCCTCTCTTTCCATGACCAGCTTCGTCTCCGCCACGGCCCAGGCATGTTTTTTTCACCTCCGCCGCATCAGTCAGATCAGAAAATACCTCACTACCGAAGCTGCCACCAAACTCGCTGTCTCTCTCATCTTATCTCGCATCGACTACTGCAACTCTCTCCTTTCCGGCCTTCCTCACTCCACCACTCTCACTCTCCAGCGCGTCCAGAACAATACTGCCCGCCTCGTCCTCAGAAAGAAAAAATCCGACCACATCACTCCCCTGCTCAAGCTCCTTCACTGGCTCGCCATCCCCCAACGCATCCAATACAAGATTCTGTCTCTCTGCTACAAATCCCTGAACAACTACGCTCCTGCCTATCTCTCCAACTTACTTCACCCTACACTCCTCCCCGCTCCCTCCGCTCCGCCTCCGACCCTCTCCGCCTCCTCATCCCCCGCACCAAACTCAGCACTTTCGGCCCCCGCTCCTTCTCAGTATAAGGTCCATCCACCTGGAACACTCTCCCACTCTCTCTTCGTCAGAAACACTCGCTCTCCTCCTTCCAGTCCGCCGACAAAACTCACCTCTTTCAACAGATCTAGCACTATATCACCACACTCCCCACCCCAAGCTGACCGTCGTAATGTATTTTCACTATTTGTGTTACGTGAGTCATTGTATAAAGCGTGTTCATGCCGTGTGCGATTTGTGAGTGCGCGCTTAGAGTTATAATTATTATAAGATAAGCGCATTATAAATACCGTAATTATTATTATTATTATTATTATTATTATTATTATTATTATTATTATTATTATTATTATTATTATTATTATTATATACTAAGTACACGGTGTGTCGATGTGTGTTTGCGTGTTAGTGCGTGCGCGCTCTCCAAACATCTCCAAGAGGCATAGATCCTCATGCGCCTGGAGGGCGCATGAGGATCTATTCCTCCTGGAAATGAGCGCATGTTTGTGTGTGTGTGTGTGTGTGTGTGTGTGTGTGTGTGTGTGTGTGTGTGTGTGTGTGTAGAGAGAGAGAGAGAGAGAGAGAGAGAGAGAGAGAGAGAGAGAGACGTCATATTTAGAGTATTATGTCAGTGTCTGCGTCAGTGGTGACGGAGCTGCCTCTTTTACGTCACCGCCACTGACTGACTTTCTCTACTTGAAGTAAAAAAATTGTGTTTTAATTCTTTTCTGAAAATAATTAATTTTTACTAAAGAAGTTGAAAGATACAAAGCTGGCTAACGAACTCATCCAATGTCTTTCACCAAACTAGTTATATGCAAAAGTTCAAGAAAATATGACAAACATTACGGACTCTAATCTGTGTCAACCGACTTGCTATAAACGGTTGATTATGTCTTCAATGAGACATTCAATTACAATATGTTCGGAGGCTCTCTTAGCCAGCCACTTAAGAAAGTATTTCGCCACGTTTCAAGCTTGTGTGTACAAAAATATCGGAGATACTCTTGTTTACATACATACGCACACAGATACATACATATATACATACGCACATACATACATACGCACATATGCGCCAAATGTACGTTCAGCAGCAAGCTTAGCGTAACTAGACATGACGTAATTTTTATCTTGTTACTTCAATTGTTAGAGGCTTAGCCTGCCCGCTTTTGACATCATGGACGTGCTATTAAATTCGCCCCACTGCGACCTGTCCTAAAACGTCCCTTCTATAAATACGGAAGAGACTTACAACTGTACGCAAAAGACCACTGGGCCAGCGTCAGTCTTAGTTGGTCCGCGCCCGTCGAGGGCGCGGGCCAACTAAGACTGACGTTGGCCCGATTACCTTTTGCTTGCCGGACACCCGTTTGGAAGCCAGGGACATGTTTAACTCGCAGAACCGAGTCCATGACGCGTTGGTACATGTAATAGTGAGGATGACAGTAGCGGCTGCTGCATTCACAATGGTGACGACAGCACGCCGAGAAAACTGACGCATGTCATGGTGACGTAATTACTGTCTTGTGTGCGGCAGGTAGTGACGCTGGCAGTGTACACGTTTTTCGCCGCCTGTCTCGTGGGGCGCCAGTTCCTAGACCCGACCAAGAAGTACCCGGGGTATGAGTACGACAGTTACATACCCGTCTTAACGCTGCTGCAGTTCTTTTTCTACATGGGGTGGCTCAAAGTAAGTGCACTGCTTGTTGTTTTGTTTTTTGTGTTTTGCTTTGTTTTGTTTTATTTTGTTTTGTTTTGTTTTCTTTTCTTTCGGTTTGGTTTGATTTGATTTGATTTGGTTTGGTTTAGTTTGGTTTTGTTTGTTTGTTTGTTTGTTTGTTTGTATCGTATTGTTTAGGTTTTTTGTTTTGTTTTGTTTTTTTTAATTTGTTTTTTTGTGCTTGTTCGTGCATTTGTTTGTCTTTCTGTTTGTCTGTCTGTATTTCTATCTTTCTGTCTTTCTGTTTGTCTTATTACTGTTGTTGCTTGTTCTTTTGTTCAAATGTGTATTCGTGCGTTCGTTAGTGCGTTCGTTCTCTCGTTCGTTCGTTTTATTACGAAAAAGTCTACTGCACATTCCTTTCCCAACTCTGCGCCATATTCCGTCTTGTCACGACGCAGTTTCTGTTTCTAATGCGTGTGGTCAGCTCTCATTTGTAGTAACATGTTGTTGTGCTCCAAAAGTAATGCTGCGACATCTATTCATTTGTCTTCTCGCCAACAGGTTGCTGAGCAGATGATCAACCCGTTTGGAGAGGATGATGACGATTACGACATCAACTGGCTGATGGATCGCCATGCAGGAGTAAGTTGCGCAAACACTGATCACAGACTTCGGCAAAGACGAAGTCTTTGTCGACGTCTGTGACCAGTTTTCGCGCCAGGGCCTTGACATTTCGCTCTTACTCTTTTACTATTCTAAATTACTCTTATTATTCTAACGTACTCTTGCTATTCTAACTTACTCTTACTGATCTAACTTACTGTAACTATTCTCACTTACTCTTACTATTCTAACATACTCTTACTATTCTCACTTACTCTTACTATTCTAACTTACTCTTACTATTCTAACTTACTCTTACTATTCTAACTTACTCTTACTATTCTAACATACTCTTACTATTCTAACTTACTCTTACTATTCTAACTTACTCTTACTATTCTAACTTACTCTTACTATTCTACTACTTACTACTCACTTACTCTATATCTAACTTACTCTTACTATTCTAACTTACTCTTACTATTCTAACTTACTCTTACTATTCTAACATACTCTTACTATTCTAACTTACTCTTACTATTCTAACTTACTCTTACTATTCTAACTTACTCTTACTATTCTAACTTACTCTTACTTTTCTAACTTACTCTTACTATTCTAACTTACTCTTACTATTCTAACTTACTCTGACTATTCTAACTTCAGCGAGTTAAAACCATTGCCACGCGGGGGTGCGTCGCGCAAACATTCCAACCTTAACTCATTCGAGACAAACTGCATCCGTGACACGCGGCTGAAGCCGCGTATCCGGTTGCAGTTTGTATCGAATCTCGAATGTCCGTTAATGGAACGCCATGCAACACAGGCTGGAAACTGAAAATGCGAGATCTATGATTCCATTACTTTCCAAACAATGCAGAGTTCCAGCGATTGGTGTTAGCCGATAGGTAATTTTTTTTACCTTACGGCCCAGACACGTAAGTTCCAAAATCACAGATCAGCAAACATTTTTTTGCAGGAAAAGTTGGGTGTACTCATAAATCAAAATATCTTATTTTGGAATGTACCCATTGAAGTAAGTAGTGATTGTACAAGTGCTGAACGAGAACAGGAGGCACACAGGTCAGCAAACATTTTTGCATGAAAGTTGGGGGTACTCATAATCAAAATATATTATTTGAAACGAACCCATTGAAATAAGTAGGGATTGTACAAGTGCTAAAACGAGAACAGAAGGTACAACAAAACGTGTGTACTCGAATTATATGAAACAAAATGCACTAATAGACTGATGTGCGTTTTTCTTTGTCGCCGTCTGTGGTCAGTGTTTGCGCTAGGGCGTTGGCATCCGGCATTCTCACTAGTATTTTATGACAGCAACTGCCTGATGTCAAGTCAAGTCAAGTCAAGTCAAGTCAATAAACTTTATTCTTCCAAATACATGTTGCCACGTACAGAAAATTTTGTTTCGCCACCACAGGTGCAACTCGCAATCACCCAAACTCACACTGAACATTTACACACAACAAATGGACAATGGCTCGGGACGGGTGAAGCCCGTCGCCAAGGCGTCTCATGGCCGGCGCCAGCGGCCCCAACCCGACCTGAACCTCCCTAACACAAAGCAAACTAAGGACAGCCCTATCATAGTATCTCTTAAACACGTAATATAATGTTTTTACACTTCCTGCTTGGCTGAGACTAGTTTCACAAATAATTTTTTTTTTAATATGCATAAACAAAACGAAAAGACAAATTATACTTTCACAGTTGCTACCTGGGGGCCCGTCGCTCGGAACAGCGCCGACTATTAGACAGACATTAGCTCCGGCATAAACAGTCACCACACCTTAATTATAACTTAAGTAGTATATACCTATACACCTACTCATTTTTGAAGCAATAATAATAAAACTACAACATTAACGTGAAAAGCACGTTGTTCCTAATCCACAGTACACACATGCACACGCTGTTAAGTGTTGTAAGAAACACAGTCACTGTGTCGGGGAAGTGTCCGTCATCACATCACTCGGCTGGAATGTGGGGGCCCTAAGCCTGCTGGCATTCGCCTCGCTGCACGCACGCCACTCCTCTGGTGTTGAGCGTGGCGTGGGAAGAGCCACTCCTGAGATGATTAAAAGGGGAGAAAAGCACGTTGGTTCTTTGCCACAGCATAATGCGCGCTGTTCTTCTGAGATTCGAGATGGATTGCCATGCATGAGAAAGTCATTGTCGCCGTCTGTGATCAGCTTTTGCGTCAGGGCGTTGGCATCCGGCATTCTCCCTAGTATTTTATGACAGCAACTGCCTGATGACGGATTGCCATGCTTGAGAAAGCCATTGTCGCCGTCTGTGATAAGTGTTTGCGTTAGGGTCTTGACATCCGGCATTCCCACTAGTATTCTATGACAGCTACTGCCTGATGGATCACCGTGCGGGAAGAAGTTCGTTAGTTATCTGGGTTTAACTAAGGCCATCTCACGGTGGCATGCGGGAGAAAGCCATTGTCGCCGTCTGTGATCAATATTTTCGTTAGGGCGTCAACGTACGGTATTCTTACTGGTCTTGATCAGCTCTCAACCCCGGGAACCGGCGGTCGCAAACACTTAGCGTTTTTCCCTGACACACTAATTGCGCTAGACCTTAGGTGGCATTTCGTCGCGATGATTCCTGGAAGAATCATCGCCACAGAACGCGCTCCCCCTTTACCTAAAGGGGTTAACTAATTCGCGACCAGTCGCATCCGGATGCGCGGCTTATGCCGCGCATCCAGATGCGGCTGGCCGCGAATGAGTTAAGCTGAAAGTCGCAAAGATAATCCAAGCACACTATTACTTTTTAATTCACGTTTTGTTTTGTATTGTTTTGTTTTATTTTGTTTCGTTTTATTTTATTTTATTTTATTTTATTTTGTTTTGGTTTGGTTTGTTTTGTTTTGTTTTGTTTTGTTTTGTTTTGTTTTGTTTTGTTTTGTTTTGTTTATTTTATTTTATTTTATTTTATTTTATTTTATTTTATTTTATTTTATTTTTTATTTTATTTTATTTTTATTTTTTTTTCCATTTCATGTTATTTCATTTCTTACAGAATGTTTTCGGTCTTGTTGATCAATTAAACGGCCACATCCTCCATACAACACAATTTGTTAACCCGTTCGCTGTAGGTATCGAGTTTTGTCTAAGTGATTCATACAGAAATAACCTCGAAAAAACTCTCTACCGAACCGGCAGCCAATGGGTTAATAGTTTGATAGATAGTTCAATTTTTTTTTTTCAATTACGCAGGTTGCGTTTTCTCTTGTTGACGAGTTGTGCGGCCACCACCCTCCACTCATCCGTGACCCGCACTGGAACGAGGTCGTCATGCCTGAGATGCCATACACCGAGGCCGCCATTCCGTCACGAAGACCCAACTTCCTGGGCTCTACCTTCAATATTGCGTGAGTCTGCGTATGCAGCTGGATAATTTGCCTTTTGTAGTAACAAATAGTTTCACTGACTCTCAGTGCTGCGTAGCACAGTATTGGCCGTTTAGTTGTCTGTGCCTATGGTCAGTGTAAGAAAAAACGTGCTCTCATCGCACACACGCAGGCTTCACCCGATCTAGCCCTATACACAAAACTATTTGACGTGTGGTCTTGATTTGTATTTGTGGGTGTTTGTGTATTTCGTGTAAGCTTTTGCTTTATTTGTCAGGCACTACTCTCGTCAGCGGACCAAGCCTGACCACTTATGAGGATTTTCTTCATTGCGTCAAATGTACATGTTGATGATCTTCTTCACTCGGTTAGTAAAAAAAAAATTCCCCCACGAAGGGGAGATTCCAATTTGGACGGGAGCGTATAAATATGTCAACTGAAAGTAAAAATGGATAAGACGGACATGCGCACACACGTACACCCCAGCTCACAGGCACCCATGCGCACATAAGTAAGAACTATGCTAATTTTGACGCACAAAATTTATAAGTTATCTGTTTTAATACTGTTATCACATAAACCTAAAATCGAGCTTCTAACCAAATCCAAAAACAAGACTAGCACTTTCCATCCCCCTCATGCTCGAGTACAGAAGTCACGGATAAGTACATTAAATAATGAACATGCCACTTAGTTCAAATGAACAACGGCAGTGGGAATAAAAGAGAACATCCTTCTGTTTGTCTTACAGCTGTGACATCTGTACCGCGGGCTGAGGGCAACTCAAATGTTGTATTTAAAATATGGTCTTTTCGGCTAATAATGGACATTGCCTTCTTTACTGTCTGCTGGTCAAAAAAAAGACTGCATAGTTCTCTGAGGCTCACCAATGATCTTAGAGCCGATTTTCACGGTCCGTTCAAGACTGTTTCTGTGTTTGGTACATAAAAGAGCTCAACCAGCAGATGAAATAAAAGTCAGCTGAAACACTTTCCACAAATGATTTGTAAAAATAAAATAAAATTAATTTTTTTTTTAAAAAGCCTCAGAAATATTATATCAACAAACAAAAAAACCGAATTTAGCTTCCTGAGGAAGTACAATCTTTGGTTACATTTTTCACCACTGCGTCTGTGTTTTCATCCCATCTCAGTTTTTCACCAAAGACTGTACTAAGTATTTAAACTGGCTAACTATTTCAACCTCATGGCCATGAATCACAGTGTTCACCAAGACAGGACTAATTCGTCTAAACACAACAGGCAACTCCCTCGTCTTAGAAACATTTAGTTCAAGATATGATCTATCACACCAGTCAACAAAAGCGTTTAGCACAGGACCATGACTCTGCTCGGAGCCAAACAACAAACTAAGTAGGGCAGTGTCATCTGAAAACATTACAAGGTGACGGTTCTCATGCACACTTCTGCGGTCATCTGTGTACAAAATGTACAAAAGGTGGAGATAATACACATCCCTGAGGGGAACCCGTGCTAGTGTACAAGCACCTCGAAAAATTACCATTGGAGTACACAGTGATATTTGAGTCCAGAACTCAGTGATCCAAAGGACACGTCTGTTTTCACTGAAAACAAAAATCTGAAATTAGTTTAGTGGCCAGGATGTGAGGCTGGATTGTCTGAAAAGCAGATGAAAAATCTGCAAACTAATTTCATTTTTTTTCCAGGTGCTCGTACAGAGTATTTAGTATGAACAGCTTTTCGTCCTCCACACCCCTTTCAGCTCTGTAGGCAAACTGTAGTGGGTTTAGGCGAGGCTCAACTATCGACAGAATAAAGGGCTTGATGATTTTCTCTAGAGGTTTGATACTAAGGGAGGCGAGCGCTATCGGCCGAAAGTCACTGAGTTGTTTTGGCTTGTCTTTGTTAGAGATGGGTACAACAGTGGAGAATTTCCATAGACGGGGTATCACAGTATAAGAATTCAGTAAGAGCTGAAAAAGGTGGTGGAATACGCCACTGAGCTGATCAGCACAAAACCGCAGGGTTCTGCCACAAATGGCCATCGGGGCGAGGGCTTTTATTTATGTTGGTACGCTTCAGGTCGATCCCGACACTACGTCATCACGGTTAATGACAAAATTGTTCACCAGGACTGAGTGATTGCTTTAGACCTGAGATATCGGAGGAGAAATCGTGTGTCTCAAACCTGGTGAAAAAAGTCAGTGTTTAACTCATTTACTATATTGTCATCATTCATGTCAGACAACTAGATTGTAGAACCACGAGCTCCTGATGACTCGTTTACTGCTGCCATGCATTTGAACCCTTGCCAAGCAGATCGAAGATCTCCACACTGAAATTTCCGCTCAGTTTTGTCTTTGAATGCCACCTTGGCTTTTTTGATAGCATAGTTCACCTCTTTGTTCACTTCTTTCTTTTCTCTTCAGCTGAGCCGTAAAAAAATGTCCTTTTCTTTTTGTTAATTACTTTTTTCGTTCTTTGTTGATCCATGGTTTGTTATTAGGAAATACTTTGATCTGCTTGGTAGGGATAATGGAGTCAACACAAAATATGACGTATGTGGAAACAACATCTGTGAGTTCATCGACAGTACTACAACTCTCATAAAACAACTACCAGTTGGTACAGTCAAAGCAGCCCTGTAGACATGCAATACTATCCGTAGTCCACGTTTTGATT
>BTPG01000003.1:8825120-8835120 GCA_036245525.1 Semisulcospira habei
GATTTTGACATTAAAGTCAGTGTCATTTTAACAAACAAACAAAGCTAAACAAAGCGAACAACGTTCCCTATCCACCGAGAGTTGACCGCTGCTCGTGCGCAGACCTTTTCATTTATGTTTGGATTTACATTACGGAATTTGTGACATGATATGCGCACCGACTAGATCCTTGTTAAAATATGGACAATGACGTGAACTTTTAAGGTTCAGACTGAAATTGTGCAACTGTCATGGTTGCTGTCAATTCTGGAAATTTGGCACAAGTGACGTTATTTTGTTCTCATGAAAATGTCATGTGCATTTGACTAGGTCGTGTTGCCGGATATCACTGCGGAACAAGTATTGTCTTTCAATGAAGACATCACATGGTCGTGTGGGGGCCATTTGTCCTAAACATTTTCAACCACCCCAATCCTAACACAAACACCAGAGGAACATTTACGACAACATTTATTGCATAAAAAAGTAACAACAGGAGCTCATGAGAATCGCTCTGGGAGTAAAACTACATGAGGACCTGTGCTCTGTGGTGTCTGTGATTCAACGCAAAGGAAGCAGTAAACAAAATCGTTCTGTCCGGAAACGCCCCCTCGCCGGCTCGCTTTCTAATTTAGATTCAGCCCAGCTGGCTTTGTTTTACTTAGGCTGGCTAACGCAAATTATCTGATTAACTCTTTTGGCCTGTGGAGACTGACGTAGATTTTCACATCCACCGTGCGATTCAGCGATACTCAGTTACTGTGGCCAACGTCATAAGTTATAAATTGGGACATACCCAGTGCACAAAGGCCATCGGGCCAACGTCTTCCCCTGTTGGCCCGCGCACGGCGGCCATATGACCTTTTGCGCATTGATCGAACGAGAATCTGTCTCTCCCTGTCAGCAGTTTTGTGCTCAGACAAACCGCCCTTCTTACGCTATACGTGTCCTGAGGCATAAATTATAATGGGTCTGTGCGAACTGACAAGAGACATAAATCCTCATGAGCCCCCGCGAATGCGGGGGCTCATGAGGGTTTATGTCTCTCTAAAACTGAACATTGCGAACTTGAAGCACCTTACGTGTGTCACAGCAATAACACCACGTCGTCTCAAAAATTGTACTGTCAGCTTAGGCCCTGTGCGTAAAAAGTATGCATCTATGCCAGCTTTCTACTCAACCTGGGCGGGGGGGGGGGGAGTAGGGGGGTGAGGGGGAGGGTTTGAGGGTTGGGGTTTGGTGCGGGGGCGGGAGTGGGGGGGGGGGGGGAGGCGTCGCAGCACGTTGAACGGGCTATTTCGTAGGAAGTGAGATTTGGAAAGCTTGATATAAATTGGTACCGGACAGTATACGCTGAGTACAGTTTTAACATTGGACAGTGTACATGGGGTATTGTGTCCCCAAAAGTATACTACAGTAAACACTTCAGCTTAGTGTCGCGAGCAATATGCTTTTGAACAGGTATTTTCCATGTGTCTATTTTAAGACAGGAGAAACGCACCTGACTAATAAACACAAATCTGTTGCGTAAAAATGTTGTTTTTTATGATGTATTGGCGTGTTCGAAGATTGCAATGTTGAAAGAATACTTTTGTTGTACCGTGCAGGATTTTGCGTGGTAGGTGTATGTGTGTGTAGGAGGGGGGATGGGGGGGGGGAGGGGGGGCGGGGGCAAATGGTTGCATCAGATAACAAAAGGAAAAGGTACGGCCGTCGTGTGCCCGGGACCATTGTTTACTGTTGGCGGCTCATTCGTAGAGCGTGTGGCCTCTCGTCCGAAAGGTCGTGGGTTCGAATCCAGTTGGGGTAAAAATATTTGTTCAGATCCTATCGTGCCTCGTCATTTGGGTCGATACAGCGCACACGTCACAGCGTGGGCATACCCACCTGGCAAAAGGGGACAACGTTTTCGATGTTAAAACGACAACCGAAAGAGGTCTTGCTCACATGGGGATATTCTAGGGTGACACGGTCCCTGTAGCCTGCACCAACATCCATGTTGATTATTAATCAAACAATCACATAATCAATCAAATACTCACTCACTCAATCACTCATTCACTAACTCACTCACTTACTCACTCACTCAATCAATCAATCACTCAAACAAAGTTATAATACCACTCAACTTCAAGAGGCATGGATCCAATCTATAATACCACTCAACTTCAAGAGGCATGGATCCAATCTATAATACCACTCAACTTCAAGAGGCATGGATCCAATCTATAACACCACTCAACTTCAAGAGGCATGGATCCAATCTATAATACCACTCAACTTCAAGAGGCATGGATCCAATCTATAATACCACTCAACTGCAAGAGGCATGGATCCAATCTATAATACCACTCAACTTCAAGAGGCATGGATCCAATCTATAATACCACTCAACTGCAAGAGGCATAGATCCAATATATAATACCACTCAACTGCAAGAGGCATGGATCCAATCTATAATACCACTCAACTTCAAGAGGCATGGATCCAATCTATAATACCACTCAACTGCAAGAGGCATGGATCCAATCTATAATACCACTCAACTTAAAGAGGCATGGATCCAATCTATAATACCACTCAACTTCAAGAGGCATGGATCCAATCTATAATACCACACAACTGCAAGAGGCATGGATCCAATCTATAATACCACTCAACTGCAAGAGGCATGGATCCAATCTATAATACCACTCAACTTCAAGAGGCATGGATCCAATCTATAATACCACTCAACTTCAAGAGGCATGGATCCAATCTATAATACCACTCAACTTAAAGAGGCATGGATCCAATCTATAATACCACTCAACTTCAAGAGGCATGGATCCAATCTATAATACAACTCAACTTCAAGAGGCATGGATCCAATCTATAATACCACTCTACTGCAAAAGGCATGGATCCAATCTATAATACCACTCAACTGCAAGAGGCATGGATCCAATCTATAATACCACTCAACTTAAAGAGGAATGGATCCAATCTATAATACCACTCACCTTAAAGAGGCATGGATCCAATCTATAATACCACTCAACATCAAGAGGCATGGATCCAATCTATAATACAACTCAACTTCAAGAGGCATGGATCCAATCTATAATACCCCTCAACTTCAAGAGGCATGGATCCAATCTATAATACAACTCAACTTCAAGAGGCATGGATCCAATCTATAATACCCCTCAACTGCAAGAGGCATGGATCCAAAATATAATACCACTCAACTTCAAGAGGCATGGATCCAAAATATAATACCACTCAACTTCAAGAGGCATGGATCCAATCTATAACACCACTCGACTTCAAGAGGCATGGATCCAATCTATAATACCACACAACTTCAAGAGGCATGGATCCAACCTATAATACCACTCAACTTCAAGCGGCATGGATCCAATCTATAATACCACACAACTTCAAGAGGCATGGATCCAACCTATAATACCACTCAACTTCAAGAGGCATGGATCCAATCTATAATACAACTCAACTTCAAGAGGCATGGATCCAACCTATAATACAACTCAACTTCAAGAGGCATGGATTCAATCTATAATACCACTCAACTGCAAGAGGCATGGATCCAATCTATAATACCACTCAACTTCAAGAGGCATGGATCCAATCTATAATACCACTCACCTGCAAAAGGCATGGATCCAATCTATAATACCACTCACCTGCAAAAGGCATGGATCCAATCTATAATACCACTCAACTGCAAGAGGCATGGATCCAATGTATAATACCACTCAACTTAAAGAGGCATGGATCCAATCTATAATACCACTCAACTTCAAGAGGCATGGATCCAATCTATAATACCACTCAACTTCAAGAGGCATGGATCCAATCTATAATACCACTCATCTTAAAGAGGCATGGATCCAATCTATAATACCACTCAACTGCAAGAGGCATGGATCCAATCTATAATACCACTCAACTTCAAGAGGCATGGATCCAATCTATAATACCACTCAACTTCAAGAGGCATGGATCCAACCTATAATACCACTCAACTCCAAGAGGCATGGATCCAATGTATAATACCACTCAACTTAAAGAGGCATGGATCCAATCTATAATACCACTCAACTTCAAGAGGCATGGATCCAATCTATAATACCACTCAACTTCAAGAGGCATGGATCCAATCTATAATACCACTCATCTTAAAGAGGCATGGATCCAATCTATAACACCACTCAACTTCAAGAGGCATGGATCCAATCTATAATACCACTCAACTTCAAGAGGCATGGATCCAATCTATAATACCACGCAACTTCAAGAGGCATGGATCCAATCTATAATACAACTGAAGTTCAAGAGGTATGGATCCAACCTATAATACAACTCAACTTCAAGAGGCATGGATCCAATCTATAATACAACTCAACTTCAAGAGGCATTGATCCAATCTATAATACAACTCAACTTCAAGAGGCATGGATTCAATCTATAATACAACTCAACTTCAAGAGGCATGGATCCAATCTATAATACCACTCAACTGCAAGAGGCATGGATCCAACCTATAATACCACTCAACTTCAAGAGGCATGGATTCAATCTATAATACCACTCAACTGCAAGAGGCATGGATCTAATCTATAATACAATTTAACTGCAAGAGGCATGGATCCAACCTATAATACCACTCAACTTCAAGCGGCATGGATCCAATCTATAATACAACTCAACTTCAAGAGGCATGGATCCAATCTATAATACCACTCATCTTAAAGAGGCATGGATCCAATCTATAATACCACTCAACTGCAAGAGGAATGGATCCAATCTATAATACCACTCAACTTCAAGAGGCATGGATCCAATCTATAATACCACGGAACTTCAAGAGGCATGGATCCAATCTATAATACCATGCAACTTCAAGAGGCATGGTCCAATCTATAATACCACGCAACTTCAAGAGGCATGGATCCAATCTGTAATACCACACAACTTCAAGAGGCATGGATCCAACCTATAATACCACTCAACTTCAAGAGGCATGGATTCAATCTATAATACCACTCAACTGCAAGAGGCATGGATCTAATCTATAATACAACTTAACTGCAAGAGGCATGGATCCAACCTATAATACCACTCAACTTCAAGCGGCATGGATCCAATCTATAATACCACTCAACTTCAAGCGGCATGGATCCAATCTATAATACAACTCAACTTCAAGAGGCATGGATCCAATCTATAATACCACTCATCTTAAAGAGGCATGGATCCAATCTATAATACCACTCAACTGCAAGAGGCATGGATCCAATCTATAATACCACTCAACTTCAAGAGGCATGGATTTAATCTATAATACCACGCAACTTCAAGAGGCATGGATCCAATCTATAATACCATGCAACTTCAAGAGGCATGGATCCAATCTTTAATACCACGCAAATTCAAGAGGCATGGATCCAATCTATAATACCACTCAACTTCAAGAGGCATGGATCCAATCTATAATACCACTCAACTTCAAGAGGCATGGATCCCATCTATAATACCACTCAACTTCAAGACGCATGGATCCAATCTATAATGCCACTCAACTTCAAGACGCATGGATCCAATCTATAATACCGCTAACTTCAAGAGGCATGGATCCAATCTATAATACCACTCAACTTCAAGATGCATGGATCCAATCTATAATACCACTCAACTTCAAGAGGCATGGATCCAATATATAATACCACTAAACTGCAAGAGGCATGGATCCAATCTATAATACCACTCAACTTCAAGAGGCATGGATCCAATCTATAATACCACTCAACTTCAAGAGGCATGGATCCAATCTATAATACCACACAACTTCAAGAGGCATGGATCCAACCTATAATACCACTCAACTTCAAGAGGCATGGATTCAATCTATAATACCACTCATCTGCAAGAGGCATGGATCTAATCAATAATACAACTCAACTGCAAGAGGCATGGATCTAATCTATAATACAACTCAACTTAAAGAGGCATGGATCCAATCTATAATACCAGTCAACTTCAAGAGGCATGGATCCAACCTATAATACCACTCAACTTCAAGAGGCATGGATCCAATCTATAACACCACTCGACTTCAAGAGGCATGGATCCAATCTATAATACCACGCAACTTCAAGAGGCATGGATCCAATCTATAATACCACTCAACTTCAAGAGGCATGGATCCAATCTATAACACCACTCAACTTCAAGAAGCATGGATCCAATCTTTAATACCACTCAACTTCAAGAGGCACGGATCCAATCTATAATACCACTCATCTTAAAGAGGCATGGATCCAATCTATAATACCACTCAACTGCAAGAGGCATGGATCCAATCTATAATACCACTCAACTGCAAGAGGCATGGATCCAATCTATAATACCACTCAACTTCAAGAGGCATGGATCCAATCTATACCACTCAACTTCAAGAGGCATGGATCCAATCTATAATACCTCTCAACTTCAAGAGGCATTTATCCAATCTATAATACCACTCAACTTCAAGAGGCATGGATCCAATCTATAATACCACTCAACTTCAAGAGGCATGGATCCAAACTATGCCTCTTGCTGACACCACTTCGAACCCATATTTTGTCCCGTAACATCTAGGGTGTGTTGGTGTTGTAATAACAAAGTTTTCGGAAACAGTCTTCTCTGAACGGGCTAAACATATTGTGTAATTCTCAATGGTATTGATCATTAAGGCTTAAGGAGAGGTGTACTAAAATCGGTATGATATTAGTTTTAATGTGGTTGTCTTAGTGGCTGACTTTTTATTTGACACCTCTACCCTAAAGTGCAGATTGTAAAAAAAATGATTCCAGCTAAATTAATAAATTTTACATTAATTTACCCACTGTTTTCAAATATAATATACAATGTGCAAATAAAGGAGAAACTGTGTTACTCTTTGATAGGAAAGTAATTATGAAAATATAATAATAATAATAATAATAATAATAATAATAATAATAATAATAATAATAATAATAATAATAATAATAATAATAATAATAATAATAATGACAAGTCATATAATGCTTATCGTAAAATAAGCTTTTATGAATATACCCAAGTCGTATTTACAACACACTATCTGACGGACGACAGCCGGTAATGAACAAATTAATGCTGTTACAGGTGGACAGACAGACACACTCGCCAATGGTGGCCTTTTGCTTAGATACTTGATTTTTACGTAAAACACCACAGAATGCCGTACTCAGCCCCTAAATGTAAGTCTAGTAGCATATGTAATGTAATAATTAGTTGAACGTTGGGGAAGGGGGAGGGGGTCACTGACCACTTGCAAAGTACTATATTTAGGATTACCTGTGGTTGCACTAAGTAAGTTTGTAGAAAGTTTGTTTTGCTGAAAGATTATTGGGTTCGAAATTATGTGACAGCCGACAGAAAGCTGGGCGATCAACATGGCTATCATAATACTCTGAAATCTATAAACATTGGATTCGCTAAAAATGTATATGAGCCGTATGGTGTCAAATTATAGTCCAGACAATGAGTCGAGTAATTAAAAACTTCTTTGTATACTGACGAGCAAAAGAAATGGGACATTTTTGAAACCATCGGAAACACTTCAGTGTTTGCGACATTTTTGGAATAAAAAATATCCACAAATGACGCATTTCTTTTGCTCGTCAGTATATTTACCGCTCACTCTCGGGGCGGTCTGTTACGATGCACATGTTTAGTTGTATAATTGTGTCCCGTTGCCTGTCTGATTGGTTAGTCGCATTCCCTAGGCTGGCTACGTTGTACGGCTTCTCCCATTGGCTCAGTGGGTAGTGAGCCTTGACCGATTTTCTGTCTGGGAACTGGATGCCTGGTTTGAGAGTCTTGTCCCATTGGCTTTCTGGATGGAGACTCGTATCCCACTGACTATCTGGATGGAGAGTTTTGTCCCACTGGCTATCTGAATGGAGAGTTTTGTCCCACTGGTTATCTGGATGGAGAGTCTTGTCCCACTGGCTATCTGGATGGAGAGTCTTGTCCCACTGGTTATCTGGATGGAGAGTCTTGTCCCACTGGCTATCTGGATGGAGAGTCTTGTCCCACTGGCTATCTGGATGGAGAGTCTTGTCCCACTGTCTATCTGGATGGAGAGTTTTGTCCTACTGGCTATCTGGATGGAGAGTCTGATCCCATTGGCTGACTGGATGTAGAGTCCTAGGCTTGTCCCATTTGCTGTCTGGGTGGAGATTTTTTCCCCAATAGCTGTCTGGACTGTGTGACGTCCCACTTATGACAATGCTGTCATACACCATGTGAAAAATCATGACAGCGCAAGGGTACGTCGCAATGTGCTTCATGGTGAAGGTCTGCACGTCTCTGTCAGACAGATAATTATCGATATGAACCCAGTAAGTAAAAGTCCTCGGGATCACGACGGCCGCAGTAGGCCCGATCATGGCTGTGCGCGGGCACACTGCTCCCGTCGTAGGCCCAAAGACGTTTTGCTAATCTTCTTCAGCATCCTACAAATCCGTTTATCGATTACGGCAGGTAAAACTTGAGGCCAAACGTGTGTATGAGATGTACGTAACGCATGTGCTTGAATTATGATATGTAGAAAAAGTATGGTCCGTTTGCTTTGTGATTTTTTCCCAATAACATTCGAACGCAGATGTTTTTAGGACAACTCAAATAAAAACATCAGGTTTTTGTTGGTTCATATTGGTTAACTGAGCGCGATAGACTAGTTGTAGCTCGTTGTCAAACTTAAACGCTTAGGGTTTAACGTCTTTTGTCCAAAACGAACATGATTGCAAAGTCTGGACACCGAATAGGATCGAAAAAATGTTGACCCCCAACTGGATTCGATCCAGCGACCAGTCGAGCGAGAGTCGAATGCTTTACCACGGAGCCACCCAGCTTCCCGTTGCGGATCGTTGTTCGCTTGGCATGTATTGCATAGTTGTTCATGTTATGTTACAAGCTCCAAATTTGGTACCGCCGTGAGATGGCCTTAGTCGCCTGCTCGGCGTTAAACCCCAATAAATAAATAAATTAAAAAAAATTCGTAAACGCTTTACTTTATATCAGAGGCACGACATTGACGAAAAGTTGATTATTAGGCAGTTTCCGCACACAATTCAAAATGGCGGATAAGCGAATACGGAAAGCCAGGCATGTAAGGTTTCCTCTCGACAGTACAGTAAAGGAGGAAGTGTTACTTCAAACATGTTAACCCATTGTTATTATAACATTGGTTTGGTGTAGGGAGCTCTGGATAGAGGCAGTACCTTTGCTGTTCGGCAGCTGCGTCCTACATAGGACGGACGGGCATCACTGGTCCTCATCCATCTTCTTAATATCTCACGTGCTGGCTCCAAGCGCCACACCCTGGCAAACCACCTCAGCTGGTGGGCTAAACCACGTGAGGGGATGGTGTTCACATTGCACCACTAGGCGGATGAGCTGTTTCTGACAGCCAACGGCTAGAGGACAGAGGAGATCAGGTTGGATCCAACGGCCAAATGTGGGGTAGTAAACCCTTCAAATCAGGAGTGGAGCCCCGAAGGCAGACAGCTGCCTGTATTCACGCACTGTTCTGGCAGCTCCTGCAGCCAAACTGGTGCCAAACGTACTGCTTTGCATTCCTTTGGATACATCAGCGAGGCCGAGAGGGGGATCTTGACGACTGGGCATCCCAGGATCTCCATACACTTCGCCCAGGCTTGCGCACTGGAGAGGTCACTCCAGTGACTGACCCAGCAAGCGCATACTCCATTGTCTTTCGAGACAGGATGCCGAACAGATTATAACATTAATGTTGCTCAGCACTGCTCGGTGGCCCAGTCTGAATTGATTGCGAGTGGTCTCAGTGTGCTTGTATCCTCGCCGTAGTCCACTCTCAACTAAACAACTGCATTATTTCGTGGGTATCTCCTCAAACAGACTTGTACCTCCTTCGCTGCCACTGGTCGTACAGTGTTCGTCTAAAATCCCGGCTGTGTGAATTCAC
>BTPG01000003.1:8837620-8975120 GCA_036245525.1 Semisulcospira habei
CAACAGTCAATCTTTTTGTCTGCACGACCATTGATAGTAACCTCTTCGCTGCTAGGGGAGCTAGAAAGTCAAAAATCCCTAGTCGTCAGAAGAAACAAACATAGGTACAAATTGGTTTCAGCAAGGTATAGATCCCCATGAGCCCGTGCACCTGCTCATAAGGATCTATACCTACTGCCAGTTGGGTGATATTAAAATTGTCTCGACAGTGAAGCGGTTGGTAATCAATCAATGAATCAATCCATTAATCCATCAATCAATCCATCAGTCTGCGAATCCATATGACAAGGTTGTCTCGCTCAGTGTGTGAAAATGCAGCAAATGACAAAGAGAAAGAATACGCTGCAGTACTTTCGGCATGCCTTTTTAGCGGATGGGGATGCTTTTCACGCTGGTATAATTTCTTTCTATTTAAAAACGACAAACTTGTGGGCGCTAGGGGGGACCGAAGGCAAATTTCTGTCGTGCCTGGACTCGAACAGACAATAAAGTTGTATTGTATTGTATTGTATAAAAACATTGTTCCAAACTGAGCTTGAAGGAAATGTTCCCCAAACTGGAATGTGTCCTTTAAAAACTGCAATACAGCTCATTGGCGTATGAAGATATTTTTCATTCCGGGAGGAGGGGGCGGGGAGGTGCGGGGCGGGGGGCGGCGTGTCAGATATTATTTTTCCGCACAACTTAGTGTGTGTGTAGGCGGGTGTGGTGGAGGGGGGTGAAGAGGGGAGGGTAGCAGAGCAATCATATAGTCCAACTCGCCACACGCATGCGACAGTTCAACATCCAAAAAAATAAAAATAAAAAAGGTGGGGGGTGGGGGGAGGGGAATGAAGGTGGAGGGCAAGGAAAAAACCCAGAAAAAAAAAAAAAAAAAAAAAAAAAAAAAAAAAAAAAAAAAAAAAAAACATGCTACAGCTCCCCAAGGGCCATAACTGCCGTGCCACGATGAGTTCTACACACCTGCAATATACATAAAACGTCATGAGCCCGCGCGACTGCGGGGGCTCATGACGGTTTATGTCTCTATTGTAAGTCGCATGTTCTGTGTGCCTATGTTTTTTTTTTTTCAAACTCCCATTTGCGTCTGCAGTCTTTACACGGATGTCTTCCAGTGTGTAGCGGTGTCAGACGCGCCATTCGTGATCAGTGCCAGTGAAATCAGTTCCCCAGATGATGGCTGTCCAGTGATGTTGTCTATCTAACCCTGTCACTCCTAAGCCAAATGTATCTGATCTAACCGTTTTACACATTTGGTGCTGGAGCTGATGGGGTTAGGATGTCATCAGTCTCTTTTTCGGTTTGATTTTTTAAATACATGTGACCAACCCTAAGGGCGCTTTTCCTAGGGTTTTGGAGGTGTCATCTAACGACTATGCACCAGTTGCAGGGGATAGGTCGCTCACGCAAATTCAAGGGTAGTGCCAGATTAGCTTGGCGCCTTCAGGCGCCAAGCTAATCTGGCACTACCCTTGAATTAGCGTGGTCGATCCATCTATTACTGTAGGACATTGGGGGTAAACGGGTGTCACGCCCCCCGCGCGAACTACGAGCGCTACCACTCGAGAACAACCACCCCAATCCTTACACAAACAACAGAGGAAGAATTACGATAACATTTATTGCATAATAAACTAACAACAATCCCCCAAAAAAGTTCACACAATCTTAATCACGCACTCATACATCACATTCACACGCACACATGTCCAAACTCCCCAACCCGAATATTCAACATACACAAAATACACAATAATATAAAATAACGTCAAACATATAATAAAACAAATATTCTTAATAAAATAACATGAAAATTGAGAAAACTTAATATGGATCACAAGTCACTGAAACTCCTCGACGGAAGCACAAACGTCAAGCTCAGCTCAGCTTAACGCGCTAGCTTCCGTGATAAGGTTTTTCATAGCACATGGCTCCTTTTGAATATTACGTTTCAGAATACACAATATTTCTGTCACTGGGACAAAATTCTCTCACAATATTGTCACCACGATGAAATTAAATTAATCTCGCAACGTCCTTTACAAGTTTCCAACTGGAAAAAAAACTTTACTTAAAAAGTTAATAATAGAATGGGACGACCCGACCTGGCTAAATACGGGGCGTGCCGCGACGCTCGCAACAGCGCTCAGGTACGGCGTCGAAGCCCCACGAGGCGGAGTGATACAGCCTCCAGCCTCTACTCTCACAATGAACCACCCAGGTCTTTTACACAGCAGATGCGACGGATTTATCCAGTTAGTTTTTTAGGTTTTTAGGTTTTGGAATCTTTGAATGTTCGGATGCACCAAAACAAGGTTGCAAAAATACACATATAAATAATTAACAACAGAAGAAAAGTAATCACAATCTTAATTGCCGTCTTTTACATTCCTTCACCTCTCTCCCACAACAATAATAACTTCAAACTCAAAGAAATGCATATTTACACGTCACCATATGACTCACTTCCAAAGTAACACTCCGACGCTAGATACTACCAAATAAATAAATGACATTTATTCATTGTGTTCTTACAAATGCCCCCCCCCCCCCTTCCGCCCAATACTCACTAACTAACCTAATAATAGTAAAAGAACAAGCACACAGACAAACCCCACGGGAATATGTCCACTAAATAATTGTTGCGTGTACTCACTGTCATCCATGAAGACGCCCCGGCTGGGACGAAGACAAACAAAGACAAGACAAGCCAGGGTTTCAATCGTCGCAGTTTCACTCTCGTCGTAGCTCTTTCTCGTCGTAAGACACCGGCTCCGGAGCGACCAGGGCCGTATTGTAGGGCCGTCACAGAAGGATGACACGCTACTAAAAGACCGCAGGAAATGGCAAGCCACACCCGCAAATCTTCCCTCAAAGAACGCTTCATTCCACTGCTTGGGAGCGATCGACTTTATTCGCTGATGAAAAGCGACTCCCTAACAACTTGGATATCGTAAGGTTTTATAAAACCTATCGCTCAAAAATATAGTGCGATGTCAATTTACGTGAATCTGTGACCACCCGATAGTGCAGACTGAGCGATCATGTGCGTCACGCCGTCATTCGACTCTCGTACGGCAGCAATTATTCGTGTAAAGGCCAAACAACCCACCTATTTTCCTACCCATGCTTTCCCTACCTGGTGACCAACTAATTTCTGTCACCCCCTCTAAATGTAACTCCCCTTCAAAAACAAGAAAAATAAACCCGTGTCGTGACAACGGGTTAATCCCGCTTTGGAAGGCAGGAGTGGCTGAGTTATGTTGCTCATTTCTGCTTTAGGTCTGATGCTAAAGACGCCAAAGACCCTTCTTCGCCGCCTCGATGTTTCTCCAAGTTTCAGGTCTGCATTCTGGCACTCCTCATCCTCCCAAAAGCGTTCAGACGTAAGCACGCATGTGCAGTCCACGACAATGCACATGGGCGAAAAACAACCCAGTACGCTAAAGGCTATCGGGACAAAGTCGGTCGCCCACTGCGGCCGACTTCAGCCCTACGCCCTTTTGCGTAATGGGAATAGAAGGGGAGCAGGGGTTTACAACACGGAGTCCTGTAGGACCCTGAGGAAGGTCAAAGTAACCATTGTACCCCGAAGGCCGAGACCTACACGGGTCCGTGTAGCAAATCACTGCTACCAATAACATTTCCATGTTTTCCCTGGTTTCGTCCAAGAAATCAAGTTGAGGAAAGATCACTTAAAATGATTAGCACTTTGATAGAAGAAATATTTTGACCTGGATCACACCAGACTAGATTGACATATACGTAATAGTGTTAGAGTAGTGCAATGGAAGAGATGAATGACAGTTACAATTCTTCAATTCATCAATCGCATGGAACACTGATGTGTTTTCGATTCCATATAGGTTCCATTTTGTGTGGTTTATTATGCGATATACTGCTTCAGATGTGTGCTACAAACAACTGATGTGTGGGTATTGTTTCGAACAGCACTAACTTTGAACTTTAGAACGTTCTGATGTTCTTTCTGTTCAGTATCCGTGTCATCCAGGCCTGATCACTACTAGTATAAATAGCTGCTATACTTTCATCGGCACCCTTCCCATTCGATAGACACAATGCTGATCGCCGCAAAGCTTTCGTTATACAGAAAAATCAAGCAAAGGTCCACGGTCCCACGACGGCCGCAGTGGGCCCACGTACGCTGTGCGCGGGCCCACTGACGACGTCATGGGGCCAAAGACGTTTTGCTGCTGGGGTTATGTGCTATTAAAAACAATTATTTACCTGGCTGTAGCCACCTGACTTATTATCTTTTACGAGAGGTGACACTTTTTGCCCTTCAAGATTTCTTTTGAGAGAGCACCTGTTTTCTTGGAGACCTTTTGTTTCTCGCAAAGAAATAGTGTTCGCTCAAAACAGGTCCCACTGTACTCGTTATTGCCGTTTAAACAAAGTTATTGGATCGCATTTTTCTGTCTTGAAAATAATCTTGTCCACATTCATAACTTCCCCTCCCGGGTCTGCCCTGGTGGACTTGGGTGGGGTTTACTACATTTTAGTTCCCAGGGTCACCTTGGTCAGCCCCACAGGGTGGGTTTTCCTCTCTATTCTGGAGCATGTGTTTCTGTCTACCCTTGGTCCATTTACCTGTATTTTCCTTTTTCAAACTCCCTGCTGTCTGCGCTGCCTGTAGCACTTGATATTGGATGTGTGTTGCTAAATGGTCTTAGGTTTATTTAGCGTCTTGGACCGTTTACTTTATTTATTTTTATTTTTGGGGACAAGCAGAGCAGGCACGTCCTGAGAAAGTCTTGTTGCTGTCAGGAGCAAAAGCAATGTATAACCAACCAACCAATCCACATTCATAACACCAGTGTTCGTTTCTAGCGTGACAAAAAAAAAAATAAAAAAAAAAAAAAAAAAAAAAAAAAAATATATATATATATATATATATATATATATATATATATATATATATATATATATATATATATATATATATATATATATATATATATATATATATATATATATATATATATATATATATGATTTCAACTGGCCATCCATGTTGCAAACAAAATGTTTACCTACATCTAGCAGATGTTGATTATCAGCCGTTACATAACTTGAAGCCCCCAGTGTACATCTTATTTCCAGTTCAGTTCGGTCGGGATGGAATCTGTGCCCTCGGAAAAGCCCATGTGCGCTCCACTTCAGCCATCATAATTCCTTTTTATATCGTGCCAGTACTGGTATGGTTTCCAGAATCCTTTACTGTCAACCGTGGAGAGACAATACCATGCTGAGGTTAAAAAATGGTTACTATGGAACTGTCATTCTGGGAACGCTGCGAGCTTCCTTAATACACGAAATTAAGGGTAAGGCAGGTGTTTCGACGACAGCTTTGATTTAATAGCCCGGACAAACATGCGATATCACGTGGGTGTCTTCAATATTACTCCACTGTTTTTGTCGAAGCACGTGCAATTTTGACCTACTTCTGCAGGTCACGAAAGCTCTAACTTGTCATATATGGAAGTGCTCTGGTATAGGTACAAATTGGCATCCGTTTTTCAGGCTTTGTCAGATGACAGTGTGTACCTTTTCCCATCATTTCTACTATATGTGGTCGGGTAAATACCCATATATACCACATATAGTAGTGCATCGTCTTGTTCTATACCTGCGTATTTCTCTGGGGGATGGCGATTGGGTGCCTGATAGGCGGGGGCAGGGGATCTAACTGTTTGTCTGTCCATTGCTGAGTGATTCCCCTTGGTTTATGTACAATTCTGCCAGCGCTAGCCTCACCTATCTGGTTTGTGAGTATCTTTGACTCGAGGCAAATTAGTATCGTAACATTGTTGTGTAATATTCTGTGCATCTAGTGTGGGAAATCAGGGTATTTACCCGACCATATAATTATAGTAGTTCACCTTCGTGTTTGTGTATGTATCTCCTGCCTACTTCTTACGTTCCGGAGAAAGACATGGGTTATAAGCGAGAAACCCAAGAATTGGGTTTCGCCAGAAAGAAGAACAAAGACTGGTTTGACGAAAACGATGTAGAGATCCAGGAACACCTAGCAAAAAAAAAAAAAGAGCCGCCCATCAGGCCCACCTAGCCCAGCCTTCCTGCTCTGTGAAGAAGTCTGCCTTCCGCCTCGTCTGCAGCAGTCTCCAGCGCAAGCTCAGAGATCTCCAGAATGAGTGGTGGACCAGACTTGCACAGAGGACCCAGCTTTGCGCTGACAATAGTGACTACAGGGGCTTCTACGAAGCACTGAAAGCAGTGTATGGCCCCAGGCACCTGGTACAAAGTCCCCTGCGAAGTGCGAATGGCCAGGCACTCCTCACATATAATACCTCCATCTTGAACCGCTGGTCGGAATACTTTCAGAGCCTCTTCAGCGCTGAGCGCACTGTTCAATAAACAGTCGTCCTACAAATCCCACACCTCCCAGTAAAGGTTGAATTGGACGAACCGCCCACCGCTGAAGAGACCCTCACAGCCATCCACCAGCTCAAGAGTGGCAAAGCAGCAGGCATTGATGGAATACCGCCAGAGATCTGGAAATATGGAGGCACAACACTGCACAACAAGCTCCATGACCTCTTTCTCTGCTGCTGGGAGGAAGGAACACTACCCAAAGATCTCCGTGATGCAGTCGTTATCACCCTGTACAAGAACAAAGGCGAGAAGTCTGACTGTTCCAACTATCGGGGAATTACCCTGCTGTCCATTGCTGGGAAAATCCTTGCAAGGCTGCTCCTGAATCGGCTGGTACCTGCCATCGCTGAAGACCAACTCCCAGAGGGCCAGTGTGGCTTCAGAGCAAACAGGAGCACCACCGATATGGTCATTGTGCTGAGACAGCTACAGGAGAAGTGCCGCGAGCAGAACAAAGGGCTGTACGTAACATTTGTCGACCTAACAAAAGCGTTCGACACTGTGAGCAGGCAAGGCATGTGGCAGATCCTGGAGCGACTTGGCTGTCCCCCAAAGTTCCTCAACATGATTGTCCAGCTACACGAGGACCAGCAAGGTCAGGTCAGACTCAACAATGACCTCTCAGACCCATTCCCTATTCTCAACGGCGTAAAGCAGGGCTGCGTGCTGGCACCAACCCTCTTCACCATCTTTTTTAGCATGATGTTGAAGCAGGCCACAGTGGACCTCGATGATGATGAAGCAGTGTACATCAGGTATCGTCTCGATGGCAGCCTGTTCAACCTCAGACGACTGCAGGCCCACACGAAAACCCTAGACCAACTGATTCGTGAGTTGCTTTTTGCTGATGATGCTGCCCTCGTTGCACACACAGAGAGAGCCCTGCAGCGCATCACGTCTTGCTTCGCAGATGCTGCCCAGCTCTTTGGACTTGAGGTCAGTCTGAAAAAGACAGAGGTCCTCCATCAGCCGGCACCCAAGACAGTGTATCGCCCTCCTCACATCACCATTGGCGAGTCTGAACTAAAGTCAGTGCACCAGTTTACCTACCTTGGCTGCATTATCACGTCGGACGCCAAGCTGGACAAGGAGCTTGACAGCAGGCTGGCAAAAGCGAACAGCGCTTTCGGGCGACTTTTCAAGCGGGTGTGGCACAATCAACAGCTGAAAACAGGCACCAAGATCAGCGTGTACAGAGCTGTGGTCGTCACCACCCTGCTGTATGGTTCCGAGTCCTCGGCCCTCTACCGCAGCCAACTACGACTCCTCGAACGCTTCCACCAGCGCTGCCTGCGTACCATCCTGGGCATTCACTGGAGTGACTATGTCACCAACGTCGAGGTCCTTGAACAGGCTGAAACTGTGAGCATCGAGGCTTTGCTGCTGCGGACACAGCTCCGCTGGGCGGGGCATGTCTCCAGGATGGAGGATCACCGCCTACCAAAGATCACCCTGTTTGGCGAGCTTGCTACTGGACACCGTGACAGAGGGGCACCAAAGAAGAGATACAAAGACTGTCTCAAGAAGTCACTTAGTGCCTGCCAAATCGACCACCACCAGTGGTCTTCTCTTGCTGCGGACCGTGACACCTGGCGCTCCACCATTTACAAGGCAGCTGTCTCCTTTGAGGACTCTCACAGAGCTAGTCTTAAGGACAAGCGGCTCAGGAGAAAAAACAGAGATGCCGCAGCTCAGAACCCTGGCCATACCTTCCCCTGCAGCCACTGCGGTCGAACCTGCCTGTCTCGGATTGGCCTCCGCAGCCACGAACAAGCCTGCAGACGTCGTGGGCAACTCCTATAAAATCTTCGTTCGCGAAGTCAAGCCAAGAGAGAGAGATAAGCGAGACCTGATGCATCCTTTTGAGGATGTAGATGATCGTCTTGTTCTATACCTGCGTTTTTTTCTGTGGGCTGGTGATTGGGTGCCTGATAGGCGGGGGCAGGTGATCTAACTGTTTGTTTGTCCAGCGCAGAGTGATTTCGCTTGGTTTGTGTACGGTACTGTACACAGCCCAAAGTCAGTAGATCAAGAAAAAGTCAACTTCTTGAAAATGGACGCACTCTGGTATGGGTACAAAATTACATCCGTTTTTGAGAATTTGTCAGATGACAATGTTTATCTTTTTCCATCATCTGCCAACCTTAGCTCCATATCCGGGTCTAGACTGTACAATAGTGACCAGCTCCATGACACTGAAGTAACTAGATAAATACTACGTCACGTCTCGATTCACAAACCTTGCTGATAGTGACGATATCATTCGACGGAAAAGACGCGTATCTACGCGAAAAGGTATCGGCAGTAGCAGTCAAGTGGTTAAAGGGGTTTCTGCCGAACATTCTTTTGGCGCCAGTCGACGACGGTATGTGTCTGTGTGTGTGTGTGTGTGTGTGTGTGTGTGTGTGTGTGTGTGTGTGTGTGTGTGTGTGTGTGTGTGTGTGTGTGTGTGTGTGTGTGTGTGTGTGTGTGTGTGTAGCCCTGGACTTTGTGTACGGCGGACAAGCTGCACATCACAATGAAACATTGATAGATTGTACCTTCTTACACCTTAACCCTTTGGGTGTCGGAAGCGTTATTAGTCGCGATGATTCCTGCAGGATACAGCGATATAGAGGGAGATTGAACCTGCCTGCACCCCACAGTGAAATAGCAGTGGATGTTACCTGCCTGCCTCGCAGTAAAATAGTCCTACAATTTACTGACTACCTATATCAAACCGCCACTCGTAGTGGATCGATCAAACAATCCATTGTGCACCGTGACAAGGAGATAAGTTTAAACCAAAGACACTCTACGTCGACTACAGTATCTGTGGTTTTACCTGTATGCAATTGTGTGCAATGATTCCAATAGAGAACTAGTCTCCAGACTTCATTTATGCATTTACACTATCACATTTATTAATTCACTTGCTAAACTTTTATTGATCCCTTCCCAATGGGCAAATGCCGTCGGGTCTTCATCGGCCGCCGTAGGCCCGCGCACGGCCGATGTCCGCCCGACGGCCTCTTTCACATTGGTTTGTTCTTGTTGGCGGTGGTGGTGAAGGTGAGAGTGGTGGTAATTATGGTCGTTTGTACGGTGGTGGTGGTGTGTGCGTGTGTGTGTGTGTGAGTGTGTGTGTGTGAGTGTATGCGAGTGTTTGTATGTATGTGTGTGTGTGTGTGTGTGTGTGCGTGCGTGCGTGCGTGCATGTGTGTTCTTTCTTTTCTTGCGGTAACTGTCTTGTATTACCGCAACTGTTTTGTTCGGTCCGTAATGTTTAAATTATGTTGGGTTTTATGTGCGCATTTATTTGTTGTTTTGAAATCTGAGAAATACCATTACTTTGTTTTGGCAGCTCTCTCTCTCTCTCTCTCACACACACACACACACACACACACACACACACACACACACACACACACACACACACACACACGCACGCACGCACACACACACACACACACACACACCATCACACACACACACACACACACACACACACACACACACACACACGCACACACCACACCACACCACACCACACCAAACCACACTCCAATTTCCGCATTTGTTTTGTTCAGTTTGTTATGTTTACATTATTTGGGATATATCCGTGTATTTGTTTTGTAGCTCTCTCGCACACACACACACACACACACACACACACACACACACACACGCACACACACGCACACACACACACACACGAACACACACACACACACACACACACACACACACACACACACACACACACACACACACACACACCACTTACAGTCAAACACAAATAAAGGGAAGTCAATGTATTGTCTAATGTAAAAATACACCCCTGCCGCAATTTCAAACATTCTCATCAGATAATATTTTAAATCTGTTTACTCCGGGAATAGATACATTTGTTCTTAACCACATGCCTGTTAGCCGCTAGAAACAATTTGTCTTAACCGTTCCACATGTCCTACCAGTTAACCCTGTCTGCGTGGGCCACACAGATATAAATTATACCAATAAGAGGATAAATCCTAATGAGCCTCAAACATGAGGGGACTATGCCTCTTGCCCGGCTTCGGATGTTGTTCGCGCTGTATCCCGGCTCTGAAGGGGTTACAGTCAAAGGACTTTTACGGTGCTCTGCATTGAAGAGAGAAACTTGAATACACATAAATAAGAATAGTAAATAATTTATAAAACAAAACGCAACTAAGTTCACATTTCTTTTATACAATGACACAATAAATTGTTACAATAAAACAACAGTTGAATATAACTTCTTTTGTTAAATAAATAAATAAATAAAACATAAAAAAGTAAAATCAAAAGAGATAAATATAAATAAATGATAAATGGACATAAATGAGCAAACAAAATGTATTAATTATTTTTTATGTATTTATCTTTTCATTCATTTATTTGTTTTTGTTCGTATTCATTTACCTAAATAGTATGAATAATAAGCAAACAAACAATTCAATGAATAAATAATAAATAAATTAATTCATTCGCGGCCAACCGCAACCAGATGCTCAGCTTAAGCCCCTCATCCTGTTGCGGCTAGCCGCGAATGAGTTATTAGAGTAAATCGTGTCTATTAATCCTTTTAGCGCCGACGCACTACAGCAGCTAATGGATAGACCATGAATCAATGAATCAATGAATCAATGAATTTTTATTTTTACAACGGTGAAGATATTAACACAGTCAGTGACTATATCATTTTTCGTACCTGCCGTTGCTAAAACTACGACTGACTAAGTGCAAAATATACATAAAACAGGGACATCAAAGCACACTGATACAAAATATACAGTCCACTAAATACAAAAACGCACGCATGCACGCACAAACGCACACACGCTTGCGCGCGTGCACACGGACACACATGCATACACACATACATTCACGCGCACATACACATGATAGTTAGAATATACACGTACATTCGTGTGTCTACGTTTAAATAGATATTATTATTTGAGTGATGTCAGCTATCTATAAAGACTTGTCTTGATACGAGATAATGTCGGATTGGCTTTAACGTCATGTGGGAATGAGTTCCACGGTGTGGAACCCGCAAATGACAAAGTGGATTTAAATAAATCTATTCGGGGTTTTGGAACAACATAAAGACCCCTCACATTCCCATAGTAGGAATCTGTTTTTTTAAACAGACCTATTAAATTGTCTGGAGCGTAATTGTTCCACACTTTAAACATTAGAACCCCTTTGTTAAATTTAAAGTGATTTTGAAGGGGTAGGAATCTAGTTTTATTGAGGTTTTCCTCGGTTGTCAAGTGCGGGTCGGGAAGAATTAATTTTGCCATTCTCCTATGTAAAGAATTTAGTCTTTTTAAGTGGACATCACTTCAACAATCCCACACCGTCGATGAATAGTTTATATGTGAAATGATGTGTGCATTAGTGAACAAATTTATCGTTTCACTATCTGTGAAATACTTTAATTTTGATAGCATAAAGACATTTATAGAGACCGTTTTATGTACATTGTCAATGTGCATCTGCCACCTGAGCTGATTATCAATTGTAACCGCCAATAGACGATGTTCGGCTACCTGTTCTCTGATGTCGTCGCCGAGTGATAGAATAAGCTGTAATGGTTTCAACTGATGCTTTTGGCGTGTTGAAATAATCATAGATTTTGTTTTAGTTGGATGTAGAATCATAGAGTTGACTTTACACTATGCTGCTATATCATCGAGACTTTGTTGAAGGGCGTTTTCATCTACAGTTATGTCTTTGTTAGCTGTGTGGATTGAAGTATCACCAGCGAACATATCACACTGTGCTGCTTCGTTGGTTAGACTTACAGGTAGATCATTGATGTAAATACAAAATAAAAGAGGACCTAAGATTGACTGCTGCGGAACTCCCAGTTTTACATCTTTATTAGATGAGTAGGTTCTATTTACAATTACTTTCTGCTTCCTGTCTTCGAGGTATGACGTAAACAACGAAACAGTCATGTCGTTTCGAATATAATGCTTAAGTTTAGAAATCAAGATTGTATGGTTCACTAAGTCGAAACCCTTTTTAAAGTCAAGAAAAATTACACCTGTCAGCTGCGAATTATTCATATTTGAAAACCATGTGTCTGTTAATCTGCTCAGAGCCGTATGACATGAATGCCGAGGGCAAAATTCTGACTGAAATGAAATGAAATGAAACTTTATTTATTCTCAACGGATGAAGTAATTAGCACGTGTGCCATTTTTCATACTTGCTGTTGCTACTCTACAAACACAGGATAATAATTGTAATACTAATAGTACCAAATTACACAAAGAAAAATTAGGAGAAACATGAAGAGACATTAAACAAAATTCTTTCATTCATTCGGTCATACAAAAACAGACCAGAAACAGAAAGTACACGCAACGCGCGCACACAGACACATACACGCTCACGCGCACACACAGACACGCGCTAATGATAGCTTGACCTATATATGAAGCAAATCATTTGGATCATAGTGAAAATTCACTTCAGACAGCAAAAATTATTGGATTATAATAGAAACTTGAATTATGTAATTAGGCGATTATTATTAGTATGGACAAACCATACGGCAGCATGCACTGATTATACGATAAGCACATGTTTAATACGGATACTTGTGGTAGATTATGTATCAGCAGACAAGTACTTGAGGAGGCATTCCTTGAAAGAGGAGAGGGAGCTAGCGTGTGTTATACATGTAGGCAGTGTGTTCCAGAAAGATGTGCCTGAGAAAGATACACTGGTGACCAGTGTTTTAAATAGATCTATCCTTGGGCGAGGTGTAATAAAGTTTCGCCTTGAAGTAGAATAACCTGAACTTGCCTTGGTAAAGAGCTTACAAAGATATTCAGGGTGAATCTCATTCCAGATTTTATACATAACCACACCCTTGTTTAAGAGGTGATGCTTGCTAAGAGGTAGCATTTTCAGTTTTTCAAGTCTTTCGTCAGTTGTTAGGGCTGAATCAGGCAGGATATGTTTCGCTGCTCTCCGATGTAGGGAGTTAAGCCTCTTCAAGTGTATGTCACCTCTGCCATCCCATATCGTGGACGCATAATTGATGTGGGATTTGACATGTGCATTGTAAAATAACTTGCGGGCATCAACATCGATAAAGTACTTCAACTTTGAAAGCATAAAAACATTTCTAGCAACAGTTTTACATACAGCATATATGTGCGATTGCCACTTCATCTGGTCATCAACAATTACACCAAGTAATCGGTGTACCGTGACCTGATTAACGATGTCATTATGGATAGTTAGGCTGAGTGTAAGTGGCTTGAGCTGGTGCTTCTGACGGATTGCTATCGTCATGCATTCCGTTTTGGAAGGATTTAAAATCATTTCATTGTTTGCGCACCAAGTGGAAATTTCGCTCAAACCCTGCTGCAAACGGCCATTTAAAGAATCAATACTCTTGTCCGGGGTGTGAATTGTGGCGTCATCAGCGAATAAATCACATGAAATTTTGTCGGTAGTCAAATGTAGCGGCAGGTCATTTATAAAGAGGCAAAACAGAAGAGGCCATAGGATGAAACCCTGGGGAACGCCCCGTGTTACTAATCCGCTTGAGGAGTATGATCCATTGACCATGACGCGCTGCTGTCTGTCGCTAAGATATGAGGCGAAGAGAGGAGTTGTGCCATGGTGGTAAAGAGATTTCTGGCTGTAGTTATTTGAGGAAGAAATGCATTTATTGCCAAACAAACTAAGGAAGTACACATTTAGTTTGGAAAGTAGAAGTTTATGGTCCACAAGATCAAAGGCTTTTCGTAAGTCAATAAATACAGCGCCGGTAAATTCGCCCTGATTTATTGAGCGTAGCCACACATCAGTTAGACGTGCTAGGGCCGTGTGACAGCTTTGCTTTTGTCTGAATCCCGAGTGAAGGGGGTGGATTAATGTATGATTTTCTAAATATTCCAAGAGATGTTTATGGATATGCCGTTCAAGTGGTTTACTAAGGATGGACAATAGTGAGATGGGGCGATAGTTATTAACATCAGTCATATGTCTTGTTTTCGGGAGGGGTATAACCTTGGCTTTTTTAAGTTCCTTTGGGAAAATATATTATTCGTTTGAATGCACAAGTTATAAATAAAAGGTTATTGTTTCAATAACATAAGGAATAGCTAATTTAAGTATTTTCAGGCTGATTTCATCTGGCCCGGACGATTTCTTATTCTTCATTGAACTAATTGTCCTACCGACTTCGTGCACTGCCGGTGGTGGAATCACGAAAGGATCAGATCCTGCAGTTCGCGTTCTACAAAAGTCAACTAGTCTGTCTGAGCAAGAGTAGGGCTGAGAACTTGCTTCTGAAGGGACAAGAGACTCTGCAACTGAGAGGAAATGGTCGTTAAACATGTCTGCAGTCAGACCAGAAGGGATTAAAGGAGATTTATTACACGTGCCTCCAGTCACTACGGCCATAGCGCGCCAGAGCGTGGACATGTCTTTGTCTTGTTTAATCAAGAGATCAATGAAAGATTTTTTAGCCTGTCGCACAAGAGATTTTACGCGATTACGCTCACGCTTAAATTCAGTGAAGCACTTCTGCTGTCTCAGATCATCTCTCACCCTCATGGCTTGAATGATGTCTTGAGTAAGCCACGGCGGGAGTGATGCGTGTTTGACGCGTCTCCTCCGCAGGGGCGCATGTTTATTTAAGATCTTAAGAAAGATGACAAACAGACAGAGCGCTGTCAGGGTCAGATTTACTAAATACTTCATCAAAAGGTGCGCTGTTAAGATCAAACAGAAACTCGTTTTCATTACAACTTTTAAAGGAGCGATAGGTGATATACGTATGACATTCTTTCTTTGCTTTAGGGTGTTTAGTAGACCACGTACAGCAGATGGGAAAGTGGTCGCTGATACTAAGGTTACCGACAGACACATTATGAACAGACTCTGGCTTGGTTGTGTATATATGATCTATGAGTGTGGATGTTGTTTGTGTGATCCGTGTGGGTGAAGTGATTAACTGTTGCAGACCCAGCAACGTTAACGTAGAGTCCCACGCATGGTGAGGCTTTAGCATGTCTATGTTAAAGTCTCCCATGAGGATGACATTGGAGTTGGGATTACAAGCTTTATCACACATACTAAAGAAATCATCATACCACTCAAAGTTCGCAGCAGGGTTGCGGTACAGAAGGCCAATAAGAAATGATGAAGATTGGGGGGGGGGCCTTCAGCTCAAGCCACATACACTCAACATCTTTGGTTTCTAAATCATGTCGTCTACGTATAAAATCTTGAATAGACGAGTGAACATAAGCAGCTAATCCTGTCTGTCCATGGGCCGTAGGATCACGTCTCATGACAGTAAATCCAGGAACTTGGATGGATATATCTGATACATTTGAATTGAGACGTGTTTCGGACAGTTCAAAAATATGAAACGGGTCTGCTCCATTTAGATAAACACATATGTCAGGCAACTTATTGCAAAGATGGTAAATATTGAGATGACCAATGCGAAGATCTTTCGTCTCGAGTTTTACGCCACTCATTTCACGCAAGTCAATGTGTTTGTGGGGGAAAAAAGAAGAAAATAAACAGAATGTATCCGTAACACGTACCAAAATAGAAAATAATAACAATGATACAAATAAAAAGTATAAAATCATTAACTAAATTATTCTAAATGCAATAAACACAATAAACAAAGACTAGAGGCGTAATCACTGTACGCAGGGGAATAGGCTTACACACGTCCGTTGGAACTAAAATATCCCAGGTACTCTTCAATGTCTACACACCCCGAACCAACAAAAGATTAAAATCCGGAGAAAATTAGTTTTCAGCAATTGTCACAAGTAACAGTGAGAGTCTGTGTGGCTGCGATTCGTGCAACTAATGAATATTAACACAGACAGACAGCAGCATTGAAAACTATAGTCCATGCACATTTTTGACGGAAATATCGTCAAGGAGACTTGAGAGCTCGCTAGAGAAAGTCCTTCAAGCGACCCCGTATACAGTGTGATTAATCTGTATGGTGAAGAACTACACTGGACGTCGTAAGCACTCGCTCTAAACACACGATGCTAGGCCTGTAATATTTGGTTGTTGTTTTTTTCTCATCAACAAAGAAGGTCAAGTCACTGACGTTTTTGTGTCACGAAAGAAAATGACACATAATCTTATTATTTCCTGATAGAGAATGCAAATGAGAAAAATAGTACACAACCTAAAAGAAAAGAAAATTTAAATGACGCAGAAACTCTGTCCACCCGAGCAGTCACGAACACTGTTTCAAACGACAGTTTTATATAATTATTCATATGTGTGTGAACGGCACTTGGCACTGAATACACACGAGTGTCCACGTTCAGCTTGCAGTGTCCTACAACGCGAACCAACAAAATAATGCAGTCTGCGCTACAACAAACAAACATCCCTAACTTCCCTAATTACACCGGGGGAGGGTGGGGGGGGGCGAAAAGGGGGGGGGGAGGGCGGAAGGGGGGGGGGGCGTGCGGCGAGGTGGAGGGTAATGGGGTGGGGTGGGGGTTACTGCTGTGAGTAGAATTGCAAAATGGCTTGTGCAATGCTAACACTTAGCGCCTGAACTTGATGTGAATCAAGAGGGGAGGCAGTGAGGGCTAATCCCCTCTTCTCCCATCCTCTGGTATTAGGCGCTGAAAGATGGCTCGCTGTCATAGTAGATGGTAAGGGAGGGTACTCCGTAGCAGCGGACAGTTGTAGCGGCCGACTATGCCTCTGTTCCTGACACAGAGGGGTGGTGGTGTGTGCTCGAGACCTGCGAGAAACCTCCAGGCCA
Organism: Semisulcospira habei; assembly: GCA_036245525.1. NCBI lineage: Eukaryota > Metazoa > Mollusca > Gastropoda > Semisulcospiridae > Semisulcospira > Semisulcospira habei. The sequence continues at coordinate 8,854,839 of BTPG01000003.1, forward strand.
CTGCTGTTGGTCGCAGAAGACTCGCGCCTACCAGCGGCCTGACCAGGGGCTGGCTCAAGAACGGCGGGGGCAGGCCCGGGTTGCTGGTGGTGTTGCGTAATACGCTTGTCCTCACCAGTGTACTGTGACCCGGGGAGAGGACGCGGATCGGATGAGTGGCCACTGCTCCCGGGGGCGTCGGCGGCAGGTCAGCGCGTCGTATGTTCCGGGCCAGTGCACTAACACCGTGGTCGCTGGGGTGCAGCTTATCATAATACATGACCTGTTTGGGTGCACCTCTGCTTGACAGGAAAGTTGATGTGTGGTCGATAAAAGTGACCTTTTCCTGTTTGCACACAGTTTTGAGGGCTTTGTTTGAGTCGTGTGCAGGTCGGTGTAGGGGCTGATGGCTGCCACGTGTCGGGAGGAGGGAAGACATCTGTAGTATGGCTTTGGGGAACTTTGCTGACAGCAGGCCACAAAGTTTGAGCCAGGTGTGTTGGCTGACAGCCCCATCCCAGCAGCTGTTGATGCCGACGTGGATGGTGACAGTCCGTATATTAGGGTTTAGGGGTTGTGCACTCAGCCACTGACCCAGGTGATCCACCCTGAGGCCTGACACTGACAGATTCTGCACCATAGTCAGCAGTCGTCATCCTCTTCTCATCGATGAATTTGGTGACAGAATCTCCAATGAGAAGAGTTTTACCTCAGGGCGGATTTTCATTCTGCGGAGTCTGTCCAGTGGTGTCATAATGCTGTCCTGCTGCTTGTAAGTTTGCTGTCCATTTTTCACGTCGGTATTTTGGGGCTGGAGGACAGCAGACTGATTATCATCCTGGCCCAACCCCTGGAATCTGTTTGATGTTGACACGTTGGCTAGGAATTCAACGCTGACAATGTCAGCATGATTGTGTTAAAAGGAGGGTGCAGAAGTGGAGGGTGCTGGGGAAGGTTGTCGAGCATGTGGGTTTTTTTTATCGCAATGGACTGGCTAACGAAAGTGTCAAGGCGTTTGTTGATTTCGTCTAGCTTTCCTGCATGACAGTCTCTGGAGGAAACGAGGTTGCTCATCTTTTTGGCGAGTATAGCGTGGTCGTTTTTCATCCCTGCTGTAGTTGTGTTCATCAACTCTCGCAGCCCTGTATCAGTAGCCTTGATTTCCTTTTTGGCCTTTACCTCGCTGTCGAGGACAAGGGATGCCAAGTTGTCGTGCCCCTGTCTGAGGTCAGCACACTCCTTCCTAACACCCTGCAGCTCGGCACGGCACTGACGCAGCTCTAACTGGAGAGTGGTGATGGCGGCTGTAGACTCGGCCAGTTGATGTTGCAGGGCGATGATGAGTCTCAGTGCCGTACTCTCAGTCAGAAGAACCAGGGCGCATGCTGTTAAAGGGGCTGCGTTGACCTTGTCCGGGACATCGGTGATTTCAATAGCCACGGGTGTACCCGTTGGTGGGCGGAGCTGTGGGTGATTATTTCCACAGTCAACAGTTGAGTGGTCAGTGGGCGGGGTCAACCCGGAGGCTGGTTGCACACTGATGATATCAGTGCCCGGAGGGATGGGTCGCTCTTCGCTGCCCTCACTCGACACGCGTCGTTCATCCGTTGAATCCACCGCCGTGATGGGAATAGTGACGTTTGACGTGACGGTGTCAGTCGAGGGGGTCTCTTCAGTTGGGCGCTGGCCATTGGATGGATCGCCAGGGAGGGGAGGGCTGTAGGAGGGGCCAGTTTGTTTAGACTTCACAGATGTTGTAGCCTGAGGCCTCACGGTTTTCAGCTGGGTGAGGTACATCTTGAGATGGGGGGATAATACGTAGGAGGGATGACTGGGAGGTAAAGACGGGTTCAATGGATGAAGCAATATCTTCATCAGACATAATGGCGAATATTCTTTTCATTTTGTCAAACTCTTCGTCCACCCACTGCCGACAAGCGATCCCCTATACAAGCACGGTACCTGTTGTATGGTAGAGGGTGCTGGTAATTAGCTTGCGCGACTCAAGGTACAATTGAAGGAATGTCTTGAAGAGATTGGGAGCAGAGGGGCCAACTATTGGAGTGGGGACTGAAATGATGGCGGACTGGTTGTTTGTTTCCTCATAATCAAACCAGTCCGCGTTGATTGCAGTTGGGCGGCATTCAGTAATGTACCGTGTGTAGAGAACATATCTCCACAACGGCAGCTTTGCACTCTGGAACGTCTTTTGGATAGGGTCCAGCGTGTGCCGTATGCGCTCTATTGACGCGTCGATGGCATATTTCGCTTGTGCAGCTCGGGTTACAGGGCCCATGGTGAAAGGAAGGTGGACGGCTGAGGGGAGGGTGTGGTGGTGGAGGGAAGATGGTGGGATAGTAAATTAGACGGGAGGGGTCTGCATTCTGTAGCAGCTGGACAGTTTCACGCTGCGGTGATGCTGTCTCGTAGCGAGGGCCAATCTCCCCATATTGTTTACTCTGCGTCGATTACCACTGAACCGGCGCGCTCAAGCGTGACGAGAGCGAGTGTAAAGGGCTGGGAAGCATCACATACATCTTGAGCGAAGGCAACAGTCAGGGAGAATGAGCGATGTTAATGTCAAAACCAAACACAGGTGGCCACTGTTGGTTGTAGGAACGCCAGGCTGGCGCCAAGCGTCACACGAAGAGACTGTACATCGTATACGATTCAAGCATCCCATGGGGGAAATTATTGTGAAAATTAAAATGTTTGTAACTCACAGATTATGCGATCCACATTACTGTAAAATTAATTTCCGTGAGAAAACACCATCACAAAACACTCTGCCAAAAATCGCACATCAAAGACAAGAACTGCTAACGCAAATGTCTCTGAAACACGGAGCGATGTTGACGTGCGACTTACTCGAGAGAGGCGCCGAGAGAGAGACGAATGGAGCAACTTTCGTGATTCTATCTGGACAGACATGTGTTTATGTGTATGCCTTTCGAGGGGTTTATAAATACTGACAGCAGAGAAATGGGTCTATAGTTGTAAGGGTCAGTACGATCTTTTGATTTTGACAGTGGAACGACTTTTGCGACTTTGATGAAATACGGCGAGATAAAGAGCGGCTGGTTCAGAGACGCTATCCACCCCAACAAGCGGGGCACCAGTGCTCTCGCGGTGAACATCAAGCGTTCGTACTCTGGCCGCACTTCCAACAAGGCAGCCCGGCCAGAACCAAATCACCCAAAGTCTCGACGCCATGAACAGCTGCCCGGGCAAGGTGACACACACGGCAAGTCTGGTGCCAGAGACAAAGAGCCTCAAAGAGACCGACGCTCTCAGCGCCCAGACAGTTACAGTCTTATACCCCGATTCCGACAGAAGCATGCTGTGGAAAAAGACTGCAGTCAAAAGAACCACAGTCCGGTCGACTGCACATCGCTAGTCACTCAACATAGCGGTGGATAATAGGCTGGATCTGCTCCGGAACAGAAGTCACAGCGGCCCCCCCCCCCCTACGGCTACTCCACACCTCCCATGGGCCTCCCCTTCTTCGTGGCAGATGTACCCGTACTCTAATCCCTCCGTTTTTCCCTATCCCACACTACCCTCGCCCCCAGGTGAAAAGTGACTGCACAGCCTTGTTCTCTCTGCTGCGGAAACGCAGGCCACGTGCCGGACATTAGGACACGCATTCCTAGAATGACAGCGTGTATTTCAGACAGTTTTTTTTTGTAGTTTTCTCGCAGCCTTGACAAAGTTCCATTATGCGTGTTTCGTGGATCTTTTTGTGACATTAATTATAATGACTGCAGTTTTGTTTTGTTCGTAGTTAGCTGTGTTTGATTTCAAAGTCGCAGTCCATTTCTCTGTGTGTGCGATTATTATTTTATTAGCAGTTGAAAACTGCAGCATCGGGCCAGCGTGCCAAGGTGCGCTTGGAAGAGTTTCTTTATTTCTTAAAATTATTTCTACATAGCTGTCGAACGCGTTATTTTTGTATCTGACATTACCAAGCAAGTCGAACTCGCAGCTGGACTGTAACCGAGAGTCAAAAACATTTTAAATTTCCTTTATTGTTGTTGTTGTTGTTGTTGTTGTTGTTTTTCTTATGTTTTCTTGTCGCTTTCTTATCTATTTATACACATTGCCTTTTTTTTTTTTTTTTTTTTTTTTGGGGGGGGGGGGGGGGGGAGGGGGGTATTATTACTACGTTGTTCTATTAGCAACATGCCAAAATATAACGTAAAAACTGCCCCAAAACAAACTGATGAGTTGAGAATTGGCCACCTCAACATTTACCATTTAGTTAATAAGGTGCCAGATTTGCCTGTGTTCTTGAACACGACCACTCATTTTCAGGTTTTGGGTGTATCCCAGTCGAGGCTCAAAAGCACTATCAGGGATAACTCCATCTCAGTCCCAAATATCTCAGTACTCAAGATGTCTCAAGCCCTCAGCACACTAGACTAGCAGTATATATACATGATTCGATAATTAGTAACGTTAAACGACGACAGGTGTTACACTATAAGTGTATACGACCAATATCACGGTCGGGTAATGTTATAATTTCCCTTGATATGAAAATAACGAGAATATAATTAGTACCACGGGCAGAGCACGGAGAGGGTTATGACACGGTCCACTTTGGCTACCACGGGCTCACGTGGAGTTGACAAGTGGCCTGCCCTACTAAGCTGGGCCTAATGAATAAATAATGAGCCCTCGTTAGTAGTGAGGAACACAGACTCCTGCTGACAAGGAATAATTATGAGAGTCAGTAATAGGTTACTGGTCAGCTAAGATCAGAGGACGCTGGCCACCATAATAGATGTGGAATAATTATGAGAGACAGTAATGGGTTCCTTTGATAGCTAGGATCAGAGGACGCTGACCACCATAATAGATGTGGGATAATTAGGAGAGACAGTAATGGGTCCCTGGTCAGCTAAGATCAGAGGACGCTGGCCACCATAATAGATGTGGAATAATTAGGAGAGACAGTAATGGGTTCCTTTGATAGCTAAGATCAGAGGACGCTGACCACCATAATAGATGTGGAATAATTATGAGAGACAGTAATGGGTCCCTGGTCAGCTAGGATCAGAGGGCGCTATCCACCAGAGCAGATGGGGGATAGATTATGGGCGACAGTAATAGCTCCTTTGACAGATAGGGTCAGGGGACGCTGGCCACCATGATAGATGTGGAATAATATGGGTGACAGTAATAGCCCCTTTGACTGGTTGAGACAAAGGGGCGATGCCCTCGGCCAGCACGGGTATATATAGGGAGAGAGCTCACAACGAAGGGAACGAGATAGAGAGAGAGCTCGCACAATGACCAGAACGAGAGAGCTCACAACGAAGGGAACGAGATAGAGTGGGAGCTCGCACAATGAAGAGAGAGCACACAACGAAGAGAGAGAGTGAGATAGATAGATAGAGGGAGCTGAGAAGCGAGAGACCGAGCTCCGGTATTTTCGCCATTTTAGTATGCCATGCTAGTAGGTTGTTTGTGCCCAACCTATTAGACGAAAGATGATGACAAAGAAATAAAAGACTCTTCTGGAAACACTCTTGTCTGGCGGCGTCTTCCATCTACAACACCTTGCGTGTGGCTGCGGTAGTGTAACACTACCTTATCTTCTTATTTGGTGCCGTGACCAGGATCTCGGAACGGGAAGAAACAGAGGAACGAAGAAACAGAAAAACTAGACTATCAGCACCAAATCGACAGCCAACGACGCAAGGGTGGAAGAGCAGACCAGAAAGAGAAGAGAAGAGTGCAAGCCAACAACCCGAAGAGAAGAGAAGAGTTCGAGCCCACTTCAAGAAAAGCAGAGTTCGAGCCCACGTCAAGGAAAAGCAGAGTTCGAGCCCACTTCAAGAAAAGCAGAGTTCGAGCCCACGTCAAGGAAAAGCAGAGTTCGAGCCCACTTCAAGGACAAAACAGAGTTCGAGCCCACGAGACGTCTGCGACTCATTCAAGACCAACAGCCGAAAGGATCACGGGGTAAGTGACTTTTTTCGTTTAACCCTTGTTGAGTCTTATCAGTAGAGGAGCCAGACCAGTTAGCTAGAGTTGTGTTGTTGTTACATTTAAAAAGAAACAAAAATGGCAGAGGAAGTGTTTAGGATTTTAGGCGAAAAAGTAGAGGAAATGAGTCAGGCGATTAACGCCCTGAGTATAGGGCAGATGGTAGGAACGTTTGACGGAAAGCCTACCAAATTTAGGGAGTGGATAAAAGAAATTGACAAATATGCAGTGCTAAATAAAGCCCTCAACAGGCGCCCCGTCATTGCTTATCAAGCAAGCTCGTGGGTGGTGAGTGATTTTATCCATCGATTCTTACAAACGGAAGCGGCAGGGGATTGGGATGAACTGAAAAGGCAGCTAACCGTAAGGTTCGGCGAAATCGCCGATGAAAATCATGCTTTTGCGTTGCTACAGCGGGTGAAACAAAACCCGAGGGAAAGTGTGCCTCTGTACACAGAGCGACTAATGACTCTGGCCGGCGAAGCCTTCCCGAGTCAGATGGGCGCTGCTGTGGTACAACGGCAACTAATAAATTTCTTTGTTGACGGATTGGCGCACGACTTTCTTAAGATGAAAGTCCTGAGGGACAACTCAAATACGTTAGATAGGGCCGTGCAGGTGGCCATGCAGGAGGAAAACCTTCGCCATAGGTTTGAGCTACGCACGATAAACAATCGGCCAGTTAGTCAGCCGAGAGCGACAGCTAGGGGTGGAGAAGAGGCTATGGAAGTAGACCATGCTCGTCACCGTAATTGTTTTAAATGCGGGAGAGTAGGGCACCAGGCACGAAATTGCCGAGTGATAGGGACGGTTGGTCAGCAAACAATGCGTCCCCCGATTCAATGCTGGAAGTGTGGGGAACGAGGTCACATTCAGCGGAAATGTAGAAAGGCCAGAAACAGGCGGCCACAAGGTCAAAGAAGGTTTCCGCCGAGGCAGGAAAACTAGCAGGTTCTGCGGCACACGAAGCCGTTACGCAGGACCGGAAAAGTAGAAAGAGTCAGTTGTTTAGCATTAATGTAGCGGGTAGCCCTAAGTGCATAGTGTTCAAAATTGGGAAGCAAAGATTTCGTAGCTTGATCGATACGGGAGCAGAGGTGTCTTTGATTAGCAAGGGGGCTTACGATAAACTCAGTCATAAGCCAAAGTTAGGAAAGGGAGATGTGTCGTTACAGTCAGTTAGTGGAGAAGCTTTAAAAGTATTGGGGAGTTCAGAATTAGAATTTACGGTAAAAACATAAGTTCTACGTGGTATCAGGGCTCAACAGGAACTTTATTTTGGGAAATGACTGGTTAGACAAAAACGGGGTGAGGATTTATTTTGACTTGAAGAAACTCAGAGTCGGAAGTGTTTATGTGCCCTATGAACAGGACATCCACATTTCGTCTTTGGTCAGAGTGACTAAGACGAAAGTGATAAAACCTCAGACGGCAGAAGTACTCCAGGTACGGATGAAGAATGCCCCGTATTTTGCAAGAGAGACACTCTTAGAGATTTCGGAAACAGACAAGGGATTTATAGCACAAGAACCGGGACTGTTAGTGACAAGCACGGTAGTCAGGCAAAATAAGCACCAGACGTACCCCATACTGATAGTAAACAACACAAACAAGACGTATAGAGTTAGAAGGGGTTGTGTTGTAGGGAAGGTAACGGCAGTTCAAGAAGTACATGAAGTACAGATAGGGTCGGTTGATCGGCAGGTATCGGCAGTCGACTTGACGGAAGTCACTGCGCCGGAGAAGATGAAAGATGTAGTGTCAGAGCTCATTACGAACAATCAAGACTTGTTCGCGAATAGCGACCTTGATTTAGGGGCTACTGACACTGTCACGATGAAACTAGATACCGGCGATCATCCTCCCATTAGGATAAAACCGTATAGAATCCCGCTTCAAGATAGAGAGATTGTTGACAAGGCTCTAGAAGAGATGTTACAGGCAGGTGTGATAAGACGTTCTCAGTCCCCATGGTCTTTTAGTTTAGTGATTATATCCAAGAAGGATGGGTCGAAACGTTTATGTGTTGACTTTAGAAAACTGAATGAGGTTACAAAGAAAACATCGTACCCACTACAGCTGATAGATGACATTTTGTCACTGCTTGGAAAGGCCAAGTATTTTACCAGTCTGGACCTTAAGGGATACTGGCAGGTCAAGATGGCGGATCAGGAGAGTAGGGATAGAGTAGCATTTGCATGCCACAAAGGATTATTCGAATTCACGAAAATGCCTTTTGGTTTGGTGGGAGCACCGGGATTGTTCATGATGCTTATGAATATCGTGCTAGCCGGTTTAGAAGGTTTTGCCTGTGCCTATCTCGATGACATTTTGATCTTCTCAGAAACAATAGAAGACCATCTGTGTCACCTTCAGACAGTCTTTGATCGATTGAGACAGCATGACCTGAAGCTGAAACTCAAGAAGTGTCAGTTCTTTGAGGAAGAAACCAAATACTTAGGGTTTGTCATTAGTAACCAGGGGATAAAACCGGATGAGGAAAAGGTAAAAGTCATTAGGGCTATGGCGGCTCCGACCTGTGTCAGAGAGTGCCGTTCGTTCATTGGTATGATTGGGTTTTACAGGAAAATGATTCCTAATTTCTCCCAGATGGCTGAACCAATCATAGCACTGACACGAAAGTATGCGAGATTCAGTTGGACAGAGGAATGCCAGAAAGCGTTTGATTTGATGAAGGAGACGTTAGCCGTAGCACCAGTGTTAGCCTGTCCAGATACACGGCGTCCGTACATCCTTTACACGGATGCCAGCGACACATGCGTGGGGGCATGTCTCGCGCAAAAATGCGATGAGGATTCAGACATTTCCCCAGGCTCAAAGGTAGAAAGACCTATTTACTTTCTATCCCATAAACTTAGTACCAGTCAGAGGAAATGGTCGACAATAGAGAAAGAGGCTTTTGCGATCCATTATGCGCTTCAAAAGCTAAATCACTATTTGCATAATGCGGAGTTCGTAATCCGCACGGATCACATGCCTCTTAAGTATTTGCTTAATTCACCAATGCAGAATAAGAAGGTGCAGATGTGGGCCCTTGGCATTTCAGGATATAACTGTACTATTGAATATATCCCAGGTCCTCAAAATGTTTTGGCAGACTTACTATCCAGAATGCCGAGTGGTACTCACATGCCAGAGCATGAGGAAGAAGTAGAGGTAACCAGAGAGGTCAATGACAATGCTTTGGTCATAGGAGTCATAAACTCCAACCAATTCACCCCCAAGCAGTTCGCTAGTTGTACAGTAAGGGCAGGGTGTGACGAGAAGCTGGAAAAAGTCGATCTTCCAGGGTTTGATATTATTGAGGAACAGGAGAAGGATTCTGAAATAGTGCGCTTAAAGGACTTATTGATTAGTGAACAAGAAACCATGACAGTCAATAGGAGATACATGCTGATAGAGGATGTTCTATATTTCTTGTCTCATCCTGATGATGAACCAGTAGTCAGATTGTATGTTCCGTCTCACTTGGTAGAGTACGTAGTCAGACAGTACCATGACGAAAATGGTCACTTAGGAATAGACAAGACGCATGACACAGTCAGTAGAAAGTATTACTGGCCTAACATGTACAAACAACTGTATGAATATGTTAGTGGGTGTGTCATCTGTCAGTCTAGAGTGTTACAAAAGAAAAGGGCCCCCGTACAGGAAATGGACATTCCTCCATACCCATTCGCTAAGTTGTCATTGGACTTGGCAGGTCCGTTTGACCGCTCCCTTAGCGGGAATCGCTATGTCATAGCATTCATCTGTCATCTGACAGGTTGGGTAGAGGCGTTCCCTGTACCAGATAAAACGCCGCAGTCAGTGGTACAGCTGCTCGTAGAAGAAATTCTACCCAGACATGGCTGTCCATTGCAGATAGTATCAGACAATGGATCTGAGAATGTGAATAGGGTTATGGCAGAAACGCTGGCAGAACTGAACATAGATCATGTCACGACCAGTCTTTATCATCCACAGTCCAATGCTAAGGTCGAACGTTTCCATAGAACTTTTAACGACATTCTGTCCAAAAAGATACAAGAGGATTTTTCGACATGGGACGTACATATTAACCAGGTACTAGCAGCTTATAGGGTTTGTGTTTCGGAAACTATGCAGGAATCTGCTTTCTTTTTACTGTACGGTCGCGATCCAGTGCTACCGTTAGATAACATCCTTAGACCCCGAAGAAAATACGCTGGTGAAGATTTTCACAAGATAGCGCTTGAGCAGCAACACAAGGCCTTCACCCAGGTGTATCGGCGAATTAAGAAAGCACAGAAGAAGGGGGCTAAGTATGCTAATAGAGGTGTACAGCCTGTCGAGATTAAGGTCGGTGATCCAGTGTACCTTCGTAATCACCGTAGACACAATAAGTTAGACAGTAAGTGGAGGTCGCACTATAGAGTGGTGGAACAATTGTCGCCTGTCACATTCAGGGTACGACATCAACTAGATGGCACTGAGGTCAGTTCACACGCTGAACACTTGCGGATAGCCAAAATTAGCGAGTGGCCTATTCCAAAAGCCAGGGGGAGAACATTACGTAAAGCCACACAGGTTGTAGCTCCAGAATCATCCGATAGCGACAGTGACGATGCAGTAGGGCAAGAGAACGCACGAGACAGACTGACTAGGGGGGTGCGAACAGAGCGTGAGAATTCTTCATCCGAGGAGGACGTTCCGTTAATGGAGTTAAGAAAGTGCCTAAAAACAAGAGAGAAAAGATCTCTCTCAGCAGTAAACGTTAGTTGTAACAAGGGCACATCAGACAGTTCTGATGATGGGGAGATCGACGACAATCGTTCGATTCAGCCTAGTTTACAGACTGATGGGGTTAGGGAAATTCTTGAAGCGATACTGACTCTTCTGCCAAAGAAGGCTTCAAATTAGAAATGCGACTCTCAGACGGTATCTGAGAGAGGACTATTGTAATGTGTAAATCATGAAGCATGATTTGAGTTTTGTCAGAGACAGTGGTGTAAGTCTCTGGTGATATCTCGTACTGCAGACAACAACAAGATGAAGTTTTTTTTTTTAGTCTGATAGTATTTGGGCTAGCGCAGGGTTTAAATATTATTCACAATGTCGTATTTCAAAAACTTAATGAAGTTACCACTAGTAACTGGAGATTCAGGTCGGCCTGCGCCAGAATCAATGACGGCTCAGTATGACTTAGAATCCACAACAATAGCAGTAGACGCGCAACGTACGCGGTTCGCGCTCCTTACGGAAGCTGAACTTGAAGCTTGTTCCAAACCCTTGATAGGATTCTGTGCTATTCGAAGTGCAATATATCCTATGAACATTAAGCAGTTTTGTGTTACGGCGCTGTTTTTAAACAATTCAGACGTAATTGCAACACACTGCCAAACAAAGGTCAGGTTGGGTACAGTGTTACCTATGGCACGGTATATAAGGGATGGGCTATGGGTCATTAGTAATCATAGTCCACTAAAGATGAGTATTAGTTGTCACGGTAAAGGGGTCACGTACCAACAAATCAACCCACCATTATCGCTAATCCGCCTCAATGAATCATGTACGGCTATTAGTGATAGATTGATGTTAACCCCTTACTACCAACAAGAGAGCCAGTATGAGGAGGAAGACAAATTGATAGGATGGCTGGAAGGCTATGCATTTTCCAATATTATAACGTTATGGAAACCATTTTATAGCGCTTTACCAGACTACGATCCCACCTCTTTGTCCAAAGAGTTAGATGAAATTAAGGAAATGCCAATGGATCATCTAATTGCTCGACTTCAGAGCATACTATTCGTTAAGCCAAAACAAGAATGGGCGATATGGAAACAGATCATCATTGGTTCTATCGTAGGGACAGTTGTAGTGATCATAATTCGGGTAGGGTGTATACGATATAAAAAGAAAACTAGCGCATGGTTTGGCTCCATGCTATCACGACTCAGGAAGGGTGAACGTGAGGTCACTGTGCCTACGTTGATTTCGGCGGCTGTGCAATCAGCAGACGTGAATGACGTCGCAAGAGCGAAGGACTCTACGCCGATGATGGAGGGAGGAGTGCAGTTACTCCCCGCCTCGAACGTTGTCAAGTTTTACCCGTCGTTGGGGTAACCAAGGATCAACGCTGTTGCGATCCAGGAAGAATCGTGAAGAATAACGAACACATGTGCAAAGACATAACTGAGTCGACGATTTTGATGTGAACATTTATTGGCGTGATTACGCCGGACAATAATAATTTTTAATAAGGAGTGATCGATTTAAATAAGCGGTCATTCCGAAAAATGATGTATTTTGTGGATAACATGTTTAATTGTTTGAAATGATTTTGTGGTCTGAATATTGTGTAATGAAAAAAAAAACGAATCTTGTGAATTAAGATTCCTTTTTTTTTCGGGTAGGTTTGGGAGGAATTGTTACACTATAAGTGTATACGACCAATATCACGGTCGGGTAATGTTATAATTTCCCTTGATATGAAAATAACGAGAATATAATTAGTACCACGGGCAGAGCACGGAGAGGGTTATGACACGGTCCACTTTAGCTACCACGGGCTCACGTGGAGTTGACAAGTGGCCGGCCCTACTAAGCTGGGCCTAATGAATAAATAATGAGCCCTCGTTAGTAGTGAGGAACACAGACTCCTGCTGACAAGGAATAATTATGAGAGTCAGTAATAGGTTACTGGTCAGCTAAGATCAGAGGACGCTGGCCACCATAATAGATGTGGAATAATTATGAGAGACAGTAATGGGTTCCTTTGATAGCTAGGATCAGAGGACGCTGACCACCATAATAGATGTGGGATAATTAGGAGAGACAGTAATGGGTCCCTGGTCAGCTAAGATCAGAGGACGCTGGCCACCATAATAGATGTGGAATAATTAGGAGAGACAGTAATGGGTTCCTTTGATAGCTAAGATCAGAGGACGCTGACCACCATAATAGATGTGGAATAATTATGAGAGACAGTAATGGGTCCCTGGTCAGCTAGGATCAGAGGGCGCTATCCACCAGAGCAGATGGGGGATAGATTATGGGCGACAGTAATAGCTCCTTTGACAGATAGGGTCAGGGGACGCTGGCCACCATGATAGATGTGGAATAATATGGGTGACAGTAATAGCCCCTTTGACTGGTTGAGACAAAGGGGCGATGCCCTCGGCCAGCACGGGTATATATAGAGAGAGAGCACACAACGAAGGGAACGAGATAGAGACAGAGCTCACAACGAAGGGAACGAGATAGAAAGAGAGCTCACAACGAAGGGAACGAGATAGAGAGGGAGCTCGCACAATGAAGAGAACGAGATAGATAGAGAGCACACAACGAAGAGAGAGAGAGAGAGAGATAGATAGAGGGAGCTGAGAAGCGAGAGACCGAGCTCCGGTATTTTCGCCATTTTAGTATGCCATGCTAGTAGGTTGGTTGTGCCCAACCTATTAGACCCACGATGACCAAGAAATAAAAGACTCTTCTGGAAACACTCTTGTCTGGCTGCGTCTTCCATCTACAACACCTTGCGTGTGGCTACGGTAGTGTAACACAGGACCTAGAGTCAGCCGAAGTTGAACGTTTATGGGTCGAGGTGAAAACATTTAAATTCCCCCCCCCCTCCCCCTAGTCCCGATTGGCTTTATTTATAAAAATCCAGCAGCCAACTGGAACTGGTGTGATGACTTCATAGGAATGATGGATAAAGTTAAAATCAAAGTAAAGATAACATTGTTCTTCTTGGCGACTTTAGCATTGAACTACATAAGCCCAAAGGGTGCCATGCAGCATGGACATCAACAACAGCCTTATTCGGTTTAAAACAATTAGTTAAAAAAACCCACTCGAATCACATCTACATCTTCAACCTTAATTGTTCACATTTACGTGACAAATGACGATAAAATATCAAATGACCAGGTTCCCTCCTTAGCTGTCAGCGATCATAACCCAGTATGTTGTAACGTCTCCATGAAACTAGACAAGCAAAAAAAAAACATAAAGACATAAAACTATAAAATATCGCCCCTTTAAACACTTCAATAACGACAACTGTCTGTGGGACCTGCACAATGCTCCGTTTACTGAGGTTTATGATCACCAATCTCCTGACAGTGCCTTGTCATGCTGGATGGATCTGTTAGTCTCAGTGTCCTCAATAAACAAGAGCCCATACGCGAAAAACGAGTTACACATTCCACCATACCACCCTGGTTAACAGCAGATATCAAGCAGGCCACGTCAGTTAGAGACAAACTTAAAAAAGAGCAAAAGTACAAAGAATAATAATTTTTAAAAAGCAATCCTGTCAAATATTTAGTTAGAGCGTCTAAGAAGTCTATCTTCCTGTTACGTTTTAAGTCGTAGTCGTAGTATGATATCACACCAGACGTACGTACGTAAGGTTCTTTTAAAAAAACTTCACTCAGCTGCAACCCATCACACGTGGCTTAAGGATGTAGACTACACTGGAGTAACCGTTCCAACGATATTTTATTTCAGCGATGCGATCTCCACACAATGCATTCCCAAATGCACCAAAACTGATACAATGTCTCCTGCAAAATGTCAACTCTGGCGACACAATGCGTTTCTCATACAACGTACACCACGGTTACGCTACGTCTCTCACAATGTACACCCTATACGGACTTTTAAGCAATTAACGATAGGTTTTAGTAATCCATTAATTTTGTCATACTCTTCACAAAGAGATGTCATGCCTGCCTATCTAACACCATCTGCCCCACCACCAGACTATTACTGAAAAAAAAGTTTTCTTGATGTCCTTGTAACTTGGGAAATCTGTCCGAGTAAGTTGTTGACTTGGGTCAAGAACTTATAAGAACTTATATTAAGACACTTATAAGAACTTGTTTTAAGTCACTTATTAGAACTTGTGACAACTAACTTATAAGAACATGTGAAGATAACTTTGAAGTTAGTTCGCAGTTGTAAGTGACTTGGAAATTTGTTATCAAGTATATGTAGGTAACTTTGAAAATTTGTTAACAAGTGCATGTAGGTAAACTTTGAAAATTTCTTATCAAGTGCATGTAGGTAATTGATAACAATGTTGTTGTTTTTTAGAGTCTAAGTCTTTGTTCTCTACAGCACAGATATCGTTTAAAAGTAGCAATTCGTCTTGGTTCATTTTATAATGTAATATAATAATTTTGCTTAAAGAAGTCAATAACAGCATTAATTATTTAGGTGGGGGATCAGCCTTAAAAATCGCGGGTTGGCAGCTGATAAAAAAAATGCTGCTTAAATGATTTCCGGAGTAAAACTAAAATGACTAGGTGATTAAAGCATCGGTGGTATTGGTTGGCGTGGGTTTGTCTAAATGGCTAGTTAATTATAATAAATCTATTAATTAGGGGAGGGTGTCTATCAACTTTCACTTTTACTTCTCTCTTAAGTTCCGGAGAAAGACATGGGTTATATAAGAGACCTGATGCATCCTTTTAAGGGATGTAGATGATCGTCTTGTTCTATACCTGCGTATTTCTCTGTGGGCTGGCGAATGGGTGCCTGATAGGCGGGGTCAGGGGATCTAACTGTTCGTCTGTCCAGCGCTGAGTGATTCCACTTGGTTTGTTGTATGAGGAGGTTCGTTGAAATGACGTCCAACCTGGTTGTTGTATCCGAGGCGGATCGAACGAACATGCTCCTCGCAGCGTTCAGGGAGTGTACGGTATGTCTCCCCAACATACATCTTTGGGCAGTGAGAACATGAGATGACATAGACAATATCCGATGACTGGCATGTGAATGATCGGTGGACATGAAAAGATGACAAGGGTCCGGTGATGACGGGGGATGTGTTGATGTGCGGACATGCTTTGCCGTGTGCTTTCTGACAAGGGTGTGTGCCAGGTGGTAAGGTGTTAGATGCGCGAAGTGAACTGTGAACAAGATGATCGCGTAGGTTAGTGTCACGTTTGTAAGCGACCAGCGGAGGCTCAGGAAATATATCTTTCAATACTGTGTCATTCTGAATGATGTGGAAGTTCCTGAGGAGAATGTTTTTGATGGGGATGTTGTGAGGATGATACGTGATACACAGAACCGCCCGGTCCTCTGCAGCACTGTGAGTTTTCTCCCGAAAAATTCACTTCTGCTTGTGGCCTCAGCTTTAGAACGAGCGGTGTTGACGATGTCTTGGGGGTATCCCTGGTGTGAGAAGAAAGTGGCCATGGTTTGGGTCTGGTTGGTGAAGTCGTCGTCGCTGCTGCAGATCCGACGGAGTCGCAGAAATTGGGAGAATGGGATACCATTTTTGGTGGCGGCAGGATGGCTTGATGAAAACTGCAGGTGAGTGTGGGCGTCGGGTGGCTTGTAATGGACGGTAGTATGGAGTTTGTCAGAGTCGGCTTTGGTGGATATTCGGATGATGATGATGAATTAACGCATGAGATTTCCGAGGAGTCTGTGCCCTTCCTCGACATCCGAATATCCAACAAAGCCGACTCTGACAAGCTACATAACTGTTTTCTGTTGTAGTGCGGTTTTCGTGATTAAACTGAAATGTCGGTCGTTACGCGAACGACGTTTTGTCACAGGCTCATATGCAAGCTACATAACATTAAAAAAGCAGACCGAAAGGGTTGACTGCCAGTGCCTGTAATTTAGAAAAAAACTACCAAGTGAGTAGGAAAAGGCACTGTCAAGGGAGAGAAGTGTGCATGATCGACCAGTGATCATAGATCTACTGTGGCCAAAGCACAAAAAAAAAAAAAAAAAAAAGGAAAGAGAGGAGCCCTAAGAAAGTGACTGAAAGCAATGCATATGGAAGCCCCCCCCCGAAGGGGGGCGTATCACATATCCACCGTTCCAGCCACTCAGTGCATGGAAATTTAAATCTAGGTCCCCCCAAGGGGGGTCCAGATATTTAGCCGGTGTGGACAGCTGTTTCGGTCTTGGCGACCTCTTCAGCACACCATCGGCAACACTGGAGGAAGAAGGAACTTCTGCTTACCCGCAAAGAAGACCACATTTTACTGTGGTTTCTACAGGGGCATACATTCCATGCCACCACCTAGAGCCAAATTTCCATGCACCCTAAGAGAGAACCTACTAAAAAGGGGGAAGGATTTGCAGTCTTCCATATGCAGGCTTCCATATGCATTGCTTTCAGTCACTTTCTTAGCGCTCCTCTCTTTCCTATCTCTTTTTTTTTTTTTTGTGCTTTGGCCACAGTAGATCTATGATCACTGGTCGATCATGCACACTTCTCTCCCTTGACAGTGCCTTTTCCTACTCACTTGGTATTTTTTTTCTACATAACATTAGAACCTGTTTTCTGTTGTAGTGCGGTTTTCGTGACTAAAAATATGTCGGTCGTTACGCGAACGACGTTTTGTCACAGGCTCATATGCAAGCTACATAACATTATAGTACTTACAGATAAGGATATAGACCAATGGCTTTAGTTCAAGAGGCGCCAAGGTATTCTGGCACTACCCTTGAACTATTGTAGTGAAACTTATTTCACACACTGGTGTATTCCGAATAAAAGGGTTAACAAGAAGATACTACATCGTGTGTGTGTGTGTGTGATGGTGTGTGATGGTGTGTTTGTGTGATGGTGTGTTTGTGTGATGGTGTGTGTGTGTGTGATGATGTGTATGTGATGGTGGTGTTTGTGTGATGGTGTGTGCGTGCTCAAAATACATTTCTCTGTGAGTGTGTGTGTTCACCATAAGTGTCTCTGTGGGGCCAAGATACACATGTAGCTTTGCCCTGCTCGCCGAGTGCTGCGTGTCTGCGTGATAGTGGATGTGTCTGCGTGATAGTGGATGTGTCTGCGTGATAGTGGATGTGTCTGCGTGATAGTGGATGTGATGGTGGATGTGTCTGTGTGATGGTGGATGTGTCTGTGTGATAGTGGATGTGTTTCTGAATGTTCGTGTCAGGCTGCCTTCTCAGTCACTCACACTCACGAACTTAGGCACCAGGAACGAAAGTAACATTTCACACTGGTTGTATTGCACAATTAGACTTTTTATTAGACAGACACGTCAAACAACCAGTAATACACCCACCGTGGAAAGGAGTAACTGAAGCAAAAACGGCTAAATTCAGGCGGTTGTGGTAAAATAACAAGTCCGACGAGCCCATACCCAGTAGCAAAACGTCTTCGGGCCCACAATGGCCGGAGTGGGCCTGCACATAGCCGTGCGGGGGCCCACTACCCCGTTGTTGGCCCCAGGAACTTTTTTTACTGGGATATTAAGGACAGCAAAAGTGTGAAAGACTGATAGCACTCAGAATTAAAATAAATAAATAAATCAGCTGTAGCGAAAAAAGAACCCAAAACAAACAAATCCAACGCTTCTCTCTCTCTCTCTCTCTCTCTCTCTCTCTCTCTCTCTCTCTCTCTCTCTCTCTCTCTCTCTCTCTCTCTCTCTCTCTCTCTCTCTCTCTCCCTCTCTCTCACTCACACACACACACACACACACACACACACACACACACACACACACACACACACACACACACACACACACACACACACACACACACACACACACACACATTGACGCTCTGTCAGGAGATCATGCACGTGTACGGTATAATATCATACATGTATGTAAAGTCAACCTCACTTCACACAAATTAGAGCAAAACTGAAATTGTACCGTGAAATCCTAGTTTTGTCGTATTTTCCTTAAGTCTAGAAGTCAAAGTGAAACTCATATTACGTAAAATATAAAATTACGTAAAAACTAAAATTACGTCAAGAGAAATGACGTGGTTTTTTTTTCAAACCAGTGACATGTATGCACTGGTCCCCTTCAATAGAGCTCACTGACGCATTGGCAAATCAGCTAGGCTTTTTCAATAGAAGATAATTGAACACCAGAATCAGGTCAAAGACAACCCCTGACAGCGAGGACAGCTCGCACATAGAAGAGAATTTGTGGATTATGGTACATCCCATCTAATTATTTATCTGGCCTTTTAACTACGGTCGGTACTGACATACAACTTAGTGCCTTCGCTTGGAATTTCCTGTCGTTGATATTATGGACCTATCCAAGTTATTTGTGTATGAAATTGATACCAATTGAATCATATAACACCTGCATACAGTTTTGTTTCTTTATTAGTGTCATGGCTTAGAGGTGGGCTGAGTGAAGATTAGGTTTGTTTGCCTTGAGAAATGTGATTGGCCAAAAGCGTATTTGGGGAAACATAAGCGTAACATTACTGAACTTCAAACATAAAAAGCTGTAGAGTGCTAGATACAGAATCTGCAGCAACGCTAATAATTAGATTTAGATAATATAAGAATAAGATCGGTACCGACAGCAGAACGAAAACGTAAAGCAATAACATTAAATATATGAAGTGAATATAGGAAGTGAATGAGTCAAACACAGACAATATGTATGGCCTCCCGAATGCCAACAATGGTCAGTGTATACAAAACCACTGCTACGAGTAACGTATTTGTGACCCTCTCTCACGAAACCAGTCTTAACTCGCAGGGAGCCGATCAGCACTACACACAATAATATGTGGTGGGGGTCAATCTGGGTCATTTTCACTTTTTTGCAGAAATGTATTCTACATACACCAAAGTATCGTATGGTTAAAATCTTTATCATAAAAAATGCCATTAAATAGGTTTAAAATGATTTTTAAAGTCTGCCCTTGGCCCCAATTATGCTGCACACAGAAACTTCCCATGCTGTTTTCTCAAAATGGCCACCAGAGGCTTTAACAACTTTAAACACTAACAACTTCTACAATTTTTGCACTACAGCATACAGTCATATATCACAGTAATCAGCAAACATTGTAGTTTTCAGAAATGTATATATGTCAAAACATCCAAAATGCGAGTTAAGACTGATTTTGTGAGAGAGGGTCACATTTGTTTTCCTCATCATTCCTCTGCTATTTTTGTAAAAGAGGTCAAGCTGATGAAAGGTCACTAAATAATATTTTCGTCCGGGCGATAAAAAAATCTTCTAACCTGATCACACCAGACATGACTGACGTCAAAATAGTATAATTATACATAATAGCCTTATGACATACTATACTATCTTGCATGACGTTGCTTGGGAAATGCTATCTACACGACCAGCAGCATTGTCTACAAATAGACCGATCCACTTTAACATTTGGCTCCGCCACTTAGTCCGGGTTTGGCAAGCCTGCTACGCGTGCTTCACGGAAAACAGCGCGAGTGTAGACTGCTCGTATAGTAAAGCGCGCTATTCGACGTTGATATTTTTTTAAAAAACATTTTTGCCTACCGTATTAAAAATACGGTACGGGTAGCCTTTGACATGGGGCTGGTCGAAGCACGTTCGTAGCATGCAAATGACGAACATAGGCGGGCACACATAAGACTCTGACAGTGACGTAACACGATAATAAAAAAAAAGTCATGCCTAGCTACACTAACCGCGCTGATGAACGTACATTTGGTGGGAAACGACGTGTGTGTGTATGTATGTGTGATGTGTGTGTGTGTGTGTGTGTGTGTGTGTGTGTGTGTGTGTGTGTGTGTGTGTGTGTGTGTGTGTGTGCTGTGTGCGTGGTGTTATATTTTGACTGTCTTGCAAACGCGATCTCTCGTCTCGGTCCGCCGTGAGATGGCCTTTGAGTCGCCTGCTCGGCGTTAAACCCAAATAACTAACTTGTCTCGGTGCCTCGAACGTTGGAAACAATCCCGATACCAACAATCGGATTCCGAATTACATGTTATTGTTATCCTCCCCCCTCCTGACACCCCTCCCCCCCCCCCAGGTCCCCTTTAACCCTCCCCCCCTCCCTCTACACACACACACACCCCTTTAGGTCCCGGTGTATACTACAGTGTCAACGTTGAAGCAGTAACGCGTTCTTGCACAACAAAATAAATGTTTGCCTGTATATAAAGTTAGAAGACGGGGAGCTCAATGGATGGTCGGCAGCCGCCCTTTACGAAGTATACTCAGAAAGTAACGATAGTTGGGCCGCCATTTCTAAACTACTTAAGTCACATAAAAAAATTAGTATTAAAACAAATGTAACCCATTTCCCTTCATTAGTGCACAATATGGATCTGGTATCTTCAGCCACGCCGCTAGGTGACGTCATTGGAAATAAATGTAAACAGCTGTGTTGAAAATTGTGGACTCTCTAATATAATACTCAAAAGAGTGAAACTTTGTGATAGTCCTGTCAAACTCCAAACAAATTTGAAAGCTGTTTGATACAGTACATGTGTATTGTCTGGCACTAACTGCAAGTGGATTGTGCAATTTAAATGTGGAAAAGAGGGCTTTGAAGACAAGTACTGGTCTCACTGTCAAATTGCAGCGGGGTGCAAATGTTGCTCTTTATTTAGATATTAATAGGAAAATGAATTTTTCTCTAAAATTTTTTTTTCTTCGAAAAATACTTACCGATGACATTACTTTATGGAAGTGTCTACTAGCTTAAGAACCTGTTGTGTTCCTACACAACCAGAAAAGCCACTCAGGAGACTGTAACCAGGGCCGTGAGTAGCTTCCCGCCCCTGCCCATCCGGTCACGTGACACGTGGTGTCACGCTAGTCGGAAAAGCTTAGCTTACCAGCGGCAAGCGGGGCAGGTGGAGTCAGTCCCAGGCATCCCCTAATATTTCAATCCCCTAAAAAACACTACCGCCCACCAGCTGCACATTTGCGATGCACAAAATAACAAAAAAAAAAACCCAAAAAACAAACATTGACAGTCTCATTTCTTGGCTATGAACCTGATTCCTTACCAACCGCACACCCAAGCACAGCTGAAATCAGCGTCCCCCTCAAATCACTACTTCAACTGCAACTCAACATAGGCCCACAATTGTCCACTGGATAAGCTCAGGATGGTATGAATCAAAGCACCCAACATGTCTCCTTTCATCTAACCAGACATTTCCAACAAATTCCAACATTCAGCCCTACTACAAATTTTCAAACAAAGCCAAACTTATTTTTAAAAACACTGGTCGTTTTACTGCCTCAACTGCCCAATTTAAATATATAACGTGACCTGTAAGAGAAACTCTCCCACCTGAACACCATTCAATCTGCCATCAATGCAACCCTTAGACACTAGCTAAGTCATACCCAAAGTGACACCATTGATCTGCATCTTTATGTTATGGCCCATTATGTGAAGCGCCTTGTTGTGGCATTCACTGTGCTGTTTATGTTTTGGATCATGCATATCTGATGCCACGAAAAACAGACTGGATATGGTCAGAATGCCTCTAAAATTGGCATGTGCATCAAGTAATATATCCGATCTTCAGAAATGTTGCATTTGAGACACAGGCACATGGAATTTTTTTTTTCATATTTTTCCACTACCCACCCCCCTAACTTTTCTTTTTTTCAAAGTTTACACACACACATGCAATACAATCAAACTGATTTCTGGTGGGCTGGACAACTGAAAAAGGTTACCATGACACTGACACACATGCAATACAATCAAACTGATTTCTGGTGGGCTGGACATCTGAAAAAGGTTACCATGACACTGACATTGATGAAAAATGAGCTTTCAGACCCAAGGCCATTTACTTGTGTATCTCAAGGCAGCCAAAAAGACAATGCCCAGGCATCCTCATTGACCCTGATGTCTGGTGACAACAAGCAGGAAGAGGCCTGTAACCAGCTGCCATGCCCTATATGGTGCTTGCAATCTTTTCCACAGTCAAAAGGGGTCAAGAAACAGCTGTGCAATTTAAACATTAAGTCTACTGAACTAAACCACAGACAAAACACTACACAAAACAGCCAAAACTATGCTACGCAGGACACACCGCATACCCAAACAAGTGTCTGGAGTGCTTATTTAGGAGGTAGCAGGGAAAAATGGTTATGTACAGTTAATTTTTTATATAAAACACACTTATCAGAGTCTCAAAAGACCTCAACTCATGTTGCAAATGCAGCAGGCATGCGTGTGCCAAACCTGTGAACACTCCTATAAAAGCCTGTGCTGGTGGCCGCAACTGCTGGTCGCATAACAATGCACTCAAATGAGCTTTACGCAGTGTAATAGTGCTTGGGTTTGGCTCAGAATAGACACCAGAGACATCCTTAATGACAACTACAACAGAATGACGCCTCAGACGCAGCCAGTGTAGCTGGATCATGCAAAATAACACTTCTGCATGTCACACTATTTTGGCGGCTTATTTCACTCCGAGGTCAGCTGTCTGATGAAATGAACATGCTGACACTGTTTCATTGTAGTTTTGATCTTAACCTTTGACCTTAAGCCCCCCCCCCCCACCTCCCCCGCACCTCCCCCCCCCCCACCCCACAACTTAAATAACTCACATAGTGCATTTTTTAACGCATTTATCAAACTGAACGCCCCAAACCCCACCCCTTTCAAGGTCACGGTCAAATGTCAGAGTCATGAATAAATGAACAAACACATTAACCATAAATCACAGTGCAGGAAAACAGGGTGTTGCGACGCAAAACATGCAAAAACGCCTATAAAACTGCAATCGCAGCGATTTGTTTTTTGGCAAAATTGAAATTTTTCATGATTAATTTTTTCTTAGTTTTCCAACTGCAAAAGTCCAAACTCAATCATATGGTTACATTAAACCAGCTTCTGATGTATGTCACATATGGCATGTGGTGCCCTGACAGGCCACGGAACACAGTGCCGTTTCCGTACTGTCCAGTCTCTTAGCCATAGTCAGTCTCAGGCATTCCCTAATATTTCAATCCCCTAAAAAAACACTACCGCCCACCAGCTGCACATTTACCATGCACAAAATACCCCCCCCCCCCACCCCACCCCCCACCCCCCCCAAAAAAAAAAAAAGAAAAAAAAAAGAAAAAAAAAAACCCAGCAAGATCTTACCAACCCCACACCCAAGCACAGCTGATATCAGCGTGCTCCTCAAATCACTACGTCAACGGCAACTCAACATCGGCCCACAATTGTCCACTGGATAAGCTCAGGATGGTATGAATCAAAGCACCAAACATGTCTCCCTTCATCTAACCAGACATTTCCAGCAAATTACAACATTCAGCCCTACTACAAATTTTCAAACAAGGAGAAAATTATTTTTAAAAACACCGGTCCTCTTACTGCCTCAACTTCCCAATTTAAATATATAACGTGACCTGGAAGGGTCCTCCGAGTAATGTCATCGATAAATATTTTTCGAAACAAATATACATTTTAAGAAAAATTCATTTGTTTCCTCAAAAACCTTACCGATGACATTACTTTATGGAAGAATGACGAAAAGGATGAGGGTGCCGCCCAAAAGATTACCCCCTGTAAAAGGGCTTAGCCAGACCCGCCCTCCTAAGAGCAAACTCCCGACAATTTCAGCTACGTATTACCTACGGCGCCACTGGCTCCGGGAGGGAGTTGTGCGCCGCGGCGATGTCCCCCACCAGTGCGAGGTTGTCTCGCTGGCCTGCCAGATCCCGGAGGTAACACCGGGCGAAGGTTGACTCTGCCCGCCATCCCACAGCTGCCACGATGTCTCTGACGGCACAGTTGCGGTCGAGGGCGACGCTCGTGGCCATGGCTCTAACCTCGTGTGCGCGGATCCTTAGCCCCTTAGCTCCCTCTGGGGAGAGGTCCCGGTAGGCGGACAGTATGACCCAGCGTAGCCAGGAAGATATCGTCTGGGCTGTAATGTCAGTTCTGCCTGGGGCCAGTGGCAGAAAGAGGATTGGCAGATCCGGACAGGCTTGGATCTGCTTAAATAGACGCGTAGGGCGCGCACTGGATCTTGCTGCCTGGTCTCCCGGGGAAAGTTCACTCCCGTCATCGGCCGTATGGTGATCACCTGGTACGCGGTTAAGGGAGACCTAGTCTTGGCGAGGAAGGGTCAGTGAGGAGCTGCACGGAGCCATCCGTCCTGAACTGCAGGCAGGCCAGGTGCGCTGACAGCGCGTGTAGCTCGCTTACTCGGGCCGCCGTGGCGAGGGCCAGCAGGAAGGAGGTCTCCCGGGTCACATCCGAAAACCTGGCCAAGTGGAGCGGTTCGAACCGGTCTGAATTCAGCCACATCAGTACCCAGCGCAGGTCCCAGCGTGGAATCAGCGAGCGGGGAACCAGGCGCTTGAGGCCAAAGTGTGCCATAAGGTCGGCGAGGTCTTTGCATTCCCCGGGGTCCGGGCGCCCGAGGTGTCGGTAGGTGTCCGCAATCATGGACAGGTATCCTCTTATCGTGATGGGGGTTAATCCCTGGTCGCCAAAGAGCCAGAGGAAGAAATCGGCGAGCTGAGGGGTAGTCAATGCGGTGGGGGAGAGGTGCTGGCCAGTACACAGGACCGTAATACTCGCCAGTTTCCCTCGTAGACGCGTCTGGTCGAGGGTCTGCGGGGAGTAGCGATCGCCTCCACTGCTGCACAAGAGAAGCCTTTTGCCGCGAGGGCTTGCCGCACAGTCTCCAGGCGTGAAGGAGAAGTCGCTACGGGTACGGATGGAACTGTGCCTGGCGGGGCTGCTTGAGCGTCGTGCTCGGGGTGGGGAGCAGCAGGGGGGGGGGGGGTCCCGTGGCAAGACTGAGCAAGTCGGTGGTCCAAAATCTGTTTCAGGAGAATGGGGCCACCAGCAACATCACCGCTTTGGATCCTTTGAGTTTGAGCAGGACTTCGGGGATGGGAACCGTCGGGGGATACGCGTACGCGATGAGGCCGTCTCAAGGAATGGAGAGCGCCTCGACTGCCCAGACTAGGTGGTCTGGAATACGGGAGACGAAGAAGGGAAGTTAAAGATTCCACCTCGTGGTGAAGAGGTCGATCATTGGAGTCTCCAAGTGAGCGCAGATTATATGAAAGGTGTCCGGTCGCAGAGTCCATTCCGTGTGGAGGAGCTGGCCGCGCCGCAAGAGGGAGTCGGCTAGGACGTTCAGGTGACCCGTAATGTGTCGCGCACGGAGGAAGATGCCGCGGTCTTTGCACCAGAGCAGGACCTGGTAGAGGAGAATGCAGAGGTCGGGGTAGCGCGTGCCGCCCTGCTTCTGGATGTAGGAAACCATCGTGGAGTTGTCCGGAAGGACAAGGAGCTCTTGGTGATGGAGGCGGGTCTCCCACACGATGAGGGCCTGCCACACCACGTTCAGTTCCAACCAGTTGAAGTGCCTGTCCGCCAGGTCCGGTGGCCAGCGGCCGGACGTCGTGAGGAACCTCGGTAGCAGGTGTGCGCCCCACGCGGCGAGACTGGCATCCACGCAGAGCGAAAGCGGATGCGGGGGTGAGGTCAGAGGTATTCCCGACGCGAGCCACGAGTGGTCCGACCAGCGACGCAGGTGGGGACGAAGAATATGATGAACAGGTACCTGGGCCGTGAGATCGCCGGAGGACGGGAGCCAGTGGAGAAGCAGATGCAGCTGGAGAGGTCGGGCGTGAAGATGACTGAGTGGCAGGAGGTCCGCCACTGCATTCAACAGGCCGAGGAGCTGGAGCCAAACTCTGGCGGGAACGGCCTCTTCTTGGGCCACCTGGCGGGCCAGGGCGGCCAACTTCTGAATCCGCGGTTCTGGCACTCTCACACGGTTGAGGTCGGTCGCAAATTCCATGCCGAGGTGTACAAACCGGCGGGATGGGGTAAGATCCGACTTGCCTGTATTGACCAGGAAGCCCAGCCGCGGCAAGAGCAGGAGAAGCGCATCCCTGTCCGTCACAAGAGAGGACTCCGACTTGTTCCGCAGAAGGAGGTCGTCTAAATAGTTCGAGGTCGGACTGATGGATGACCGTCTGGCCTTGGCGACGACGCGTCCATGATGCGCGTGAAGGCCCATGGGCTGAGGTTGAGGCCGAACGGGGAGGGGGGGGGGGGGGCAAACTGGCATACCACGCCGTCGAAGGCAAATACAGGTACCGTCTGGAGGCAGAGTGCATGGGGGCGTGGAGATACGCGTTGGACAGGTCCAGACTGACAGCAAAATCCATGGACTGCACGGCGGCCCTGAGGGCCCTGGCTGTCTCCATGCGAAAGGTCGGGGCTGAGATGTAACTGTGCAGTGCCTATAAATCGATGACGGGTCGCCACTTGCCGCTCGGCTTGGGTACCACGAAGAGGCGGCTGTAGAAGGCTGGGGAGTCGTGACGCGACACTGCCTTTGTGGCGGCCTTCTGCAGTAAGGCGGCGACCTCGCCGCGAAAGGCAACGGCCTTGAGCTGGTCGATCGGAATCTCGGTCCACACGGGAAAGCGTCGTAGCAGCGGTGGCGATTGAAAGTGATCAAGAGGCCCTTTGGAGATGGTGTCGAGGACCCAGGGGTCGTCCGGAAGCAGCGAGCGCCACCGCTGCGTAGGGCGAGCCTCCCGCCGACAGGAGACCCCAAAGCGGTCGGCGGGGCAGGAGCGGGGAGCCGTCAGGGGGCTATCCCGCGACCGTGGAAGCGGTCAGGCCGGGGCCAGGCGGGGGCAGGGGTTCGGACAGGGTGGGAACGGCCGAAGGGGGCCCTGGCGCGAGAGAGACCGGAGGTTCTGGAAACCTCAGGTAGCGACCCACGGCCTTGCGGGCTGCGGGAAAGCAGGGGATTGATTGATTGTACATTGCTTAACGTCCCGAAAGCACCAAGACCTTCTCAGGACGTGCCGGCACTGCTTGTGAAAAAAAACCCAAGCTAAACAGAATATTGAATGTATGTCGCCAGCCGGTCTAATACGTTAAATAAACGTACGACAATGGGCCTAAATAAAGTTAAGACCATTTAGCAACACACATCCAATATCAAGAGATACAGGCAGCGCAGACAGTAGGGAGAGTTTAAAAAGGCAAATACAGGTGAATGAACCAAGGGTAGACAGGAACACATGCCCCAGAATAGAAGGGAAACCCACCCTGTGGGGCTGACCAGGGTGACCCTGGGAACTAAAAAGTAGTTAACCCCACCCAAGTCCCCCAGGGCAGACCCGGGTGGGGTCGGAAAGCGGGGGGGGGGGGGGGGGGGAGCCGAACTGCTGGGCCAGCGGTCCTTGTTTGCATTCTTCACTGCCTGCCAGGAGGGGCTGAAGAGGAGGGAGGCACCAAGGGGAGCGCGACGGAGCTGCGTCTTCAAGTCGGGAGGCAGGCGGCGGCAGGCCTGTAGAACAGCATCGCGACGCATCAGGTCACAGTTGGAGATAGCGTCCATGGCGTTGACAGAAGATTGATACGCTGCGCGATTGGCCGCCACTGCGAGGGCAAGGAGGTCTCCCAGGTGAGGCGTAAAAGACGTCCTCGATGCGACTGACGAAAGCTTGAGTCAGGAGCTCCAGGAATACCGAGCAAGCCAAGGTGTTATACGGAACAGGGACACAGTCTTGTCCATGCTGAGTGGAGCCGCCCGCCTGCACTAGCACCGGTTGATCCACTGCGGGTAGGGGGCAGGTGAAAGCCTAGGAATGGCCCACATACAATTCCTGGCGGAAGGCGATGTCGATGCCAGCCGGCCACCTACAGTCGGAGAAGAATTCGAACTCACGGGAAGTGGCCTGTTGGAGCTGTGCTGAGAAGGCGTCCCTGAGGTCCCTAAAGCTGGGGGCCTGGGGGAGCGACTTAAATTTCTTCACCTGACGGCCGGCGTCGACGAAGGCTGAGGCTCATCTCTTGAGCGGAGGAGACGGCGGACAGGCCTCCGCGGGAAGAGAGGTCGCAATAAGACAAGCTGCTTCGTCCAAGGAAAGGAGAGTCTTCGCACGCGGGGCCGAAGGGGTCGCAGGTGACGCAGGGTCGTCCGGCGAACGTGAGCGGGGGGAGGGAGAGTGGCTGTCCGCGCCAAGCAGGGCCGAAACAGAGTCCTCGGGCAGCAGGCTCAGGGTCTCGTCGTCGTCAGGGGGGCGCGACGTCTGGCGGGGGGAGGGGGGGGGGGCGGGGGCCTCGCTAGCAACGTCCCGTCGTCTGGAGAGTGGAGCAGGAAGGGGTTACTCACTCCGAGGTGCCTCTGCCTAAGGCGGGGCGAAGACGGGGACAAAGCGCGCCGGGGAGATCGGGGACTGGCGAGGGCTGAGCGTCTGTCCCATGGGTGAAGGGGGGGGGGGGGGGTAGTGACTGCGATGACGGGAGCGCGGTAGACGGTTCCGCTTGGCCGGGCTCCTACTGCGACGCCTAGCGGGCGAAGGCGACGGGCTTCGGGGTCGGTGAGTCGAGTCGTGTCGTGACGCACGGGAGGGAGCGCGCGGATTCGAGGTGCAAGACGTGGTCGAGCGCGACGAGGACGAGGACGAGGAGGGCCGAGGGCTGCGTCTGCTGTAGCGCTGCGAATCACGTTCCGTCCTAGGAGCGCCGACAGAAGCGTGGGGGCGCGTGGGTCCTTTGGCGCGTAAACGATCAGGTCTGTCAATAGTCAGTGGACGAGGAGAAGAAGGTCTCTGCAGGCGGGCCTCAGTGAAGTGGGCGCTGTGCCGGCTATGTGACTCCCCGTAGGAGTGAGCGGGCGTATCTGTGCGGGGACCCATCAGGACTGTCAGTGGTCGACGTACGATGCGACGAAGTTCGCTGCAGGCCGGCCTCAATGAGGCGGGTGCTCTGCCGACTATTTGACTCCGCGTAAGAGTCAGCGGGCTTAGTCCATGAGGGTGCAGTGATAGATGCAGTCCTGGGGCGTGAGGCGTGGTCACGCGTCCCGCGTGTCGTCCGTTTCCCAACGTCTGAGCGGGCGCGACTGGTCACTTTTCCGAGCACGGAGGAGTCGCCATGGTAGACGGGCGGTCACATGCCGGCGTCGGGCGCTCGCGCCGGTAAAAACTCCAAAGCTGCGACCAACGGTCCTCTGGTCATGCGGAGCAAACGATGTGGTCAGAGGCGCAGCCGGAGCAGGGGAGGCAGACCTTGTGGTTATCGCTCGGCTATTGGAAGTCGCCGCACTGCGGACAGGTGTGCACTTGGCAGCTGCAACACATATCAGACGTGAAAGGCGACCGGGCGGGGGCACACCGAGGCCCCGCCAAACGAGTTCGAGCGTTCGGCGCGAAATAGATACGAGCAATACGAAGCTTCCGTGGTCAAAGCCGACACTCGGCCCGAGGGCCGGCCGAGGGCTAGGACCATGACCTTACCTCTCCATGGCTGCGGGGACGGGTGGGTGGGGGGGGGGTGGGGGCACCTCCATACCACCCTCAGAGCGCTCCGGCGGGAAAGAAGTCCCAGAAGGCACGCCGCAGCCCAGAAACCAAAACGCAACCAATTAAGTCCAAGGTAGGCAAGGAACCACACGTAATCCAACCACAACAAGGCACCACCGTAAGCCATGAAAAAAACAAATCCAAAGGAACACCGGTAATCCAAAACACGACCGGCCCTTGAAGAACCGGTCGCACCGTACATAGTCAAGGTCCTATAGGCTAGAACACAACGTTCACGGTAAGCTAAGTAGACCGACTGGCGTGACATCACATGATACGTGACCGAATGGGCAGGGGCGGGAAGCTACTCAAGGTCCTGGTTACAGTCCCCTAAGTAGCTTCCCTGGTTGTGTAGGAACACAACAGGTTCTTAGGCTGAAATTATGTAAGCTAGTAGACACTTCCATAAAGTAATATCATCGGTAATGTTTTTGAGGAAACAAATACGCTTATATTTTATTTTGAGAAATATCTTAAACTTCCAATCTTTCTCTTGGAACAGTTCAAAGAATAGTTACTTTGACCTCCAAAAACTATCTGCAGTTTTTGGACAGAGGCTCAGATGCAACAGAACGTTGATCGCTTAGATTAAGTATTCAAAACGTTTAGCATAAATGGTCTCTAACGACCGTGTGATGTCATGGCTGATGACGATACTTGCTTGTCCTATAACGGTATCCCCAGCTTACAGTCCAATCAGAAGTTGTTGGCCTTTAATAAGAGAAGGCTATGGGCACTTTTATCGGATTTTCAAAATTCACAACATTTTCTCTATTTTTTTAAAACTTAGAGGTACAAGCCATCACGCAGTCAATGCAAGTTATCCTGTAAGAATTTGTTTTTCCAAAAGTTTTGAAGACTTCATGAGCAGCGGCCAACTCTCAGTGTCCAGAACATCTTGTTTTTTTTTGTGAAAATATCAGTGACCACAAAGCCAAGGTCACCGTGTCCTACACAGAGGCGCAAAACACTATTGTTCTCCACAATCATCTTACAGTCCTAGCCGCGACCAATGCGACTTTTGTTTTTTCACTAAAATGAAAAAGAGACTGGCAGGACGGAACTTTCTCGCATCCATGACCCAGCAAATGCCATAAATTTACAGTTCGATCCGGACCTTCATGAGAATAAAACATCGCCTTTGAATCTCGCCCGAAGTACCTGACATTTTGCATAAACGGTGGACGATGGTGTTATTACAAAATATAAAAATATGTGCAGGTAAATTGGGCCAACGGTTTTGGTGTTATGGGACAACAATCATTACTTTCTGATTCTATCTCACTGTCACGACACCGGTGAGTGGGTCTCTTTCATTCCTCTTGGTCTTCAAGTCAACGTCTGCTTCGTCACCGTAGGCTGACCCAGTGTTGGCGTGTCCTGCACCTTCTCTTCTATTTAAATCTTCTGAAAAAAAAAGAGATTGATTGATTGATTGATTGATTGATTGATTGATTGATTGATTGATTGACTTTATTTTGCAAGGAAAGAGGTTTTAGGCGCGCAGGCCCATCATTACAAACCTATCCTTGCTATAACTAATGTACATAATCAAGACAACAACATACGAATCAACGTATTGAAAGTGAAGAAAAAGAAGCACACACACACACACACACACACACACACACACACACACACACACACACACACACACACACACACACGCACAAACACTCACTCTCTCTCTCTCTCTCTCTCTCTCACACACACACACACACACACACACACACACACACACACACACAAAGAAACACATGTATATCTATGGGTTATATACACATACACAGACACGCACGCAAGCGCGTGTACGCGCGAGGCTGGTTACATTGTAACATCAGCAGCTGTAAGCCACAATAACTTGAGGCATATATAACTGACCGTTAAATGAGTAAAATGAAGTATGTCAAGGTCTGAAGACCAATTTGTAGAGAGCATTTCTAAATCCCTTATGAGATTTAAGAGATTTTACTTTTGTTGGTAAGAAGTTCCATAGGGATGCACCCGAAAAAGAAAAGCTAGTCTTAAACAGATCAATTCTAGGGCGAGTCACGACAAAATTGTTACTCTGGTTTATGTAGCGTGTTTGCAAAAGTCGGAACATTGTAAGTAAATACTGTGGAGCTTTGGCATGGACGATTTTATGCAACAGCATCGCGTTATTGACGAAGAGATGATTTTGCAATGGCAACATGTTTAGTTGGGCAAGCTTTTTGTCCATGGTCAAATCTGAACACGGTAGTATTAGCTTTGCTGCGCAGCGGTGGGGCGAGTTCAGTCTTTTGAAGTGATTTTCACAGCGGCCATCCAATATAGGGGAGGAATAGTCAAAATGAGGCTTGATATAGGCATTGTAAAACAGTTTTCTAGTTGGAAGATCTATAATGCGTTTTAAGCATGGCAGAAGAAATAGTTTTTTTTAGATACGGCTTTGCAAATTTTGTCCACATGTGATTGCCACTGAAAGTGATCGTCGATAACAACACCAAGTAGAGCATGTTCCGACACTTGCCTTGGATCATTGCCAATGGCAAGGTTCAGATGGGAAGTGTGAAGCTGGCGTCTTTGGCGCGTTGAGAGGAGCATTGCTTCAGGTTTGGAGGGATTCAGTATCATAATTATGTTTTGAATCACACCAAGCTGTTACCTCATCTAGACTGCCCTGTAAAGTATATGATATTTGTTCGACGTCTTTCGCTGATGTACGCAAAGTGGTGTCATCTGCAAACATCTCTAGTGTGGTATGTAATTTATAAATATGTTAAATAGGAGAGGTGAACCTTGGGGAATAGGTGAGAATTGAGCCTTGGGGAACCACATATTTGACAGATCCTTTCAATGCGAATTTACCGTTACGATAGTAAGTTGACTGCGATCCATCACGTACGATTGAAAGAAAGCAACTAATCAATGGCATCTCAGATAAAATTGAAGCTTACGAACAAGCAGCTGATGGTCAATGAGGGGGTTAAACGCTTTCTTAAAGTCAAGGAAGACAGCACTTGACATGTGGGATTGTTTAATTTCATTTAGCCATTTATCGGTTACATGTATTAGTGCAGACTGACATGAATGTTGAGGCGGAAAGCCAGACTGCAGTTTGTGTAAGAGTGAACGTTTATGTAGGTATTGTTGAAAATTTTGTTGAATAAGTCTTTCTAATGGTTTAGATAATGCAGACAGAAGAGATATTGGACGATAATTATTGATATTAGATAAGTCTTTTGCTTTCGGGAGAGGAATAGTTTTACCTTTTTTAAAAGCAGCGGGGAAGACATCATTCCATATGCACAGATTGTAAATTTAGGTTACTGTTCTCAACAATATACGGAGCATCTAAGTTCAAGGCCTGCCCACCATAGGGAATTTTATTCCCCAGGTAAAAGAGATGATGTCCGACTACATGGGCCGCTATTCGCGATATGACGAAGGCGTCATCTGAGAGAGAGAGAGAGAGAGAGAGAGAGAGAGAGAGAGAGAGAGAGAGAGAGAGAGAGAGAGAGAGAGAGAGAGAGAGAGAGAGAGAGAGAGAGAGAGAGATGAAATGAAATGAAATGAAATGAAACTTTATTTCTGAACGGAAGAAGCAGTTAGCACATGTGCCATTTTTCACGCTTGCCGTTGCTAAACTACAAAGGTACAAATCTGCTAATGGTACAAAGCTACTAAGATACAAAAGTACAAAGCTACTAACATGAAAGTGCACATAATATAACAAGTCGTTCAAAAAGAGATGGATAAGGCAAAATGGAGGGCACCAATTATGATTACTAACAAAGTGAACGGGGAAAAAAAAAAAAAAAAAAAAAAAAAGTTAGTCTTAAAAATTTCTTCTTTCACTGAAATCAAACACGCGCGCACGCTCGCGCCGCATGCTCACACACACACACACACACACACACGCACGCCTGCGCGCACACACACCCATATACACACACGTGCGCGCGGAGGTTAATATCAAGGCTTTAGGCGATGGAGATACCCGAACCAGTGAATGAGCTGTTAGATAGCAGGTACTTGAAGAGGCTTTCCTTGAAAGAGGGGAGTGAACCAGTGTGTGTTATGTGCGCTGGCAGTTTATTCCAAAACGAGGCGCCTGAGAAAGAAAGGGTGGTTTTAAATAAATCTGTCCTCAGGCGTGGTGTGATGAAGTTTCGCCTCGATGTTGAATAGCCTGAAGCTACCTTGGTGAAGAGATTACACGAGTATTCTGGGTGGATTTCATTCCAGATTTTATATATGACTACCCCTTTGTTAAAGAGATGGTGCTTGTCAAGAGGAAGCATTTTTAGTTTTTCAAATTTTTGGTCAGTAGAAAGAGCTGGATCAGGCAGGATCTGCTTCACTGCCCTGCGATGCAAGGAGTTAAGCCTCTTCATGTGTATGTCACCACTGCCGTCCCATGTCGTGGAGGCATAATCGATGTGGGATTTGACATGGGCATTGTAAAATAGTTTGCAAGTGTCCATATCAATAAGATATTTTAGCTTAGATAGCATAAACACATTTCTGGACACAGTTTTACAGACAACATTGATGTGAGATTGCCATTTCATCTGGTTATCAACAATAAAACTCCAAGTAGGCGATGTTCATTTACTTGCGTAATGGTGTGGTCTTGGATTTCCAGTCTAAGCGAAAGTGGGAGAGAGAGAGAGAGAGAGAGAGAGAGAGAGAGAGAGAGAGAGAGAGAGAGAGAGAGAGAGAGAGGAGAGAGAGAGAGAGAGAGAGAGAGAGAGAGAGAGAGAGAGAGAGATTGATTGTGACTTTCTCAGGACGTGCCTGCGCTGCTTGTGAAAAAAATAAAAATAAACAGAATATTGAATGTATGTCGCCAGCCGGTCCAATACGTTAAATAAACCTACGACATTGGGCCTAAATAAAGCTAAGACCATTTAGCAACACACATCCAATATCAAGAGCTACAAGCAGCGCAGACAGCAGGGATAGTTTAAAAAGGCAAATATAGGTGAATGGACCAAGGGTAGACAGAAACACATGCCCCAGAATAGAAGGGAAACCCACCCTGTGGGGCTGACCAGGGTGACCCTGGGAACTAATAAGTAGTTAACCCCACCCAAGTCCCCCAGAGCAGACCCGGGTGGGGGAGAGAGAGAGAGAGAGAGAGAGAGAGAGAGAGAGAGAGAGAGAGAGAGAGAGAGAGAGAGAGAGGGAGAGAGAAAGAGAGGGAGAGAGAGAGAGAGAGACAGAGAGAGAGAGAGAGAGAGACAGAGAGAGAGAGAGAGAGAGAGAGAGAGAGAGAGAGAGAGAGAGAGAGAGAGAGAGAGAGAGAGAGAGAGAGAGAGAGAGAGAGAGAGAGAGAAATAAAACGCATTCTAGAAATTAATTCTCATAGCATTTATAAAAATTAGTTGAAATGGTGCACCGCTCGTGGGCATAAACTGAAGAAACTTGCGAAACGTTACGTTCGCACTTATTTTAGTAAGTTGAATAGTGAGTTAATGTTTTGTCTATGTGTTTATTATTGTCTTTGTAGTGTTTGTGTTGTTATTAATGCCTTTAGAGGTATTCTGGAAGACAAATTGTCCACAGACTTACCATGTGTCTCCGAGGAGGGCTTCGCATCACTGATTAGTTTTGTTTCTTCAGCAGATTTCTCATCGGAACGTCTCCTGTCCTGCGCGTGGGCTGTGTCAAGTTTGGCATAGGGTTTCCCTAATTGGCGAAAAAATATAATTATCATCATATCAAGTAGCAGACACATTGATTCTAGCATTTACAATACTGAGCAACAACAACAAAAAGGAGACTGGACTAATTACTTGAAAATATTAAACCAACACCTAGCCGAGACACAGCAAACACCAGGCAATTAGAACGGGGACATAGTCAAAATAACTTGACCCATTGTATCCCAGGTTCTCTAAGGACTGCATTAGAACTCGTGAGACAGATCGAACATGGGAGTTCTAGGGTGGTGCCAGAATAGCTTAGTGCCTATAGGCGTCAAGCTATTCTGGCACCACCCTTGAACTATCTTGGTCGATCCTTATCTTGCTGTGGAATGTCGGGGCCGAATGAGTTAGGTCCAAGAGCATAGAAGGAAATTGGTCTGAACAAGAAACGTAGATCCGCATGAGCCCTGCGATTGCATGAGCCCTGCGATTGCGCGGGCTCAAGAGGAGGTATGTTTCTTGAAGTTGAATTGTGATCCGTTTCTCTACCGATAACAGGTTAATTGCTCTGCGATTGTCGCAGAGATTTTGTTTCATGTCAACCCGTATCATACTGATGCTTTAAGCTTCAAATTTGTACACTGCGGCCATATGCAAGCTACATTATAGTACTTA
This sequence comes from Semisulcospira habei, assembly GCA_036245525.1. Lineage (NCBI taxonomy): Eukaryota > Metazoa > Mollusca > Gastropoda > Semisulcospiridae > Semisulcospira > Semisulcospira habei. The sequence continues at coordinate 8,891,200 of BTPG01000003.1, forward strand.
CAGATAAGGATATATAGACCAATGACTTTATTTCAAGGGTGGTGCCAGAATGGCTTGGCGCCTAGAGGCGCCAAGCTATTCTGGCACTACCCTTGAACTATTTTAGACAAACATATTTCACAAACTGGTGTATTCCGATTGATAAGGGTTAACTGACAGTATTTGTACGTGGTTCTGTTGCTGTGGTAAAGTGCCGTTGTCAGCGGGCTATCCTACGCTCTTGTGGTGTGTCAACTGGTGACTGTCAGTCGGTGGGTCGCTCTGTGGGCCTTGTTTAGTGTCACTGTTCTCTGTGCTCTAGACTATAGAATCCCAGAATTAGAGAAGTGTTTCTTTGTCTGCTCCTAATTAACCCACCGAAGAGGTATTAGCAAAAATCCAACTTCAGAAGATTTTATCTGTTTCTAGAGCATATAATGTTTGCAATAAAATATGCATATAACCGTATGATTTATAACTGTATAATATGCATTTGTATGAATGTGTTATGCACCTCGGCAAAGGAAGATAAGATAGTAAAATGTTTATTGCCGTTCGTCTGAAAAGAATAAAGCACAGAAATGTGTGTTGGTGTCTGTACAAACACCACGGTCAACAATAAGAAACAATTAATACTCTATTAGTAGTACACATAATCGATGCATAGATAAATAGTGGATTGTTTTTTTTTGTGTGCTCATTTTGAAGAAGGTCTTTAATACAAACATTAATAAACTGTCGTGTAAGTGCCCTTTCTAAGCGCGCATTTTTTTTTTTACTTGACGTGAGATACTGAGATGCAAAAGAAATGCATTTCTTTTGCTCGCAAATATACTTGGACAATGAACGCGAAGGACTGAATCGTGATAAGCAGTATCACTTACCTCTGAAAATGTACACAGCTGCTGCTACAAAAAGTCCCAAGTGTACGTATGCCGCCACAATTATAAGTATTAACAGATCCACGAGCAGTGATTTCTCACCTAAAAAAAGTAAAAGAAATAAACGGAATCTGTACCTGGTCACGGTTCAGCATAATAACGGATGTCACACGTATCATTCAAAGCGACAGGGCAAGCTTTTATAGCACTTTTATTTCTATGTCTTTTATGATGCTTTTAAAAATTGGAGAGGTTAGGTAAAGAACAAAAAATAATAAAGTTACTCATACCTACAATTATTTTATGTTGAAGGATTCTGTGTTTAAGGAAGTGCAATACAATGAAACAATTTCAGTGAAATAAGGAAAACTTACTTTAATTAGTAAAACAAGAATAGCAAAGCCCGCATGACCAATCGACATGATCTTACCGACAGGTTACCCAAACTGAATTAGAAACAGGAAACCTAAATGAGCAAATGTTAAAGTGTCCTAACCCTAACATAAATAAACGAATGCCCCCCCCCCCCCCCCCCCCCCCCCACCACCACCACCCCACCCCCCCCCCCCAAACAAAAAATAAAAATAAATCAAATCAAAAATTAAATAAGTAAATACATTTTTTTAAAAAATTAAAAAATTCTTTATCGTCTTTCTTCGTAATGTCCTCCAAAACAAGAAAACTCTCCTTGATTCGTTCCCGCAGTGACGGGCAACTCAAAATGACGTCAACTGTTTCTGAGTTGTTGATGCTAGTGTCCACCTTCGCCTCTGCCTGACGTCATGTGGTTGATCCGCATAGTGGTCAGAAGCCGTGGTGGAGACAGAAGCCTATATTATCACGCGTGAAATGAGATAGCCTAGTAACCCAATGCCGAAAGAACGATTACCAGCAGCAGAAACAACATTGAATCTCACCATTTTGTACAGTACTGGTAATGGCGGGAGTTGTGTTCGGTGGAGTTGCTGCTTGTCCCCCTGAAATGGAGACACAAAACCTACATTTTTATCATAAAGACATAATATTATTGATAAGATTGTGTCCCGTCCTGCACTATGTCGGAAAATGCAGGGTACGCCCATGGCTTATGAATGAACGGGTGAGATTTTCTAGTTTCAGCCTTTTTACAATGTGAGATATGCAATCCAGACCAAAAAGGTGACTGCCAAGCGTGTAATATGCAAAGAAGTACCCAACGGAGAAAGAAACAAGCTTAGATGCCACATCCCTTCTGCCAATGAAGATAAGTAGCGGCTAATTTCTCTGTTTGTTTGTCTATTTTGACAAAGGGTATTTACCCGAAATATTAATAAATTGTGTTGTACCCGTCTTTTCTAAGCGTGTTTCTTTCTCCGTTGGGTACTTCTTTACAATGTGAGAGTTAAAGCTGTACGCGTAGTGCGCATAGACAGATTTGTTAGGTATAACTAACACAAACAATTATACAGGATTATACTGATTTACAGATATGTTGATGATGATAATGATAAAACTTTATTTTTCAACGGTAAAAACTTTTAACAGAGCACGAGACGTCAATTTACAAACTTGCTGTTGCTATCATCTGCAACATAGAATTGAAGAGGGGGAAAATAACATTTGCAGCCATCATGTCATGCATTAAAGTGATGAAAAAAGCGCTGAAGTTGTTAAAAGCGTACTAATAACATCTTTATATACAGGAACAGTACCAGCCCTCATCACACACACACACACACACACACACACACACACACACACACACACACACACACACACACACACACACACACAAACCAGCGCGCGCACGTTCACATATAGTGAATAATACAGTTAGTGTAAATTATTTTGCTTTTCCCAACCTAGGTTGATTAACTCATTTGAGACGTGCCGTCTCCGGATACGCGGTATAAGTCGAGTATCCAGAGGGGGCACCTCTAGAATGAGTTAATCAGTGTTTTCACCTTATTAATTTGTTTGTTTTTCCTCCAGCGTGTGATGTCTGACCCCAAAAGTTCTATATTTATTCGGCCTTGAACCCTCGGCTTGAGCACTTTGAAATGTCACAAGCGCTCGCTGACAGTCCGTTAGACTCGCACAAAAGAGATAGTTTTTTTGGGTTTTTTTTTTTTTTGGTTCCATGTAATGGGAACGCATAGTTAATTTTGTATACAACACTGTAGTTTTTAAGTGAATGCTATCACCAATCATTCCAACTGCAAATAAGAATATATCTTTATTCGAATCCGTGCTTTGATCATTTTTACTTTTCTTGATATGACCCCCACCCTGGTCAGCCCCACAGGGTGGGTTTTCCCCTCTATTCTGGGGCATGTGTTTCTGTCTACCCTTGGTCCATTCACCTGTATTTTCCTTTTTAAAACTCTTCCTACTGTTTGCGCTGCCTGTAGCTCTTGATATTGGATGTGTGTTGCTAAATGGTCTTAGCTTTATTTAGAGTATTAGATCGGCTGGCGACATACATATTCTGTTTAGGTTTTTTTCCCACAAGCAGCGCAGGCATGTTCTGAGAAAGTCTTGTTGCTGTCGGGACATTAGGCAATGTTCAACCAACCTGTACAACCATCTTTATACGATTCTGTATGATTGTTTATTTTGATTATGCCGATCTTTCTTGAATAAGTACTGTGATGTTTACATTCACTCTCAGTCACTGATAGCGAGATAAGGAACGCGTGTTTTGGAATAGTAGTGTGTTTGCGTGCGTTTCTCGAGCGAATTGACTATGGATCAAACAGTAGCAGAAGTATCAGCCGCGAGGTCTGTCTAGAAATAATAGTATACGAACACTCCACTTCTATGCTATAATGGTAGGATGACACGGGGTGACGGACAGTGGCACAGACAGACAGACAGATTAACAGATGGAAAAAAAATGCATTGTGTTTTACGTTGGCAGACTGTGTTATTACATTATCAGGCACTCAAAAATCAAAGCCAACGGGTACGCTCAGTAATGGATACAACGTGTAATTTTGTAAGGAGTTTCAGCCTTTTGAAAGAGAAGTGAGAGTGGGGTAGGGGATGGAGGGGAGGGGGGAGGTAGAGGGGGATGGGTTAGAGGAGAAGAAGCGCGAGTGGGCGGTTTGGAGGTGGAGGGGATGGGGGGGGGAGGTAGAGGGGGAGGGGTTCGAGGTGAGGAAGCGAGAGTGGGGCAGGGGAAGGGGTTAGAGTAGAAGAATCGAGAGTGGGTGAGGGGGAACAGGGGAAGGGGAGGGGATAAGGAGAAGAAGCGAGAGTGGGGTAGGGGCGGGGGAGGTAGAGGGAGAGGGGTTAGAGGAGAAGAAGCGAGGGTAACTGGCAGGATATGAAACTAAACATCAGCTTAAACACATCTTACATTTAGCAATGTGCCCACTCTAAAATTTGTCATTCTTTGACACATGTATTGATATCTTATATAACAAGCAAATTTATGTTCATAAAATTGTTTGATATCTTTTCCTTCCCAAAAGCCTTTGCAGTTCCAAAATATTTAATTTTGATACTTGCATTTGTCAAAACGGAAACGTGAAATATGCTCATACTGCAACCTTAACGAGTTTTATGAGGATGATGGTTGATGGAGCTGTGGAAGTCTATGTGGTTGGGGACTCCATAACAGTTAGCATTGCAACACTCAGTATGAAAATTTGCCCACCTAAATGGCACTGCTTGGCCGATTTTATGGCCGTCGCTCACACATTAACTCATTCAAGACGTGCTGCCTATGGATACGCGGCTTAAAGCCGCGAACCCGATGGCGCCTCGTCTCGAATGAGTTAAATGCCTGCAAGAGTACTGTGATACAAGTGTGTAAAGATCATGTAGAAGGAGCTTTGTTGGCGCGGTTCGTCAAATCTTGCCTATTGTATCCATTGAACAGGTCCTAAAGGCATATGATTTTATTCAGGGAGTTCATTAAGTCTGATTACATGTAAGATTACGTCATCACATCCAGCACAGTCAGTGGTGATATAATCAACATACAATTTGAATATGCCCGCGTTATAGATAGTTTAGCTGTTTTTGTCGGTTAGAGAGAGAGACTGACAGAGAGAGAGAGAGAGAGAGAGAGAGAGAGAGAGAGAGAGAGAGAGAGAGAGAGAGAGAGAGAGAGAGAGAGAGAGAGAGAGAGAGGGAGAGATCACCTTTATACTTGTATTCACAAGTTTTGTCTTCGTTTTCACCATTGTCATCACCAAGTACTTGACACATGTATCGCCCTTCATGTTTCTGTGACAGTGTGGGTATGTCAATAATCAACATGTTCCACACTTTCCTATCAAAGACGTATCCTGGCGTGACATCGCAGTGAAGACGAAGAGGAGAAGAAGCTAGAGTGGGGGAGGTGGGTTTTATCCAATGGCAGTTTACCACCTGTTCTGTGAAAAAATAAAATAAAATGAAGAACGTTTAGTGCTGAGTTAACTAGTGACTCTAAGGTGGTATCCACGATAGTTTTCCCAGAACTGCCAAACAGTACTAGCAGTTATGCAACAGCAAAGGACTGTGCAGACAAGTTGAAATATACATTTACGTTCTATCCTTCTTCTGTTTGTGTGAACTCCACTTTTGAATTTTTTTTCATAGTAAAAATAGAATTGAAAGCAGCTGAAATGCTACAAGTTTCCAAACATTGTGCAAAAGATTATATGCTTAAAATGGCTGGTCTAAGTATTTGTTTTCAGGAAAATAAAAAAATATAAACGAATACCTGGATCTTGGTTTGTGACGTCTAACTTGTATCTCTGTACAAGGAAATCGTTTTGTTCTTCGCTGATGTTTGTACTGAACTGACAAATCAACTGTCCTGACATCCCCGTTGTTCTCACTCTGCAGTATGTCTCCACGGCTGTAACAAAGGACTCAAAGGGCATACTTTATGCGCGTTTCTGCCAAGCTAAATACGCCAGCGGATCAGCACATTATACTGACGATCAACAGAAATGCAACATTTTTGGAATCATCGGAAACACTTAAACACAAAAATGTCGCATTTCTTTCGCTCGTAGGTATATACTAATTGTTTTGACGACGTTGCGCATGTAGCCTCATGTGCTGTGAACATGAACAAGGAGGTTTATTCTATCCCTCACCTGAACCCCGCACTGACCTTACGGTGTAGACACGTAATTAGAAACCACCAAGACTGTATTATAACCGTCGAGACATAACACCATGCATAAGCGTATCCTACTGACGTACGCATTACCCTTAACCCATATCATACTGAGGCTAAAAGCTTCAAATGTGCGCACTGCCATATGCAAGCTACATTATAGTACTACAGATAAGGATAAGGATAGTTCAAGGGTGGTGCCAGAATAGCTTGGCGCCTCTAGGCGCCAAGCTATTCTGGCACTACCCTTGAACTATTTTAGTCAAACTTATTGCACACATTGGTGTATTCCGAATGATAAGGGTTAATGAAAGCACTTCGATTCAAAGTGACTTAACGTTGGACTTGGAGAGCAATACAGTCAAACCTACACATAGAGGTCACCTATAGGACAAGACACATGTGGCCACTGTATACAGGAGATCATTATATAAAGGGTCTATATATAGTAAAACATGTTTTGGGGTATACTTCTTGGGTGTCTCTTAATCAATTGTGGACACTTCATTAAGGTTACATACATTAAGCCTAACATAACATAACCAACAAACCTGCAATGGTTGGCAGCATGACAGCGAAAACAATAATGACTGCCTCCACTCCTCTTCGACGATCCATTTTTGTGTACCTCTGAAAGTAATAACATAAGTTGTTTTTTTTGGACACGCATTTTTATTTTATTTTTAGAAATCTGTGTTTGTTTCTTTTAATGTATAAAACAACAACCAAATAAAACAACACTCCTGTCATAAATATATTCACACGAGTCATAAAATATTATACAGAGGGAATAGTACAATCAGTCACGGTTACAATTAAGATAACTTAAATGAACGTTAGGTTTAGAGAGCTCACTTGGTGATATTCATTTTTACAACCGGTGCACGAGTAATATGTTTCGAAGTCAAACAGTAGCAAACCATAAATAATAAAGTGAGATAACGAGACCATGCCTAACAGAGCTAGAACACCTTCCGTACCTGGCATAATGTTTCAAAGCAAATTCGACTTTTCCAGGTAACCATCGTCATAGGTAATTAACGCAGCCTTTGAATGCTCCTGCAGTAAAACGCTGGCATTTGTGTGCGTCTACGTATACTTTGCCTCTTCTGTTGTTGTTGTTGTTGTTGATCTTTCCCAAGTGAGCAAATAGGTCATCGGGCCCATGACAGCCGCAGTGGGCCCGCGCACGGCTGTGCGCGGGCACACTGCGGCCGTCGTGGGCCCGAAGACGTTTTGCGACTCGGGTCAGCCTTAGATTCGTAAGGTCCAAAATCACAGACACAATATAGTCCTACTAACACCATCAACGGTAAAACAAACACGCATAACAACATTGGTCATAACTAGACACACAATTACACCGTTGCTTCGATAGTGAGTGACAAAGGAAAAAAGGTGAATAGAGCTAGGCCAACGAGAAAATGTTGCATGTGCCCATTGGGATCTATGCCTGTTGCTGGTATCATTATTTCCACGTTCAGCGTGTGATCAGATGCACTTTTTTTTTAAGCCTGTGCTGATTTCACACATTGCATACCTGTTCTCTGGCAGTAGGCTTAGTTGTCTTCACTCAGAAAAAAACAACACCCGACAACAACAAAAAAATAATAATAATACCGTTATTATATAGGCGCTTTTTCTAAATTTTGGGGCAATCGACTCAAAGCGCCGCGAACTGAAACCCAACACGCACACTCACGTAACAGACACGGATTTACGCCATTTAAGACAAACACAGTACAAGACAGACGAAGGGCCAGTTCAGCTACTTACGTTACAGAGATTTTTGATCGCTTGTATATGAAATTTGTAAAGTGGCCTGAAACCGGTACCAATGTTTCATGCACGAAACCAACATCTGCTTTGTTTATAAATGTAGGCCTTTTGGGCGCGCTTGTAACTTCAATTTTTGCTATTTGTCTCATAATTGGTGACATTGAACAACTATGATTCTCAGTGCAGGCTAGTTAAGGCTTTATGCAGACAACTTGAGAATTGAGCGAACATACATCTTAAAATAGCTGCATGCATGAACTACTACCTCTATAAGTGTGTTAGTCATTTATAACATAGGTACATCGCCTCCGGTTCCATCTATCTCTATAACCCGTAGTCTTGCCGACCGTTGGGGCACCACTGATGACTTGGCAACCAGCTCCATTTATTCCTCTCTGTTCTCTGCCATTCCTAGCGTATCACTGACCTAGTTTCAGTCCTGTCCACTCTGAGATATTGTCCTCCCATCTTTTCCTCTGTCTTCCTCTCCTTCGTCCTCCTTGCAGGATTGTTTTGGCAAGTCCTGCTGAACGCGTGACATGCCCATACCACTTCAGTTTGCTTTTTTTCACAATGGCTAATAGGTCTTCATAGGGCCCGATGGTTTGCCTGATTCTGCTTCCCACTTCCTCGTTCGTGATGTGATCTCTGTATGAAATGCCAAGCAGCCTTCGAAAACATCTCATTTCAGTGGCTTATATCCTCCTTTCAAGGTCTGCTGTTAGGGTCCATGACTCACATGTATATAAAAACACTGAGATGACTAAGGAGCGCATCAGTCTGATCTTGGAGCAGAGTGTGATGTTTCTGTCCTTCCATATGGTCTTCAATCTTGTCAATCGCCTCCGGTTTCAGTTGGTGAAACAATAATTTGATCCATATACTGGTAACGGCGCCTGGCAAAAGGATGTATTCATCTTTTTCCATGAAGACCTAATTAGCATGAGCAAATAACTTATCCATATACAGTCGACGACGCTGAAGTCACTGCAGGGGACCTCTTTTTCGTTCGACTTATTCGTATATCGAATAACGGATAAGTCTACGGACCAAAATTATGTTCATAACACACAACATTCATCTAAGATAAGAATAAGATATGAAAAGTCATGTTGAAACAGACAAAAAGAACCGACAGAAAGTTTTCAGACAGGAGCAAAAGAATTCACTGACACCTAAAATGAATCTCTCAAATGCCGGTTTAGAGAAAAACAGACAGAGAGACAGCCAGACAGACAGACAACAGAGTAATACACGGGACTTTCCCGGCGATATCTGTAACCACACGTCTGAGAGCAGCTATAATTCAGGATGCTATTTTTTTCCGGTGGCAATTTTCTCAGATATATAATGCCTGAAGGAATTTACGCCCACATGAACAGCTCTAAGGACTTAAAGTTTAACAAATTCATTGTGTGTGGATGAGAATTTAACATGTATTCTATCTTTCCATCCTAGTAAGTCAGACAAGCCTTCTGTCCAAACGAATTGATATTAAAGAGATGAGCGTACACTTCTTATTTCTATACCACCAGTAATGATCATCAAAGAAAGAAGAGAAATCACACGTAGCACGGACCGACCGACTCACCGTATGGTTATTCTCCTCAGCTCCTTACAATTGTTAAGTGTTTGGCTGTAAACATAATAACAATACTAATTAAAAAACTAAAAAGAACACAGAAGAAACATAATGCAATGGAGAAATCAAAGTGGTCGGCGGTAGGGTGGGTGATTGCTAAACTTTCCTGATAAAACGGGTTCTCAATATTGTCTTGCTTTAGAGGTGATCAACTTTAACCCTTATCATTCGGAATACATCAGTGTGTGAAATACGTTTGACTAAAATAGTTAAAGGGTAGTGCCAGAATAGCTTGGCGCCTCTAGGCGCCAAGCTATTCTGGCACCACCCTTGAACTAAAGCCATTGGTTTTTATCCTTATCTTTAAGTACTATCATGTAGCTTGCACATGACAGTGTACAAATTTGAATCTTTTAGCCTCAGTATGATATGGGTTAATTCTACTCTTCTTTTCACAATCCAAGTGAGTATGCACACGTAACCGAGGTCTTCTAGTGGCCCTGGTCAACGTAGTTGGAACTCTCCTACGAACAAAGGAGAACTGAGGAGAGCAAAGATGTCTTTCATTTCATTACATTCAGACTTCAAAAGGTGTTTGCTCTTTGTTCAGCATTAATATAAGACATACTGATGACATTTGAACAGAAAGTAGGTATTGCCAACTATTGATCCTCCATTGTCGGAAACAGGTCGCTTTCAAAGTCATCCACAGGTACACGCTTTACTGTTTAATTCTCTCTCTCTCTCTCTCTCTCTCTCTCTCTCTCTCTCTCTCTCTCTCTCTCTCTCTCTCTCTCTCTCTCTCTCTCTCTCTCTCTCTCTCTCACTCTCTCTCTCTCTCTCTCTCTCTCTCTCTCCCTCTCTCTCTCTCTCTCTCTCTCTCTCTCTCTCTCTCTCTCTCTCTCTCTCTCTCTCTCTCTAATATAATATCAAGGCGGTTTCTCAAAACTTTCTTTTAAGTTGATCCAAGCTGAGTGAGGACCATAGGAAGAGGAAGACTAAAACGGTTTTCTTGATGAGTATGCATCGCACGAGCCTTTCTTTCGAAGAATGTTATTGCTTAGACAATTCGACAGCGACACTATTTGCAAGTCGCGGCAGCTCGAAGGAGGATAATAACTTTTCCTGTCTTTTATGACTAAAATAAGCCTCCACTAGCACACTAGTGAGAGATGGTTCGGCTTTGGGTGGTCGGGCTGGTGCGGGTGTATCACGGCGTCTGGGCAGACACCAGGGGCCAGTTGCATGAGTGAGTTTAGTCCTGCGCCAGCCACTAGGCAAGGTGTTATAGCGGAGCACTTGCTTAGTGGCTGACGCGAGACTAAACTCACTCATGCAAGTGAGCCCAGGCACCAGCAAAGCAAAAACTGCCCCTGAATAGTTTTGGACCCGTCCATCTCACTGCGCTGGTTAATGCCTCGCAGGTTAATACAAAAATTATTTCAACAATCTCAATCCTGTGCGGCCACGAGCTACCGACTAGTGCTAATAAATGGTAATAACTGATTGAATAGAAGGAACCTGCAAGTGATAGCATATATTGTATGAGTATGAGAAAAGCAGAAAACAAAATATGCCCAAATGCCGGCAAAGTATTTGACTCACAACTGATAGTCAGTCAGCCACAAAGTTAGAAAGTATTTATCATCAACAATGTTGCTACCAGGTTTGAAGTGCTTGTCTTGGACATTTTTGGGGGAGAAAATGCCAATGTCGTACTTACTCTGGGACAAGGGACAAACATTACCTAACGGACGGATGAGCCATACAGTTGGACTGACAGATATTCATGTGGTGATTTGTTGTGTAATTTTCACACAAAACACCAAAAATTACCAAAATCAGTCCAGAAACGTAAGTGTAGTAGCATGTGTAAGGCAATAATGCTAAACACTGTGGTTAAACAATAGGTTAGGGGGGGGGGGTGAACGAGGGGGAGGGGTGAGGGGGATGTACCGACACGAGGCATCACTGGCCACTTGCAAAGTACTTCTTTCAGGATTGCCTTCGAAAATGTAATCCTTCTCATTCGGAATACACCAGATGTGACATACGTTTGACTAAAATAGTTCAAGGGTAGTGCCAGAATAGCTTGTCGCCTCTAGGCGCCAAGCTATTCTGGCACCACCCTTGAACTAAAGCAAATTGGTCTATATCCTTATCTGTAAGTACTATAATGTAGCTTGCATAATTATATGGCAGTGTACAGATTTGAAGCGTTTAGCCTCAGTATGATTATGGGTTAATAAGAAAGTTTTCACATATATATGAACACTCGGATAACACAGCTTTCTGAATGGGAGTTCTCTGTTTAAAATGTTTATCGTGCCGCCGATAAAGGTTTGTGTTCGCAATCAAGTGACAACCGAAAAAGCAATCCAGACGGCTATTATAATTTTGTGGACTCTAAGAGACATTGGACACGCTAAGAAAATATACTGGAATTGTCCGACTCCACTCGTTTAGTACCGAAAGGTCGATATTTGGGATGTTGGCTGAGAGTCATTGTACAACAAATAGCACACGCCGTGTTTAACAACAACTCAAAGTTATTATTTGGAAAATTATCTTTTAGATTTTGTTTAATGCAAAGAGATACACAGCTTACCTTTTTAGTGGTTGTGCCGTTTGACTATCCCAATGAACAGCCTGTGCCGCAGAAGCTATGAATACTGTAAGTTCTAGTGCGCTAAAGGTAATCTACTGCCAAAGCACTACACGGTTTTTTTCCCGGCTCAGCTCTCCTTGTATATATATGATGTCGAAGACACACAATATGGTTAGAACCTCGAAACATCATGTGTCAAGAAAATAATTCACTATTAGTTTGTTTATCTCCATGTACTGTCTTCAACAGTATACACACCAAGAGACAGAAATTTTAACTGTAAACGTGTAATAAAATTTGCCACTTGTGTAACACGCTCTGTCAATGCGACTGTGACCTGCCAGCATAATTTCTCGGGAAAAGAAGTTTCGCGAACCGCCAGGCTTAGTCATCGGCTGTGAGCGTGTGATATCGCACCGGACAAGTCGCTTGTGGTATTCCCGGAGGCTAAATATATTTGTACTTCCTTCCCGTTTTCTTAGCTAGGGGGAGGGGGGGGGGAGGTAAATGTCAACAGGCACAGTATAACCCCAATAAGGAAAAGACATCAGGTCCGACGTCGGCGTAGTGGAGTTACAGCCCCTAGCAGAAGGTCTAAGCCTAGTCAAATTTTTCAATGGGGTCGATTGCGAAGTTTTTCGGTAACCAATGTTTGAAATGATCTCCTGCATTTAACCCGTTCAGTGCCGAGAATATTTGAACACCCCCAACTGCAAGAGGTATAGATCCTCATGAGCCCCCGAAGTCGCGAGGGCACATGAGGATCTGTGCCTCTAGCTGACACCACTTTTAGTCCATGTTCCTCGGACATTCAGGCCTATTGGTGTTGAAATAATTCATTCGAGACGTGCCGCCTCCGGATACGCGGCTTAAGCCGCGTATCCGGATGTGGCACGTCTCGATTGAGTTAAACGTGTGCGTCACCTGGCACAGATTTAATTTTTGCTTGGGAGGATAGTATCTGGAAATATGACCATTTATTATCAGCGATTGTAGAAACCGTCCGGGAATTTAGTCAAATGGTGTTCTCATGAGCACCACAGGCACTTGAATGCAAATAACAATAAGTTCGATTGAAGGTCGGCCAAACAACTGATGCACAGTAAGCTAATATTTATTTTGTTTTTTAAACTCCGATCAAAGTTTATTAATGCGGCTCAGATCCTTATTTTAGTCCCGCCGTGCGATAAACTTAGTTGCCTGATCGGCGTTAAACACAAATAACTAACTAACTAACTTATTTTAGTCAGGAAAGATTGGCAGTTTATTATCCGCCTTCAAACTACCGCGATTTGCGAATAGTGTTACTGTAGGTTTTCCGTGTCTGTCTATTAATAATAATAATAATAATAATAATAATAATAATAATAATAATAATAATTATTATTATTATTATTATTATTATTATATAAGCGCTTTACCCTATTCTGCGAATCGGCTCAAAAGCGCCGCGAACTGAACCCAGCACGCACGCTCACGTGACACACACGCATTCACTCTCAAGACAAACACAGTACAAGACAGACACAGGACATTCACGTAGTGCGAAGGATCAACGCAGCTACTGAGGTTTCGGAAATTTTGATCGTTGTATTGGATATTTATAAAATGGCCTGAAACCGGTACCAAAGTGGAGGGGGAGGAAGATTCGGAGTACCCGGAGAAAGAACCCCCGACAGTCCGCCCGAATTAACGGTGACACTAGAGGTGAAAAGTCCGACGCCGGAACCTAGTATCGAACTCAGTCGTACCTTTAGCACTGGTGCCACGGATCTCATCTGTTTAGTTTTCACACCATGAGTCAGATATGCTAAAGCAAAATGCCAACGTATTTTGGAGGGTCCATTTGTCAATCAAATAGGAGAGACAGCCGCAGAGTGACAGGCTGAAAGTGTTGTTCTCCAAGGCCACAATTTGAGTCGTGTTTGAAGGTCTTTCACTTCGGAGATGAGTAACTACTAATCTAGTGCCTGTAGTTACATTATAAACCTGAAAATAAATCGCTGGCCTCTCTGCCAAACTTCTGCTATCTCTGCCATATGTCGGCAACAGGCACTTACCATGGTGTTTTCAAGCCCACAGTCCACGAATCGAAGTAATTTACCACGTCCACACATTATAACACAAATAAATAAAGACGAGTCCTTTGTTTTTGACTCTACATTGGATTTACTTCCCTATGCTAAACGTCATTTTAACCCATTCAGCCCTGTCGCACAACAGCAGGAAGATGGGTCCACCATGATAATTCAAGGGCAGTGTCAGATTAGATTGGCGCCTGTCGGCGCCAAGATAATCTGGCACTGCCCTTGAATTATCATGGTGGATCCATCTCCTGCAACTGGTGCATAGTCATTTGATGACGCCCCCAGAATTTAGGGAAATACGGCCGTCGGGCTGAATGAGTTAAAGTAACACGCTTCTGCTGCGGTGGTTGAAAAACAAAAATTGCGTCTCGTCTTTGTAGGCACTGTCGCCATTCAAAAGATGAACTCACTTATTACTAAATTTGTAGTTTAACCCACAGACAAGCGGGCCCGGCACTGCGGCCGACACCGGCCCGCGGACCTTTGTTTACTGGGACTAGAATACGTTTCTTGTAAGTTGCAAAGAAACAGTAATTGAAATACTAGACCTCGCACATCGTCGTTAAAATCTACTAGTCAACTGAACACATGAAATCGTGGAGACTGACAGAAACTAAACGGAACAAGATCATGTCAGTGTTGTGCTTCCTCTAATTTGCTCAGCCAACGGACACGCTGACTAATCACAGCAATCTGTTGACGTCTCATGAGACGGGAAAACACACACACACACACACACACACACACACACACACAACAACAACAACAACAACAACAACAACAACAACAACAACAGAGAGAGAGGGGGGGGAGCGAGAGAGAGAGAAAGAGGGAGAGAGAGAGAGAGAGAGAGAGAGATAGAGAGAGAGAGAGAGAGAGAGAGAGATAGAGAGAGAGAGAGAGAGAGAGAGAGAGAGAGAGAGAGAGAGAGAGAGAGAGAGAGAGAGAGAGAGAGAGAGAGATGATGATGATGATGATGATGATGAAACTTTATTTTTCAACGGTAAAACGTTTTGACAGAAAACAAATCGTCATTTTACAAACTTGCCGTTGGTAACATCTACAGCATAAAAGAGAGAGAGAGAGAGAGAGAGAGAGAGAGAGAGAGAGAGAGAGAGAGAGAGAGAGAGAGAGAGAGAGAGAGAGAGAGAGAGAGAGAGAGAGAAAGGAAGGAAAATCACTATTGTTTCAGAGCGATAGAAGGAAGTATTTCACCAAAAGTCCATTTAGGCATCTGCGTCTCATTATGTACATCAAATTAGATTAAAGAACGATGGAGAAAAACTACATAACACTGAGCTTTTGTCTTGAAATTCTTTTCTCAACGACGATTTCTTCCACCAGTGAATCATGTGAGTATCGATTACGTGAAATAGTTTATTTCATGGATCTGTTAATATTTATCCCGTTCCACCCTGACAAACTACAAGAGGATATGGATCGACCATGGTAATTCAATGCTGGTACTAAGAGCTTTGCGCCTCTATGAGTCACTACAATAATTACAATATTATGGTCGATCTCTGCTTAACCCATTTAACCCCAAGGCCATATTTCTGAAAATCCGGAAGTGTGACCTAACTACTATGTACAAGCTGCAGTAGATGACTCGACCATGATAATTCAAGGTAGTACCAGATTAGCTTATTGCTATAAGGCGCCAATCTAATCCGACTCTACCCTTGAATTATCTTAGTCGATCCATCTGCCGCTATAGACTGTTGGGGTAAATTGGTTAACTTGGTTGTGTAATCTTCAGGGGCAAAGTTTGTCACTAGCCCTCAATGTGTTAAAATATGTGTGCGTCCGCTCAGTAGTTGATATATTTTGACGATATGCGAGCGATGTCTTCATGTTGTTTCATCCTTTGATAGTTTCCATTTTCTGAACGAAATCTGGACGCTGTAGCTCAGCGGAAAATGCTCATAACCGTCTTGTAAAGAAAAGCCTCGGATGACATATTCTGACCAAAATGCAAACACGTATTTGAACACAGAACTGCTAATCACAATGCTGAATAAAAACACTGTCGATTTGGGAGCGACTTTGTACGTACACAAAATCTTTTGCGCTTGTTTGCCGAGAGCATTCACATGAATAAATTTCACTCTCTCTCAATTTGAGAATTACCTTTTTTTAAAATCATTATATGATACGTTTGGACCATCATATTTCAGGCTGTATGGTGTCCGGATTCCACGGGGCAAAAGGATTTTCAATATTTAGTTGGTGTAGATGTCGGCCTTATTTCATACCTGGCAATCTATGCAATAGTCGCACTGGAAATCGGATGTTTTTTTTTTTTCTCAGCAGATTTATTATTATTACATTTGGTCAGCGCACTTTTGTTTATCAAGCCCCAGTGTTATGGAATACACTTCCTCTTGAGGTCAGAAACAGTGAGTCTGTCTCTGACTTCAAGAGGTCGTTGAAAACTCACCTCTTCAAGCTTTACTTTGAATAACTGCCAGTGTTTGATGCCTTAGTTGTAGTTCTGCAATCCTCCTTGTTTAGACTGAATGTTAATTAGAATATAAATTATTATGTATGTATTGTTGTTTAGTTTATTGTAAAAGTGGTGTGTTTGGGCATTGTGCTTTGTTTGTTATGTGCATATGTCATTGCATTTTTATTTTTGTGTACAGATTGTAAAGCGCTTAGAGCTTTTGAGTAAGATTAAGCGCTATATAAATACTCATTATTATTATTATTATTATTATTATTATTATTATTATCTAACTTCAAAGCAAAATATTAACCTTCCTGTGCATGCAGCAACTTCTACAACAGCCAGTAGTCTTCCAGCGGCTGCATGCATTAGTGGGTTCAGACATGGTGTCTTTCTACAGGTGCGAAGTTCCAGTTTCCAACACTGAAAGATTTTATTCTGACGGAAAACGAAACCGCTACAATCAGACTTCCCTTCAAAGTGGAGCTCGAGAATACAAACTGCTTCGAAAACACCAGCTTTTCTCTGCAAGTGACCAGAATACATTCTCATAGCGCAGTCCTGTGTTCCTTGAAACATTTGAACGGCACCTGTCAAGAGCCTGTTAGATCAGCTTGCTTCTGTCCTGATGCGACGGGTGTGTATTACCTGAATCTCACACTGGACAGAACGGACAACCCGCCAGTCAGATGGCTGTGGTCAACGAACAACGGCCTCGTCATACGGGCAAGGAACATCGCCTTCAACGTTCTGTGTGAGTCCTATGTCAGCACTTGGGATTTAACCCATTCGGTGCCGAGAAAATGTGAACAACATCCAACTGCGAGAGGTATTGACCTTCATCAGCCCCCGAAACTGTGGGGGGCTCATGAGGTTCAATGCCTCTTGCTGACACCGCATTGAATCCATGTTCCTGGGGCGACCGGGTATTTTGGGGGTGTTGCATTAACACAATACTGCATAAACACAGCCTGCGTCAGCTGGTAGTATTTAACTCTTTGTACTCCAAGACCGAAATCCTCTCAAGACTGCAGTGCAGTGCAGGACACAGGTCGGCCATAAAAGTTCAAGGGTGATGCCAGAATAGCTTGGCGCCCATAGGCGCCAAGCTATTCTGACATCACCCTTGAACTATCATGGTCGATCTATATTTTGCTGTGGTGTTTCGGGGGTAGAATGAGTTAACGGGGTAACGCCGGGTACGCCGAGGCCTTTTCGCGGCTGTTTTGTGAGCTGAGAACTGAAACAATGTTTATTCATTTTGAATAGCATCTGTCGGGGTGTGTGGGAGGGGGAGGGGGTGGTGGTGGTGGTGGTTGGGTGTTCCGGCATATTAAAATATGTTCCTCACAACACTACATTAGTGATGAAACTAGTTCCAGGTGAGTAACACCATAAATTATAGTACACATATTTGCGCTTCCCTACAGTATTTGGTTTGTGGGATTAAAAAACAACATTAGAAAGACCACAACCCACAAAGTCCCTTCTATATAAGAGCTGTCTTCGCTGTCAAGGGTCTCTACCTTTTGTCTTTAATTTGATTCTGATGTTGAAATGTCTCCTTTTCAAAAAGCCTCACAGATGTGCCAATACGTCATAGTGAACGCTACTGTTTTAATTTTTGTCCGTAAAGACTTAATGTTTACTGAAGAAGTTGAACGGGTACAAAGCTAGCTAACGAACTCATCCAATGTCTTTCTCCAAACAAGCTATATCCAAAATTTCTAGTAAATATGACACAAGTCTAATCTCAGTGGGTCAACCGACTTTCTATAAACGGTCTTTTATGTCCTCAATGAGACACCCAATATGCTCGGAGGCTCTCTTATAATGTATTTCGCCAAGTTTCAAGCTTGTGCGTACAGCAGTTGTGGACATTCTCTTGTTTACATACATACGCGCACGCACGCATACACACACACATACACACACACACACACACACACTGGGAGACGCAACCATCAGAGTGGGTTACCTAGCATTTCATGTGAAAATGGGTTCCCATATTTCTATTTATTCTAGGGCTCTGGAATTGATGCCAATGTTTAGAACTCACATTATAACTAAGCTCTATAACTTAAAATAAAATAGACATTTTCTAGAAACAGAGCCACTAGATGCCGAAAAAATGGGTTTCTGCCAATAAAGTGGGTGGGTGTCTCTCTCACACAAATGAAACTGACATTACAGTCAAAATGGGTGTCTTCACAACAGTAGGCGTCTGTAATAAGGTCAAGTTCATGGAATACTTCTTTTTCACATTAATTTTTTTTCCCAACTTAAATGTGTATGTGTGATTTAACATTCTTTACATAGTATGGTGCAAAATTCAATAAACACTGGCCCGAAACCTTTCGATTATGATTTTTACAGAGGAAATCGTTTAAACATTGCTGCGTTTTGTCCTTTTGAAGCAAAACAGTTTATCATGGCATTGATGTGAGAATCAACATAATGTATTCTGGAAATTAAAGGACTTTTTTTTGTGTGTTTTGGGGTACTCTGGAGTTTCAGACAAACAGCAACAGAGCATTTTGAATATTAACCCTTATCATTCGGAATACACCAGTTTGTGCAACTAGTGTAACTGAAATAGTCCAAGGGTTAGTGCCAGAATAGCTTGGTGCCTCTAGGCGCCAAGCTATTGTGGCACCACCCTTGAACTAAAGCCATTGGTCTATGTCCTCATCTGTAAGTACTGTAATGTAGCTTGCATAGAATTATGGCATTGAACAGATTTGAAGCTATTAGCCTCAGTATGACTATGATGCGGGTCAAAAAGTGTGGAAAAATATCAAAGATAGAAAAAGACCCAGACGAAGAAACGAACACTTAACTTATTCTACCCCAGCAAAATTTAAGATCCACCACGATAGTTCAAGGGTGATGCCAGAATAGCTTGGCGCCTATGGGCACCAAGCTATTCTGGCATCACCCTTGAACTATCGTGGTGGATCTGTGTCCTGCACTGCAACGCAGTCTTCTGAAGACGACTTCAACATTTGGGCTTAACTTATTCTACCCCAGCAAAATAAAGATCCACCATGATAGTTCAAGGGTGATGCCAGAATAGCTTGGTGCCTATGGGCGCCAAGCTATTCTGGCATCACCCTTGAACCATCATGGTGGATCCGTGTCCTGCACTGCAACGCAGTCTTCTGAAGACGACTTCAACATTGGGCTCAACTTATTCTACCCCAGACACACCACAGCAAAATAAAGATCCACCATGATAGTTCAAGGGTGATGCCAGAATAGCTTGGCGCCTATGGGCGCCAAGCTATTCTGGCATCACCCTTGAACTATCATGGTGGATCTGTGTCCTGCACTGCAACGCAGTCTTCTGAAGACGACGTCAACATTTGGGGATTCCGATCTTGGGGTAGAACGAGTTAAAATGACAGAACAGAACACTGACATTAATTAATTAACTGACAACATAAGAAATCACTTGAAACTTCAGCCTTTATTTAACGTCTTTCGTCTCCAACAAACAACCAGCCATTCTTTCATTTGCAAAATGGTATGGCAGTACAACCAACCATTCTTTCATTTGCAGAGTTTTTTTAAAATGGCATGCAGTATATTACAAAATGATCCGCCCCCCCCCCCCCCTAACACTCTTGTAATCAATTTTTACATTGTCAATGGTTTTCTTATCTTATTATATTGTCTTTTGTCTCCAGCCGGCTGTTTCGTTTTGCAAATCCAAAGGTTATACAGTATACAAAATGTGACCCTTTCTCACGAAACCAGTCTTAACTCGCAGCGAGCCAATCAGCACTACACGCAATAATATGTGGTGGGGGGTCAATCTGGGGCATTTTCACTTTTTGGGAGAAATGTATTTTACATACACCAAAGTATCGTATGGTTAAAATCTTTATCATGAAAAATGCCATTAAATAGGTAAAAAATGATTTTAAAAGTCTGCCCTTGGCCCCAATTATGCTGCACACAGAAACTTCACAGGCTGTTTTCTCAAAATGGCCGCCGGAGGCTTTAACAACTTTAAACACTTAAGAACAGCTTTTACAATTTTTGCACTACAGCATACAGTCATATATCACAGTAATCAGCAAACACTGTAGTTTTCATAAATGCATATATGTCAAAACATCCAAAATGCGAGTTCTTAAGACTGATTTTGTGAGAGAGAGGGTCACAAATGATCCAGGCGTCCATCAAATAAAAAAAAAAAAAAAAGAAAAAAAAAAGCAGGCTATACATGCTGAAACCACCCCAATAATAACACTGATGTAATAAATCTGTATGAAATCGAAAATGCCGCGAGTGGCGGCTCAATTCATTTCTTTTGTAACTTTTTCAGTCTGTTGCGGACGTAATCCTTAATGTTTGTCCAGCGCCTACGTCTAAGTGCAGGTTCCAGCGCCATTGCATACTGTATCTCGGCCTTTCCAGGAAGTTTGTTCATGACGAGGTGTGTCTTGAAACGAGTTTGAACAGCTTTCTCTTCAGCTTCCCCCCATGGTTTCCTTGTAAATCTAGCTTTCTTTCGAACAGGAGCTGACGCAGTACTGTCATCATCAAAACTATCTAGATTGTCATCAGGCTCTGGACGTCTTTTCTCCGTCATGCTCATCGATTCCTGTGTTGCTGACTTGCTACTTGCTTCATTCACAGGTGCTGTTCCCCCCAAAACCTCTCTGCCAGTTTCTGATGCGTCTTCATTGTCAATGTCAATCTCTTCATCATCGCCCAGCTCAGCTCTAATGCAACTCTCAAAATCTGTCATCCCATTGTTAACTGACAGAAGAATCTTTGCCACTTTTGCCTTTT
Source organism: Semisulcospira habei (assembly GCA_036245525.1). Taxonomy (NCBI): domain Eukaryota; kingdom Metazoa; phylum Mollusca; class Gastropoda; family Semisulcospiridae; genus Semisulcospira; species Semisulcospira habei. The sequence goes on from BTPG01000003.1 coordinate 8,912,469, forward strand.
GAAGGACGTCTTGAGGTTGGCGGTAGATATGGCGATGTATCCGAATATCATGGCCAAGGAAATCTGCCAGCTGATCCTGGTCTAACTCCGAGATGGCCATTGACTGAGCCAAAGTTGCAACCTGCTTCCGCAACTGAGTAAATGTGAACATGGCTGGGTATGACACCATTGCTTCTAGGGCATGGGCCTTCAGAACATCATGGCCTCTGTAAGGCCTCTGACCAGAAGGTGTGGCAAAGATGTACTGGGAATCAGCGAGAGCTGGCACCGATTGCCTCATTTGAAGGATTCTGTCCACAGTTGTCATCATCTTCTTCGTCAGCAAAACGGGAACACTCCTATTAAACTTGCCTCTGATTTCCACTCGCTGAAAATGATTCACCATTTTCCTCTCAACCTCTGTGAGACCTTTCAAGATATCTTGATTGGTGATCGATCCAATCTTAGCATTCTGGAAGTCTGACACCTTCATTCTCTGAACTTCTCCCCCTCGTTTTCGGTTGAAAAGTGATACAGCACAAAGAGTTGCTTTAACCACTGTCGGATAATCTTCCGAAACCATCATTGTCTCAAGAAGCTGTTGGACCTTCCTCACATCTTCACATGATGGGATCAGCTTGGGTTTGTTCATGGTCATTTTCCCGACCGACTGGGCTGCTGTAGCGGACACACAATCATACCAGTCCCCGTTGAAGACAAGAGTCAAACCGCTGCGCCTCAGAGAGCTCCTGTCGCCACCTGTCGTCTGAACCCTGTCCAAGCTGTTTGGATGCCTGTGACTGTTTGATCTGTGAACATTTTTTCAAAGCATAGCCTATGCGCATTGCGAGATTGCCTTTTTTGAACTGATGTGTGTCCTCATCAAAATCTGCTAGCTCTTTTACAGCCAGGACAACATGATCAAAGCTAGCTGAATTGATCACAGCATTTAAACTTGCGATTTTCATTTCTGACCTCACTCCGATAATCTTTAACAGTCTCCCTAATTCCCGCATCCTGGAGCTGATTTGTCCAGCCGTGTGTTCTTCAATGTCCCTGCGGTCAAATAATCTCTTTCCATACTCATGAAGCAAGGGGTCAGTTCTGATGAGACGGCTTATCTCATCATCTCTCTGGGTAGCCAAGACCTTGTGGTAGAAGGAAAATTCAACGTCTAAGGGTATTGGAAGCATGAGCCGACCACGGCGAGCGGCGTCCCCTCGCCGAGTGATCTGAAACCCTCCTGGCTTCTGACAGCAACGTTTTGAGTGTACAGAGATCAGCTTTTTTTGATAGAGCCCTGTGCAATGGCTACAGGCGAGAAGGTCGTCTACCTTACTAGTTTTGGTGCGATACTTAGGAATCAAACATCCGGATTTGTTTTCAAGAACAGCAACGTTATGCATGTAATCACCCTCATCTTGTAGTCTGATCCATGCTCGACGTCTCTGCTTGGTCCCTTTTTTCATCGACAAAATTTTAGCAACGTCTGCCTCATCTGCATGGACATCTTGTAAGTGCGTGCTCATTTTCAAGACAAGCTTGCCACACAATTTGCATGCATGTTTCTTGTCCCATTTGTACTTTCCTTTCCCTCTCTGCGACACGTGCACACCTGTTTCTTCTGTGAGTGCTCTTTCCCCACTCTTTCCAGCATCATGTTCCTCCTGCCTATCCACATTCTCATTGCCACCCCCTAAAGCACACTGCACCTTGCTGGTACTAGCGTCACCAACACCTGGCCACCCCAAACCTGCCACTTTGATGAAATCTAACATAGTCGATACAATACTGTCTATGTCCGAGATCCCAGCAATTGATGCCGATACACCCTCTGAATCCGGTGAGCTCGAGCCAGGAACAAACTCCTCGTCATCACTGCCCTCGTATTGCGATGCGCTGGCACTGCTCTCAGTCTCGGGTCCATCCCAGGCGCCATTTGCCAACTGGAGAAAGAAAGAAAGAAAGATTAAAACCAAAGCTGCATTAGAAACAGAAACAGCCCAATTTTGGTTTAAAGGGGCCTTGCACAAGAATAAAAAGAGTAATCCCGTGTATGACCGATTTACATATATGTGTGACCTCGGTGACGAGGGCTGGCTTCTGCAGCAGTCAAAATCCACGTTTTCTGAAAATGCAAGCAGTTTTCACACATTTGTCAACCCTGCGTGACCCTTTGAGAGAGGTCACTCAAATTGGCATGTTTAAAAAGGTCTTGCCACAAAGTATCCTTGGGCCAAGCTTGAAGAATGTGGCTTGAATAGTCTCCGAGAAAATGCCACCGTTAACTCATTCTACCCCCAAACACACCACAGCAGGATAACAGGGGTGGGATTCTAGTAAGAAAGAAAACGCGGAAAATCAAACGACATTGGTTGGGGGGGGGGGGGGGGGGGGGAGGGGGTTGTTCATGTCCTTCGTTTTCAGCGGCCGAAAAATTTAAACGACAGGGGGGGGGGGGGGGGGGGGGGATAGGCACGCGTGTCCACCGTTCGCCAAAGTATCCAAAAACCGACAGGGGGAGCGAGACCAAACACACCCGAAAATGGACTTTGTTATGACACTCCTGATCTGCAGTATAAAAATGGAATGTGCGTACCAGTTTATGTTCAGATGCACACTAAACGGCACTCTGTCTTGGACAATATCCTTTTTCACCGCCATTTTCCACTGCGACCTAAAGCTACCGGAAGTGTCGGGCGATAGTGAACCAAACTACATGCAAATCCAACCCATTTGAGATTTTTTTTGCCATTTAAGAAGATTTTTTTTTTCCTCGTCTTTTTCGTTGTTATTAGACGCGGAAAATAAATATGCTTCAGCGGAATTGTGAAAGAATTTCCACGGAAATCCGCGGAAACGCGGAAGAATCCCACCCTGGGATAAGATCGACCATGATAGTTCAAAGGTGATGCCAGAATAGCTTGGCGCCTACGGGCGCCAAGCTATTCTGGCATCACCCTTGAGCTATCATGGTCGATCTGTGTCCTGCGCTGCAATGCGGTCTTGAGAGGACAGGGGCAAAATTTAAGGATTTTGGTGTTGGGGTAGAATGAGTTAAAGTTTACCATGGACGACGGACGGACGACCAGTGGCCCAGAACATAAACTCACTTTTGCTTCGCACGCACGCCAGCCAATAAAATGAAGATGATCATAGAATCACTTTACTTACCAGTTTGTAATTGGGAGCATTCCGCTGCCGTCCATGCACCCTCCTACCAGACGCACCCTCTGTGGCAGAGGCTGGGGGGCCATGATTCTGCAGCATAGATCCCGATGGGTTTGGACATCCTGCTGCCATCCGGCGCTGGGTGTGTGCCAGAAAGTCCTGAGCCGGTGTGACCAAAATGGTGTTGCTGAGAACATGTCCAATACAACCATGTAAACCAACTGACATTTTGAATCAGATTGATTGTACATTGCTTAACGTCCCGACAGCCACTAGGCTTTCTCAGAACGTGCCTGCACTGCTTGTGAAAAAAACCCACCTAAACAGAACATTGCCATGTATGTCGTCTGCCGGTCAAATACGTTAACTCATTCTACCCCAACACCAAAATCCTTAAATTTTGCCCCTGTCCTCTCAAGACTGCATTGCAGTGCAGGGCACAGATCGACCATGATAGTTCAAGGGAGATGCCAGAATAGCTTGGCGCCCGTAGGCGCCAAGCTATTCTGGCATCACCCTTGAACTATCATGGTGGATCCTTATCCTGCCGTGGTGTGTCTGGGGTAGAATGAGTTAAATAAACCTAACACATGGGGCCAAGACATAAAGCTAAGACCATTTAGCAACACACATCCAATATCAAGAGCTACAGGCAGTGCAGACAGTAGGGAGAGTTTTAAAAAGGCAAATTTATACAGGTGAATGGACAAAGGGTAGACAGAAACACATGCATGCCCCAGAATTGAGAGAAAAACCCACCCTGTGGGGCTGACCAGGGTGACCCTGAGAACTAAAAACTGGCAATACAGTAAAAAGCGATACTTCAGTTGCACATTCCTAAAGACCTGTTTGTGGACGTTCGTTCTTCGAATCGCGAGGCAGTTTTGCGAACGAGGATTGAAATCTGGCGCCATTTTTGTTTTTAAAAAAAAAAGTCAACTGATACTGTGCATGCATGTGGCAAGTTAACAAGTCAGAAAAAAAAGAAAGAAGAAACAAAATCGCGTGGCAGATTGACCTTGTAATGGGGTTATTGAACGAATTCCTTTCATTGAAGAAGAAAGCTTTTGTTAAAATCGTGGGGTTCTATTATCATTTACTACAAGACTCAACGGTCAGGCCCGGAGCGGCCGAGAGGCCAAAGACACGTTTGAAAGCAGACGCCTTATTTTTCTGGGCCAAACGGGTACGGGGATTGGAGGCATCTCTCAGTTAAATAACTGCACTGAACAAGTACATTTGGGCGTGCTCTTAACTAAGAAATATTGCATAAAGTACCTCTGCAAATGCGAGAGAATGACCGGTGCGTCCGTTGGAGACGAAAGACGTTTAAGCAAGGGAAGCAACTCCGTTCATCGGTGTTGGACCAATCAAATTGATCTGAAAACACTCCGGCCGCTTCCGTGTCCACACACAGGCCCAGGGCATCCCTGAAACACAACGATGAAGTAAATCTGTTAAAATGGGCACATCGTATTTTGATATTTTTTTCTGAATTTTGAATGAAAGATAATACAGAAACAACCCTCAGAAAAAATGGGTGTCTGATCTGGCCACCCAGAATTTTACACAGACCCAGATTGCATAAGGATGGTAAAGAAAGTAACCCATTTTAGTCATTTGGTGTACACACACACACACACACACACACACACACACACACACACACACACACACACACACACACACACAGGTCTACATACATACGCACATACGGCGCTTCGCGCCAAATGTACGTTCAGCAACGAGGTCAGTTAGCATAACCATACATGACGTCATTTTTATCTTGTTACTTCAGGTGTCAGAGGTTTAAGGTTGTAAAACACACCTCTTTCGCGCATCTTTTCTGCGCATTTAGATACCGCTATCTTGCGTCTGGCGTGACCTGAGACTAGAGGTCACCGAAAAAAACCGCCGTACGGCAAGTCATATTGCAAACAAGCTCAATTTATCGATAATTGACAAAAGATATATACTGTCTGAAATAGGTGTGTAAGCTGACTGTTTCTATGCATAAAATGTTGTGTTTCCTCAGAAATAAGATACTTTTGCATAAGTTGCGACAAGTCATCGAGCGTCAGTGGTAACCCATAACCATTTCTCAGAAGAAGAAAAAAAAAAAATGAACGGGCCAACCGAACGGGAGCCAGGAAAACAACAAAATCTCTTCAGACATCAGCAAGGAAAAGGTAAACTAAAGTAGAAAAAGTGGTTGGTGGTGTATCTGACTGGTTTTCCAACTCTTTCAAAAAAAAAAAAAGTTTTATGCACCGACGTGAGATGTCACCCCAATAGCTAACTGTCCTTTTATGCATGGAAATTTACAGCCTACCTGTGGGTTGATAGGGGCATGCATTCCATGTATGTCAGTCACCACCTAGAAGTAGAACATTTCCATACATTCTCAGAGAGCCTTTACTAATACGGTGGAAGGAATGTAGTCCACATTGTAGTGATATTAAACCAGTGCCAGTGTTTATTATTTAGGAAAACGTACTGTGTGTGGTAAAAAGTCCTGCTAAGGGAGAATTTTGCATTACTAACTCAGTAACTGCTTTCAGTACTTAGTAACTTAGTTTTCTCATCCATTCTCTGTCTTATGAAGGCTATATTACAGATTAGGAGATAGGTCCAGCATTTTTTTAGTTCAAGGATGGTGCCAGAATTGCTTGGCGGATAATACGCCAATCTATTCTGGCACCACCCTTGAACTATCATAGTCACATTTATTTCAAGCAGTGGGTGTATCAGGATTAAAAGGGTTACCTAGTAAAACGCTACTATCACTGAAACCCTAATATTTGTTGACTACCATTTTGGATGACCGTAGAATGTGTGAAAAATACAAATTTGACTAGTACAAAAGCAAGCCTTTATGTTGAGACTCGTGACACGTATTTCAGCTACCTTTTGGAAAGGTCACACAGGTTGTGAATCAGTTATGTGCATGAGGCGTACAGACGTGACTTTGCCATTGATGTTTGTTCTTTGCGGTTTACACAGTTTTTGTCGCATTTATTTTGAAAGTAATAATCTGCCCCTGCATTTAGTTCACGCAAAGTGAAATTGTCATGCTGCCGAACAACACAGTAATAATCATGTATTTCATTTCAGGCTAATACTGCTGTTGACCTCTCGCTGTGGAGTCTCAGTACTTTAACCCAGAGTACATACTTGCAAACAAGCGCAGAAGTATGACACCTACACCAGCTGACCAAGGTCACACTCACAGCTTAAGTGAAGTGAGGGAAGGTGACACGTATTCTTCTGGACTCAAGGTAAATCATACCAGTAGATCTGTGATGAGAATCAGGTGCAGAACACAACACAACTATGGTGTGAATGAACACATCATACTGTAATGCCTTCTTTCATTGGCTCATGTGCGAAGCAAGTGTAAGGCTATGTTCTGGGCCATTGGTCATCCATGGTAAATTTTAATGTTGACATTTTCTCGGAGACTATTCAAACCACAGTCTTCAAACGTAGCCAAAGGATACTTTGTGGCAAGACCTTTCTTACTCTTAGCCTACCAGTTTGAGTTCAGGCCAAGGGTCATATGAAATCAAGAAATAGGTAAAAAAAAAAAAGCCATATTTTGACAAAAGATATTTTTTCTCAAATACTATTCACAACTGTACATAAGCCAGCCCTTTACTTATGCTTCGACTCATGGCACTTAAATTTCAGTCACCTGTTGGAAAGGTCACACAGTTCAGATTAAGAAAATGATCAGTTTTAAATGCACACGAGCGATCCAGGCTTCACCATTGTTGTTTGTGGTGTTCACAGTTTATTTCACATTAGTTTGAAGGTAGTAATGTGTAAACTAAATGTAGGGACGAATTGGGTGGGTGGGGGAGGGGGACTCCCCCCACCGGCCCCGAATTGTTTATAATGCTATAACAAAGTCCCTGTTTGTGGAGTTTTGAACCGACCCACCCTGAAATAAGATCAGAAGTGAAATTGCCATGCTGCTGAATAACACGATAATAAACAGGTATTTCATTTCAGGTCAGTGCTGCTGTTGACGTCTCACTGCAGAGTCACGCCCAGAGGGTATACTTGCAAACAAGCACAGAAGTATGACGTCTACACCAAGAAGAGGCAAGAGCTAGTCAGGTCATGTTGCTCAAAGGAGAAGGCCACAGCTAAAAGCAGGCAATTCCAGTTCCAGCGGATCAACTAAAGTGAGAGAAGGTGACACTTATTGTCCTGGACTCGAGGTAAAGCATACCGATTGATTTGTAAATAGAATCAGATTCATAATAAAACACAACTGGTTGGAATAAACACATCACACTGTAATGCTTTCTTTCATTTTGAAGATAGTGTAGTACTAGTACCAGCATTCTCAACAACACCGAATGCTAAAATCAACTGCTGTCAACAAGTGGCACCATATTGCATTTGATTTGAAAACTAGAGGGTTGGGCAAGTCTGCAAATACTGTCGTTTTCTTTAATAAGCACTTAGTGCATACAAAAGGACTACAAAACTCTGAATACTACCCATTTGGTCCAGTGTGTGCTGTTGCTAAACAGCAATGCGTTGTGTCCTGTTTGAAACAATTTCTGCAAGTTACACTTTGAATATTGATGCTGATTCTAGATATATGAACTTGTACACAGATATACCTAAACTGTGTTCTTCCTGTAATGGTGCGAACACAGATAATCACACAGGCCGCGAAGACTTGTGATGGAGGAATCTAACAAAGTCGGGGGGACATTTGTTTTCTTTATTCCACCTAAAAGCAGCGTCTACAAAAAAAAAGAAAAAAAGAATGACCAACATTAAATTGCATGACATTGAAGTAACAATAGTACACAGCATGAAAATACCTAATCACATCAACCTACAACAAAAAGGTTACAAAATCAACTTTTTTATATGTACATAAAATCTGCTCACTCTCCACGTGCTCCATAAATACACCTCAAAATGAACCAAGAGTAAGGCCACAACACATCAACACCCTCCGACGGCCAACATTTAACCCATCTCTACATTACACAGGAACAGAGCTGAAAAACAATACAGCACAATGACCAACACCTACAGCTACTGAAAACACACCAACAAGTAGACATCACGAATCTTTGTTACAACACAAATCAGCATCTCCACAGTCATACATCAATAGTACAGCAGTCAACACAACAAAGACACACCATGGTCAGACACACAACAGCCCAAATTAGTAACAACACAATGCAAATGGAGGGGGAGGGGGGATGTACACACTGAAGACAAAGAGCAAATAAAATACTTCCAATACATCAACCAAATGCCACACGTTTGCTTCAGTATATCTAGCAGTGTGCTACCACTTCCCAATTACTCAGCCTAGCTACACTCCAAAACATAGGCTTCAAGAAAGCACATCACTGCCTCATACACTTCAAGCAAACAAAGGAATCGCCAACCCAACACTGATCTCTACAGCAATAGATTATAATCAGTGAGGAAGCCATCAATATTTACAGATTCATTATTAAACTAACACAAAATAATGCACCAATCATAATCAAAACTCGTGGGATATTTACAGAGGCAAAGCAATCAGTTCCCAAGTCTTCAGTCCGGTGACAGTACTTCAGTCTCTCTCATTTAACCCAAACAAACAAACAAAAAAAAAAACAAAAAAAAAAGGCTTGCTAAAATGAAGGTTCAAAACTACCATTGGTCATCAAGTAATCTGATTGGTTAAACTAATTATAAGCAGTGCCCCCTGTTGACCCTTAAGCTAATTACCAGATGTCAAGGGGAAACAATCTAGCAGTAATTGCACGAGTTGTTTCTCTTAGACAGACAGTAACTTAGACTAGCGCGGCACAGTACCATGAATGCTTATAAAACGCCAAAAAATAAGTAAATGATACATGAATAAACAAACACATTGACCAAAAGACTACATCATCACATTCCGATGACGTAATTAATTTATTTGCCATTCGCGATTTATATCGTTATCACGCCCTGTAAACGGGGCTCAGAAAAAAATACTTTTGAAAATCGACGTTGCTAAACTACATGCCTCAGCTCAAATTGCTCTAGATCGGATCACTGCGCTCGAAAACGCGCTCCACCCCACCAAGTAGAAGTCCTCCGAGAGTTCCTTTCGATACCATACCAATTATCGGTCTGGTTTACTATAATCTCTCACGTCATTTCAAGTCTGCCCAACGCCCGCCGCCGTCCTCCACACCTCCGTTCCGGAGGCGATCGACTGTGTGTGTGCCCTTGGCTCTGTTACTGGAAATGCTTTCTCAGGTTTCTCACCACTTCTCATTCGTAGCCCCTGTGTGTCCTCTGCCTTGCTATCGAGAGTGTACCCTCATCATGTCCTAACTGCACGTATAAAGTGTGTAAGTCGACTCAATTCCCACTCTATTGGTAGAGGCGGTTCTGTTCCAGTGAGCGAAGGGTCTTTAAGCCGATGTCAGCCTCATGTGAACCCCGCACTGCTGTGCGTGAGCCAAATGAGGCTGACGTCGGCCAAAGGAACCTTTGCTGACTGTTCTGCATGAACTCAATGTGCTGTTTTATTTTTAGCTCCAGTGTCAAACGTTCCAGTGACCATAGCGCCAGGACCGTCGATTTCTCAACTTCATTCTTCTACAGCTCAAACAGCTTCCACCGAGCTCATTTCAACCACGTCTAACCACAACTACATCGCCACAGTCGTCGCTGTTGTTGTCATCATCATTGGCGTGTCTGTCAGTGTCAGCATCACTGTCTGTTGCGTAAAGAGGGGTACACCATTTGCTTGTTTGTGTTCATGTTCATTCAGACGGTCGATCGTTCTGTATTTGGTTGACTGTTCGGGTAGATAGTTGGTTGGTTGGATGGTTGACTACTTGATTGGATGGTTGATTCATTGCGTGGTTGGTTGGTTGATTCATTGCGTGATTGGTTGGTTGCCTGATTGGTTGGTTTTGTTGGACAGTTGTCCGATTGGGTTTTCTTTCGGTTGGTTTTCTGTCTGTGGGTGGGATGACTGTGTACACTTTAGCCAGTCAATACTCGAAAGCAAACTTGAAGAGAAAACGCGTTAGTCTTGATCCTCACAAGGTCTACAATAATAGTGTGACCGTCGACAAACTAGCCATCGTAAAAAAAAAGCTAAATGAATAAAATATAACGTACGTTCTGTGTGTGGTGTCTGTGAGTTTGGACCTTACGACTGCACGTATACTTAACTCACTCAAGGTCCCCCGTACCAATAGCTGCGAACGTGTCGTATAGCGTTGTCGTCGGCAATTCTATACGACACTTTCGCAGCTACTGATGCGATACGTGTTAAAGAAATGAGAAGTAATGGTGTATGCTGTAGGGAGGGGGTGTGGGGAAGAGAGTGACAAACAGTAAACTTCGGATATATCAAATCGCCAGGGGATCCAATTTTTTCATGTCGTTATATCCGGGTTTTGTTATAAAAGGCGAAATTTACGTAAAAAGTGTGCTGTGGGACATCCGAAAGGGTGTTATATCCGACTATCGCTACACCCGACCCATAGGGCCCTGACGAGTGGTGCTTTGACTAAGTGCAAATCCGCTGGGCCACAGCGTGCGCGCCACAGCGCCACTAGCTCAAGTCAGAATACATAGGGCCGGCCTGACGAGTGATGTTTTGACTAAATGCAAATCCGCTGCGCCACTAGCTCAAGTCAGAATACAAGGGAGGAAACGAACGCAGCGATGCAATGTGATTCCACAGCAGTTTTCAATCCTCAAAGCAACCATCTGCCTAAAACCTCAAACTGTACAAACTAACAGCCATGTCCGCCGTTCAAACTGATAGTTTAGTATCAATACTTTTTGTACAGTCAAGCATCATTTTAGAAGACGTTCATATTAGCTTTTAGATGTGGCCGGAAATACGTTGCATGCTAAGTTTTCATTGGTTTATGTAAATTAGCATATCAAATGAAATTAAAACAACTGTGCATTTTATTGTTGACTTGAACGTGCACGCAGCAATCGCTTTAGGTGCGTATTTCTCCAAGCCCGAAAAGCTCTACTTTAATGGAGTCTGGTTTAAACACTGGTCAGTTGTCAATATCTTTTCGTGTAATGCGCTTCGACTTTAGAGTAAACACGGCAGAAAACAATGTATGCGCAGCAATGCAGATTGACCTCTTTCATGACACTCTACTAAAGGGTTTAACGTTGAACTCTATATGTTGAGAAAGAGGTACGGGATACTTCCGGCCACAGCTAGAATTTCGCGCGTGCCTTTTGTTTCCTCACTTGTATTCTGACTTGAGCTATTGCCGCGGTGGCGCAGAGGATCTTCATTTAGTCAAATCACCACTCGTCAGGCCCCTATGGACCGACCTTCTTATAAAACAAGCAGACTGCAGATGAAAGCGTGACATGACGAGACGATGATCAAAAGCGATGCGAGGACATCAGCGACAAACAGTCAGAACATAACTTCCCCCTCACCCCCACCAACCCCCGCCCACCTCCCCCCCCCCCCCCCCCCCGCCCCGAACGAAATCAGCGAGAGCTGGAAGTCCGTGCCTTTAAAAATAGCACTGGCACTAGCAGATGAAAGCGTCTCCTGAAGTGATGTAAAAGATCGTTGCTGTCAATTACTGAATGCAACATTATCAGAATATTGTGCAGGTCCTTGTCATTTTGCAGCTAATGGAAACAACATCCCACCAGCACAAATGATGACACAAGGTCTTGCAGAAGAGGCATTTCACTGGCCCCACCGCAAGGACACCGATAGTCGATCCAGCGCCGAGTCTGCCCAAAGCCACACATATGAGGAGATTCCGGACTCACCTAAGCCACTTAACCCGAGTAAGGATGTTGTGAGTCTTTTTAGAGATAAATACCGGGACACACAGGCAGATTCAGATAATTGGCGCAGGCCTGCCAAGTAGAACGCACCTTCTGTATTGTTATTTTTAAATGGGCACGAACAAGAAGAACAAAAGTAAATAGTTGGCAATGTCCCCGTTACAAATGTTCTTGATATGTCGACTAATGCTGCAGAAAATGACAACGTGTGCATTCCTAAAACAAACGACGTTTCTACTCTTTATCTCCTACTCTACCTGGGAGAGGTCTCCCGACGTACACAAGGGCCAGTAGAAAACCTCGTCAACCCATTCAGCCCTGACGCACTACAGCAGGAGATTGATAGACCATGATAATTCAAGGGAAGTGCCAGATTAGTTGCAGGAGATGGATCGACCATGATAATTCAAGGGCAGTGCCAGATTAGCTTGGCGCCGACAGGTGCATATTCGTTAGATGACGCCTCCAAAATTTGGGAAATACGGCCGTCGGGCTGAATGGGTTAAGTATGCCTGCTGACGTGACTCGTAAAAAGATGGGTAGAGTCAATAGTTGAGTCAAGACACCCCGTTGTGTAGATGAATTTTCGCGAAAAGATGATTACTGCATGACTGAACGAAAACACGAACGAGTGAATTCACCTTACCCCCAATCAGCCCTGACGCACTACAGCAGGAGATAGGTCGACCATGATAATTCAAGGGTAGTGCCAGATTAGCTTGACGCCTGCCGGCGCCAAGCTACTCTGGCACTGCCCTTGAATTATCACGGTCGATCCATCTCCTGCAACTGGTGCATTGTGGTTAGATGACGCCTCCAAAATTTGGGAAATACGGCCGTCGGGCTGAATGGGTTAACGCGAACAACCATAGGGCTGTTCGCGTTAGAGATCAGCGACTCGTTCCTTCTTTTGTTCATTCGTTATTTTATTTAATGAGTCAGTCAGTTAGTCAGTCAGTCAGTCAGCCAGCAGTCAGTCAGGTAGCAGTCAGTCATTTATTCATTCCTGTTTTAGTGTGTGCAGTTGGTCTCCTCAAACCCGCCAGACGTACCAGACACTGCCAATCACCTCTCGACGTCCCGGCCAACTATCTCAGCCCCGTCCCGCTGCAAGCGAAGGTCCCTCAGTCTGCACAACTGTCAGAGATTGTACCTAGTCCACAACCACCTGGCAACCAGCAGCCTCTGCAAGGCCGTAGCAGCAATTCGCTCAGCGCTCCTAAAGTTCGTGGTATGTTTTAAAATCATGCAGCTGCAGAAACGGACGAAATGTCAGCTCCTTGAATAAACGACGTTTTTGCTGTTTTTACTACGCTACGTGGCAGAGATCCCCTTTATGCATAAGAGTCAACTGTAAATGTCGGTTACGTGTGCCTGCTCACATAGATTGTAAAAAGAAGGGTGAAAAAGACTTTGTTCAAGATCAAATTGAGTACCCGGTTAACTCACTGTACCCTCAAGACCGAAATCACTTAATTTTGCGGTTGTCCTCTGAAGATTGCATTGCAGTGCAGGACACCGATCGACCATGATAGTTCAACGGTGATGCCAGAATAGCTTGACGCCCATAGGCGCCAAGCTATTCTGGCATCACCCTTGAACTATCATGGTCGATCCTCATCTTGCTGTGGTGTGTCTGGGGTAGGTTGAGTTAACAGGCGATTTTTAGCGAGCAGCGCCACCCATAGAGCAGCTGTTTCTTCCTGTGATCAGTCAGTTGTGTATTCAGGCATTATTGTGTTTAGGTGGACTACCTATACCCAGCATAAGACATGGTGACGCACCTCGCGACGTCCCGGACGACTATCTCAACCCTGTCCCGCCACAAGCGATAGCCGTCCCTCCGTCTGCACAACAGTCAGAGACTATACGAAATCCTCACTCTCTTGGCAACCAGCAGTTACTGCAAGACAGCACCACCGTTCCTAGTGTGTGTGGTATGTTTTACAATAATGAAGCAGGACCGGACTTAAAACTTATTGTACCCCAAGACCGAAATCCCCAAATTTTGCCGTTGTCCTCTGACTAGAAGACTGCATTGTACAAGGACACAAATAGATCAAGGGTGATGCAAGAATAGCTATTTTTGGCAACACCCTTGAACTATCATGGTCGATCCTTGTCTTGCTGTGGTGTGTCTGGGGTAGAATGGGTTAAGTGTGAATAAAATGAACAATATTTCTGCTCCTTTTCTCCTAAGCTACGTGGGAGAATTCCGCCAATGTGCACACGGGCGAATAATTAACGTATGTTGCGTGTGCCTATTGACATATATTGAGAAAAGAAGGATAGGAAAGACTTAGTTGAGACAAGAACACTTTGACCAGTCGAATTTTAGCCAGCAGAGCCCGCCATAGAGCAGATGTTGCTTTCTTCGGTACTCATTTGTTCATTCAATCATTCATTCATTGTTCATTTATTCATTCAGCCGGTCAGTCAGGCTGGTCAGTCAGTCAGTCGTTATTGTGTTTAGGTGGTCTAACTAGAGGCGAAGCACGTACCAGACCCCGCCAGGCACCTCGCGACGTCCCGGACGACTATCTCAACCCCTGTCCCGCTACAAGCGAAAGTCCCGCCGTCTGATCAAGTCAGAGACAGTGTCAAGTCCAAAAACACTTGGCAACCAGCAGCCACTGTACCAAGACTGCAGCAACAGCCCGCTCAACAAGACCAACAAGCATAAACACGCTGTTTCCTGATGCTGATGTTTGGACACTGGGAACAGAGATACCTGCTAGGCGGCTTTCTTCCTAACATTACTTGTGATCTTCTTTTATTTGTTTGGTCGCAGATTGTGTTTCTGAAACATTTGTTACTTCACTGCCAAAGAACTCGAACCATCAAGGTGACATGGGTACAAAGTGGAGTCAGCAAGGGGCATAGATCTTCTTGAGCCCCCGCGAATGTGGGGGTTTATGATGATCTATGTCTCTTGCAGCTGGACAGGCCCCTTTTCTCGGCATTGAACGTGGCTAAAACCGTGATGCCTAGATGCAGGAGCGAATCGATTATCTTTGGAAGAAAAAGGGCCGACAGGAAGAATGACACCAGATTGTTGCCTTGAGTGACATTTCTTTGTCCATACAGAAGAAGATCAGCCATGTATAGAAGTGAGAGAGAGAGAGAGAGAGAGAGAGAGAGAGAGAGAGAGAGAGAGAGAGAGAGAGAGAGAGAGAGAGAGAGAGAGAGAGAGAGAGAGAGAGAGAGAGAGAGAGAGAGAGAGAGAGAGAGAGAGAAATGAAATGAAATGAAATGAAACTTTATTTCTGAACGGAAGAAGCAGTTAGCACATGTGCCATTTTTCACTCTTGCCGTTGCTAATCTACAAAGGTACAACTCTGCTAAAGGTGCAAGGCTGCTGACATACAAAGGTGCGAAGCTACTAAGATACAAGTGCACATAATATAACAAGTCGTTCAAAAATGATGGTTAAGGCAAAATGGAGGGCACCAATTATGATTGCTAATAATGTGAATGGCCAAAAAAAAAAAGAGAAGAAGATATTCTTTAAAATTCCTTCTTTCATTGATATCAAACACGCGCGCGCGCTCTCGCCGCACACACACACACACACACACACACACACACACACACACACACACACACACACACACACACACACAACACACACAACACACACACACACACACACACAAACACACACACACATACACGCACACGTGCGCGCCGAGGTTAATATCAAGGCTTTAGGCGATGGGGAATGAGCTGTTAGATAGCAGGTACTCGAAGAGGCTTTCCTTGAAAGAGGGGAGTGAACCAGTGTGTGTTATGTGCGCTGGCAGTTTATTCCAAAACGAGGCGCCCGAGAATGAGAGGGTGGTTTTAAATAAATCTATCCTCGGGCGTGGTGTGATGAAGTTACGCCTTGATGTTGAATAGCTGAAGCTGCCTTGGTGAAGAGCTTACACAAGTATTCTGGGTTGGTTAGTTCGGGTTTAACGTCCACAGCACCGGGGTGATCATGGACGGCCCTGACGGGCGGGTTATGGGGGACAGGGAAATATATTGCCTATGGAGTACGACCTGAACACTGATCAACTCAGGCGCACTCCAACTGTGCCACTTTGATTTACCAGGACCTTTCAACGGACATGCTATTGAACAAATCCGTTTTTTTCCCCCTGGATTGTGAGTCCAGCTACCGGGACCGCCTGAGCTATTTCGGACTCTCGTATTCTGGGTGGATTTCATTCCAGATTTTATACTTGACTACCCCTTTGTTAAAGAGATGGTGCCTGTCGAGAGGAAGCATCTTTAGTTTTTCAAATTTTTGGTCAGTAGAAAGGGCTGGATCAGGCAGGATCTGCTTCACTGCCCTGCGATGCAAGGAGTTAAGCCTCTTCAACTGTATATCACCGCTGCCGTCCCATGTCGTGGAGGCATAATCGATGTGGGATTTGACATGGGCATTGTAAAATAGTTTGCGAGCGTCGATATCAATAAGATGTTTTAGCTTTGACAGCATAAAAACATTTCTGGACACAGTTTTACAGACAGCATTGATGTGAGATTGCCATCACATCTGGTTATCAACAATAACTTCAAGTAGGCGATGTTCAGTTACTTGTGTAATGGTGTGGTCTTGGATTTCCAGGCTAAGCGAAAGTGGCTTTAGCTGATGTTTCTGACGGGTTGCTATCGTCATAAATTCGGTTTTGGTGGGATTAAGGATCATTGCATTATTTTCACACCATTTGGAAATTTCGCTCAGTCCCTGTTGCAAACGACCATTTAAAGACTCAAGACACTTATCGGGGGTGTGGATTGTTGCGTCATCGGCAAACAAGTCACATGCAATTCTGTAATTCGTGAAATGTAGTGGCAGGTCATTGATAAATATGCAAAAGAGTAGAGGTCCCAGGACAGAGCCCTGGGACACTCCTCTTGTTACTAAACCACTTGAAGAGTAAGATCCATTGACCATCACGCGCTGCTGTCTGTCTGTCTGTAAGAAAGGAAGCGAAAAACGAGGTTGTTTTCAATGAATAAATAGATGCCTGAGAACTGGCGTCTGATGTATGAAAACAGTTACTTGAAAATGAACCATCCAGATATATACTGAGCTTGGAAAGGAGAATTTCATGATCTACCAGGTCGAAAGCTTTCCGAAAGTATATGAAAACAGCACCTGTAAATTCGCCTTGGTTCATTGAACTTAGCCACGCGTCTGTAAGTCGCGTTAAGGCTGTATGACAACTATGCTTCGGACGAAAACCTGAGAGAGAGAGAGAGAGAGAGAGAGAGAGAGAGAGAGAGAGAGAGAGAGAGAGAGAGAGAGAGAGAGAGAGAGAGAGAGAGAGAGAGAGAGAGAGAGAGAGAGAGAGAGAGAAAGAAAGAGAGAAAGAAAGAAAGAGAGAGAGAGAGAGAGAGAGAGAGAGAGAGAGAGAGAGAGAGAGAGAGAGAGAGAGATAGAGAGACGGACGGACGGACAGACAGACAGACAGACAGACAGAGTCAGAGAGAGGGAAAGACGGGAAACGGGTACTCCTTCTTGGAAATATTTACAAAGGAAACTTGAGATCGTACTCTCCGATTTCTGAAACATCAAACAAGTGGAAAGTGGGAGATAACAGCTCAGCACTTACGACAGTTTGAAGCACTTTTATCGAAATTTCTATGCGGGTTTTCTTTCCACCGAAACTGGGGTAGGAGGTAGATTGAAGGGGTGTGGGTTGGGGACGAAACCTCTGTTTCCTTTACTCCTCCCTCTATTTGCTATATGCATTTAATGTAAGATAACGATTATCAATTCCCACATTCCAGGCTACTAACTACGTACGAAGAATTTGTAAATAAAAGCACGTTTGCTCTTTTGCTTTGTTATAGTACCGGAGCACAACGAACACTACCTAACCGCAAGAGGCATATATCCTCATGAGCCCCAACGACTGCGGGGGCTCATGATGATGTATGACGCTTGCTGGCCGCATTTATGTTCGTCTCTCTCTGGCTAGCATGGCCAAGCAACACTAGCCGTAGACAATTATAAACACGGGCGTCGAAGGCTTTACCGGACAGGCAACAAACCCGTTCGATTAGAACACATTTTCCGTAGAAGTCCACTTTGACTGAGCCGTAGTAAAAACTGTGCTATTCACAGTGAAGTCTGGACAAACCTCACAGTGTCTTGTTCGTGTTTAACCCATGTCAGTCACCCCGAAGCGCCGCAGCAGCAGAAGTGTAGCTGGAATTCTGTAGTTAGTTAACCCATTCAGCCCTGTCGCACTACAGCAGGAGATGTATCGACCATGATAATTCAAGGGTAGTGCCAAATTAGCTTGGCGCCTGACGGCGCCAAGCTAATCTGGCACTACCCTTAAATTATCATGATCGACACATTTCCTGCTACACGTGCAGTCGTTAGATGACGCCTCTAAAATTTGGGAAATACGTGCGCCGGGCTGAATGACATGTTGTGTTGTTTTACACGGTTCCGAGTTTCGATTGTGTAGTGCTCTGAAGATTTATCCCAGCAGATTTTATTTTTATTTTTTATTTTTTATACGAAGTAAGTAATACGTTTTGCTTATTTGTATATTTTACTGGAGATGGTCTAGAAATATTCACAGCCGGCGTTTTTACAGGAATAAATCTATTTATTTCCTGGTTCCAGGTTTGAAGTAGCGGTGACAGTCCGTCAAGTTAGTCTCGCACGGTTGTGTTATTACAGTTAAGATGTTCTTATACATTCGAGGGGAATTTGTAGAGTGGCATACAGAGCCATGTACTTTTTATATGTGTGCCACCACTAGCCATTTTTATACCAACTATGAATATATCTTTCTTCGTAATCCTTGCTTTGATTATTTAACTCTTATTTTAATCAATCCAGACCAAAAAGGTGACTGCCAAGCGTGTAATATGCAAAGAAGTACCCAACGGAGAAAGAAACACGCTTAGAAAAGACGGGTACAACACAATTTATTAATATTTCGGGTAAATACCCTTTGTCAAAATAGACAAACAAACAAACATAGAGATTAGCCGCTACTTATCTTCAATGGCAGAAGGAATGTGGCAACTGAAGGAGGTGACGTAAAATAAAAGAAAAGAAAAGGAAGAACAAAAGTGCGAAAAAAGTAAAAATGACGTCAACGAAAAATCGCGTAAGAGAGAGACTCGGAAAGAACCTGAACACGAGAGACAAGAGTGTGTGCAAGCACGTGCAGGAGCGAGCGAAAGAAAAGGCGTGTAGATGAGGCCAGAGAAAGAGAGAGAGAGAGAGAGAGAGAGAGAGAGAGAGAGAGAGAGAGAGAGAGAGAGAGAGAGAGACGGAGAGAGAGAAAGAGAGAGAGAACGAATGGGGAGTACCCTTGGGCACGAAGTAGGCTGAGTGTCTAATACACAAAGCCTGCTAAACACCAACCCGAAGGCAAACTTTATATCACCTTCAAGTTGAGGACTACCTCGGGGAAAAACGGGAGGACCCCGGGAAAAAAACCCCAGCATTTAGCACGGTACACAACAAGTAATAAGTCATGAAAACAAAGCAAAGAATCAAAATCAGTAAGAGAATATTGGTATAAGGGGAGAGTAGGTAGTTGTGAAACCGTCTTCAAGGGTAACTCAAAAAATAAGGGAGAGAGAGAGAGAGAGAGAGAGAGAGAGAGAGAGAGAGAGAGAGAGAGAGAGAGAGAGAGAGAGAGAGAGGGAGGGAGATGGGGGCGGGGGGGGGGGGGAGGGGGGAAGGAGTAAGGAGGAAGGGGGAAAAAAAAAAAAAAAAAAAAAAAGGGAGGGGGGGGGGGGGGCGGAAGACAAACAGCCAGAGCCACCAACCCCATCCAACGGGCACCCACCAGCCCACAGAAAAACACACAGGTACGCAACAAGACGACCACATACATCCCCAAGGGATGCACACGATCGCCCCGCCCCAAAACCGCGTATCAAACCGTGAGCCGGAGACCCGGTGCCCGACAGGGAAGGGCAAGGGATCCAACTAAACGTTCGGCCAGCGCTGAGAAAGTCCCCAAGGGAAATGTACATATCAACCAGCGCCAACAGCACGTAACTGATTAGTGAGTAGTAAATCAGTGAGGTAAAGTAGCAGACACAAGCAAGGTAAACAATGTTAATCTTTCATATTCATCCCGAGTGGCGCCACAGTGCCCAGTTTATTAATCAGAAATTTTTCACGGTCTTTCCTGGCCCAGACATTACTGGCTTGCATAAGCCAGAGGCCTTTAACTCGAATGTCTGAGACGGAGTGGTCGGCCTGATTGAAATGTCGTCCGACCGGTCTGTTGTATTGGTACTTGACAGACTGAAGATGTTCTTTGAAACGGTCGTTGATGGTTCTTTCCGTCTCTCCAACATAGAGTTGGCCGCATTTAACACAGGAGATGACATAAATCACGTTGGTGGTTTGACACGTGAAGTATCTGTCTATGTTGAATTTGTAACGTGGACCATTGACCACGGTGGAAGGGCAAATAAAAGGACACGTCTTGCAATTAGGAACATTGCACGGAGTGGAGCCGGAGGCTCTGGTGGTATGACGAGGCTTGAGAGTAGAGCGAACAAGCATGTCCCGCAAATTAATATCCCTCTTGAAAGCTACCAACGGAGGTTCAGAAAAGATAGCAGCAGATTCTTGACTGGATGACAAAAGACCCCAGTTAGAAAGAAGGATTTTACGCACCGGATTGGTGTGGGGATGGTAGATCATGGTTACGATAGGTCTGTCACTATCAGCGGTAGGTTTAGTCTGCAGTGTACTCGCGCGACTAAGTTTTTGAACCGTTTGGAGAGATCCTTGAACAACAGTATGTGGGTAGTGTCTGTCGATGAAAAATCCAGCCATTTCTTTGGATTGAACATCAAAATCTGATTCTTCGGAACATATTCTTTTTAGCCGAAGAAACTGGGAATAAGGGATGCTGTTTTTAGTTTTGGGGTTGTGAGAAGATCGGTAGTCGAGGTAGGAATGTGAGTCGGTAGGTTTGTAATGTATTGAAGTTTTCAACATTCCGCAGTCAATCCTGATGTTCATGTCCAGAAAGTCGACTGAAGTAGCTGATATAGTGTAAGTGAACTTGATGGATGGGTGGAAGTCCTGCACGAAGTGAATGAAGTCTAAAAGTGCAGCTTGGGTCATGTGAGTAGCTCCTAAACCGTCATCGATGTAGCGTTTATACATCTCAGGGACAGGCCCAGTGTATTGCTGAAGAATCTGTTGCTCAAGGAAACCCATGAAAAGGCAAGCATAGCTGGGTCCCATTTTTGTGCCCATCGCTACGCCACTGCACTGAGCAAAGGTGACGCCATCAAAGGTGAAACTGTTAAGAGAGAGAACCAATTCAGCCAGACGTAGAAGTGTATGAGTAGGAGGTTGTTTATGACTTCTTTGGTTGAGGAAGTATGCAAGTGCATTGAGGCCGTCATTGTGCGGTATAACAGTATATAGTGAAGTGACATCAAGGGAAAACAACAGTTCAGGTTTGAAAAGTTGTTTCTGGTTGACTTGGTCTATGATCTCTAGAGCATGGTTGGTGTCTTTAATGTAGGTAGGTAGAGACTGGACAAAGGGTTGGAAGATGATGTCCAGGTATTCGGAGATGTGTTCAGTGGGACAGCTGCAAGCTGACACTATGGGGCGGCCGGGATTGTTGAGTTTGTGAATTTTTGGGAGAAGGTAAAAGTTAGGTTGCTTAGGCCGCTTTTTTATGAGGAGATTAGCTGTGGAAGGAAGCTCTCCTTTAAGAATCATCTCTTTGACTGTCTTAGAGATGCGCTTTTGATCAGCTTGGAGGGAGCATTCGTCAAGGTGTTGGTAGTGTTCTGGGTTCTCTAACTGTCTGTAAGCCTCTTTGATGTACAGACCTCTGTCCCATACAACGACGGCGCCACCTTTATCGGCTGGTTTAATTACGATGTCGCTTCTGTTACGAAGATTGTTGAGAGCGTCCAGTTCAGATTTAGTGAGATTAGAGTGAGGAATGGGTTTGAATTTGAGTTGTCCAATGTCAGACATGGTCTTCTTAATGTAGCATTCGAGTTCAGGAAGTTTACCATGAGGTGGTTCTCTTCGGACAGGAGTGTCAAAATGATCAACGAAGATGTCACCAACCTTCTGAGTTCTCGGTCGATGGCCCAGGACAGCCATCCATCTAAGAGACCTATAGAATTTCTGCAGATCTCTGATGAGTTCGTATTTGTTTATAGTAGGCTGCCTTGGAATAAACTTTAAACCTCTGGAGAGGACAGCTCTTTCATCGTGTGTCAGAGTTAAATCTTCAGGAATGCACTGTACTAGATTTCTGTGAGGTGTAGTAGTACCGACGAAGGCGCAGTGGAGGTGCGTAGTGGTTACAGCGTCAGACAAAGGACTAGAGGGGTCTTTTATCACAGTAAGCAACGGAGTGCAAGTGGCATCAACGTCATGTAAAACGGAAGTCGAAGGAGGGGTGCCTCTAACATCCAACGTGGGTGCGCAGGCGGCAACACCAATCTCTCCGTAAGCATCGGAGTTCACCTCTCCGGACGAAGGAAGAGAAGGGGCGGCGGCAACGTCCAACGTAGGCACGTGAACGGCAACACCATCCTGAAAACAGTCTTCAACTTTGGACAATGGCAGAGGACGGGCAGCTCGAACGACCAAAACAGGAGCGTGAGCAGCGCAACCATCCTGGGTAGAGTTATCGTCACTGGAAGAAGTATCACCCTCAACAGGCTCCGGCCCGGAGGAGGTCAAAGATGTGGCATCAAGGGCAGCTCCGTGGGTCAGCGTCAGCGCTGGGGCACAACCGTCCAGTCCAGAAAATGAAGCCGATGTGAGGATCACGGCACCAACACCAGAACCACAGTCAGCACCAAGCGTGGTAAGCGGATGGACAGTAGGCACAACCAAACGCCGGGTATCACATTGGGTAGGAAGAGGGACCGCTGAAGCAGAGTGTGTGCTGCGATTAGTGTTGAATTTGGATAGCTTATGATCTTTAGTTTTAGTGACATGGGCATGCACAAGAGTATTAAAATCATGCACAACAGATTTAATTAAGAAGACAGTATGAATATCACACAGCTGAATCAGCTGTCTCTTCAAGATAACAAGAGTGGAGTCAAGATCGGAGATCTTGTGATTTAATGACTGAATGTGACACGTCATTAACTTAAAGCTAGTTTTTTCAAGAATTGTGTTAGTCGCCTGCAAAAGAGAAGAATTATTCAGATCGGAAGGAGAATGTTTAAGCTGAAAACCAACAGGAATAATACGAAGGCGAATACATTTTTTGAGAAAAGCGAGATGACTGGAGCATTTAGTTTTAGAAAAAATAGTTTTAGCATAAGAAAAGGACAAAAAGAAAAGAATCGGTGGTAAAAAAGCAAAACGTGAAACCAAACGTGAATGCAAGCCAGTGAAAAAAGCTGACGAAGGCATGCTAGTACAAGCACAACGAGACAAACATGGAGATGCAGTCAAAGAGAAATAATCAATCCAGACCAAAAAGGTGACTGCCAAGCGTGTAATATGCAAAGAAGTACGTACCCAACGGAGAAAGAAACACGCTTAGAAAAGACGGGTACAACACAATTTATTAATATTTCGGGTAAATACCCTTTGTCAAAATAGACAAACAAACAAACATAGAGATTAGCCGCTACTTATCTTCAATGGCAGAAGGAATGTGGCAACTGAAGGAGGTGACGTAAAATAAAAGAAAAGAAAAGGAAGAACAAAAGTGCGAAAAAAGTAAAAATGACGTCAACGAAAAATCGCGTAAGAGAGAGACTCGGAAAGAACCTGAACACGAGAGACAAGAGTGTGTGCAAGCACGTGCAGGAGCGAGCGAAAGAAAAGGCGTGTAGATGAGGCCAGAGAAAGAGAGAGAGAGAGAGAGAGAGAGAGAGAGAGAGAGAGAGAGAGAGAGAGAGAGAGAGAGAGAGAGAGAGAGACGGAGAGAGAGAAAGAGAGAGAGAACGAATGGGGAGTACCCTTGGGCACGAAGTAGGCTGAGTGTCTAATACACAAAGCCTGCTAAACACCAACCCGAAGGCAAACTTTATATCACCTTCAAGTTGAGGACTACCTCGGGGAAAAACGGGAGGACCCCGGGAAAAAAACCCCAGCATTTAGCACGGTACACAACAAGTAATAAGTCATGAAAACAAAGCAAAGAATCAAAATCAGTAAGAGAATATTGGTATAAGGGGAGAGTAGGTAGTTGTGAAACCGTCTCTCTCTCTCTCTCTCTCTCTCTCTCTCTCTCTCTCTCTCTCTCTCTCTCTCTCTCTCTCTCTCTCCCCCTTATTTTTTGAGTTACCCTTGAAGACGGTTTCACAACTACCTACTCTCCCCTTATACCAATATTCTCTTACTGATTTTGATTCTTTGCTTTGTTTTCATGACTTATTACTTGTTGTGTACCGTGCTAAATGCTGGGGTTTTTTTCCCGGGGTCCTCCCGTTTTTCCCCGAGGTAGTCCTCAACTTGAAGGTGATATAAAGTTTGCCTTCGGGTTGGTGTTTAGCAGGCTTTGTGTATTAGACACTCAGCCTACTTCGTGCCCAAGGGTACTCCCCATTCGTTCTCTCTCTCTTTCTCTCTCTCCGTCTCTCTCTCTCTCTCTCTCTCTCTCTCTCTCTCTCTCTCTCTCTCTCTCTCTCTCTCTCTCTCTCTCTCTCTCTCTCTCTCTCTCTCTCTCTCTCTCTCTCTTTCTCTGGCCTCATCTACACGCCTTTTCTTTCGCTCGCTCCTGCACGTGCTTGCACACACTCTTGTCTCTCGTGTTCAGGTTCTTTCCGAGTCTCTCTCTTACGCGATTTTTCGTTGACGTCATTTTTACTTTTTTCGCACTTTTGTTCTTCCTTTTCTTTTCTTTTATTTTACGTCACCTCCTTCAGTTGCCACATTCCTTCTGCCATTGAAGATAAGTAGCGGCTAATCTCTATGTTTGTTTGTTTGTCTATTTTGACAAAGGGTATTTACCCGAAATATTAATAAATTGTGTTGTACCCGTCTTTTCTAAGCGTGTTTCTTTCTCCGTTGGGTACTTCTTAACTCTTATTTTGATGTTTGTACACTTTGATTATGCTGATCTTTTTGAATAAGTATATCGAATTTTCGCCTGACCCTTAGTTGTTGATATCGAGAGACGACTGCGTGTCTGAGAATAACAGCGTGTTTGTGAGCGTGCCTTGTTTATGAATCGTTGACGTTTATCTAAGTGTGTGCGGCGGAGTGTGAGATGTGAGTGTGTGAATGTGAAGCTCCGGCGCAGCATCCCGCGACCGGAAACTGTAACACTTGCAGCAGTATTATTTATTTTTCACGGACGCTGTTGAATCAAAGTTTACAATGACGTTTAAAATGTAACGTTCGCTGATTTGCGAATCCTAGAGCCGGCATTATATGTACACGAAACAACAGTAGCGTGCAGACCGCACTGGTCACTATATTAACCCTTTTAGCCCCAAGACCCTACCGCAGAAGATGGATAGACCGTGATAATTCAAGGGTAGTGCCAGATTAGCTTGGCGCTTTTAGGCGTTAAGCTAATCTGGCACTACCCTTGCATTATCACGGTGATCTATTTCCTGCAACTGGTGCATAGTTGTCAAGTGACAACTCCAAAATGGGGGCTTGGGGTTAAGCTCTTGAACTCAGACCAAGTGCCTGCACGCACGTTTGCAAACACACATACACACACACACACACACACACACACACACACACACACGTATCGTATATATACAAACATCGCGCACAAACACAAATAAATACACACACTCGCACACGCACACTACATACAGAGAGAGAGAGAGAGAGAGAGAGAGAGAGAGAGAGAGAGAGAGAGAGAGAGAAATGAAATGAAATGAAATGAAACTTTATTGAAATGAAACTTTATTTCTGAACGGAAGAAGCAGTTAGCACATGTGCCATTTTTCACGCTTGCCGTTGCTAAACTACAAAGGTATAAATCTGCTAATGGTACAAAGCTACTAAGATACAAAAGTACAAAGCTACTAACATGAAAGTGCACATAATATAACAAGTCGTTCAAAAAGAGATGGATAAGGCAAAATGGAGGGCACCAATTATGATTACTAACAATGTGAACGAAGGAAAAAAAAAAAAAAAAAAAAAGATAGTCTTTAAAATTCCTTTTTTCACTGAAATCAAACACGCGCGCACGCTCGCGCCGCATGCTCACACACACACACACACACACACACACACACACACACACACACACACACACACACACACACACACACACACACACACACACGCACGCACGCGCGCGCGCACACACACCCATATACACGCACGTGCGCGCGGAGGTTAATATCAAGGCTTTAGGCGATGGAGATACCCGAACCAGTGAATGAGCTGTTAGATAGCAGGTACTTGAAGAGGCTTTCCTTGAAAGAGGGGAGTGAACCAGTGTGTGTTATGTGCGCTGGCAGTTTATTCCAAAACGAGGCGCCCGAGAAAGCAAGGGTAGTTTTAAATAAATCTATCCTCGGGCGTGGTGTGACGAAGTTTCGCCTTGATGTTGAATAGCCTGAAGCTACCTTGGTGAAGAGATTACATAAGTATTCTGGGTGGATTTCATTCCAGATTTTATACATGACTACCCCTTTGTTAAAGAGATGGTGCTTGTCAAGAGGAAGCATTTTTAGTTTTTCAAATTTTTGGTCAGTAGAAAGAGCTGGATCAGGCAGGATCTGCTTCACTGCCCTGCGATGCAAGGAGTTAAGCCTCTTCATGTGTATGTCACCACTGCCGTCCCATGTCGTGGAGGCATAATCGATGTGGGATTTGACATGGGCATTGTAAAATAGTTTGCAAGTGTCGACATCAATAAAATATTTTAGCTTAGACAGCATAAACACATTTCTAGACACAGTTTTACAGACACCATTGATGTGAGATTGCCATTTCATCTGGTTATCAACAATAACTCCAAGTAGGCGATGTTCAGTTACTTGTGTAATGGTGTGGTCTTGGATTTCCAGGCTAAGCAAAAGTGGCTTGAGCTGATGCTTCTGACGGGTTGCTATCGTCATACATTCGGTTTTGGTGGGATTAAGGATCATTGCATTATTTTCACACCATTTGGAAATTTCACTCAGTCCCTGTTGCAAACGATCATTTAAAGACTCGAGACACTTATCGGGGGTGTGGATTGTTGCGTCATCGGCAAACAAGTCACATTCAATTCTGTCATTCGTAAAATGTAGTGGCAGGTCATTGATAAATATGCAAAAGAGAAGAGGTCCCAGGACAGAGCCCTGGGGCACTCCTCTTGTTACTAAACCACTTGAAGAGTAAGATCCATTGGCTATCACGCGCTGCTGTCTGTCTGTAAGATAGGAAGCGAAAAACGAGGTTGTTTTAAAGGAATGAATAGATGCCTGAGAACTGCCGTCTGATGTATGAAAACAGTTACTTGAAAATGAACCATCCAGATATATGCTGAGCTTGGAAAGGAGAATTTCATGATCTACCATGTCGAAAGCTTTCCGAAGGTCTATGAAAACAGCACCTGTGAATTCGCCTTTGTTCATTGAACTTAGCCACGTGTCAGTAAGTCGCGATAAGGCTGTATGACAACTATGCTTCGGGCGAAAACCTGACTGGAGGGGGTGGATTAATTTGTGTTTTCCCAGGTATTCTAACAGATGCTTATGAATGTGTCGTTCAAGGGGTTTACTTAAGACAGACAAAAGTGAAATGGGGCGATAATTGTTAACATCGGACAGATCTTTTGTTTTAGGTAGGGGAATAACTTTAGCTTTTTTTAGTTCTTTTGGGAAAACATTTTTCTGTATGCATAAATTGTAGACATAAGTTATTGTTTCTACAACATAGGGAAGTGATAGTTTCAGTATTTTGGGGCTTATTTCATCTGGCCCGGAAGATTTTTTATTCTTCATGGAACTTATTGTCTTACCAACCTCGTGAACTGCCAGGGGTGGAATAGCAAAAGGATGAAATCTCGCAGTTCGCGTTCTACAGAAATCAATCAGGGTGTCAGGACAGGTATAAGGCCGAGAATTTGTTTTAGAGGGGACCAGGGACTCGGCAATTGAAAGGAAATGATCGTTAAAATTATCGGCAGTCAGAGTAGTCGGGATTACAGCGGATTTCCTACTCTTGACTCCAGTCACTACTGCCATAGCGCGCCAGAGCATGGACATATCTTTGTCTTGTTTAATCAAACGATCAATAAAAGATTTTTTAGCCTGCCGCACTAAACATTTGACACGATTGCGCTCACGTTTAAATTCAGCAAAAAACTTCTGTTTTCTCAGATCATCTCTCACCCTCATGGCCTGAATAATGTCTTGAGTCAGCCACGGCGGGAGTGAAGCGTGTTTGACTCGCCTCCGCCGCACAGGCGCGTGTTTATTTAAAATAGTAAGAA
This sequence comes from Semisulcospira habei, assembly GCA_036245525.1. Classification (NCBI taxonomy): domain Eukaryota; kingdom Metazoa; phylum Mollusca; class Gastropoda; family Semisulcospiridae; genus Semisulcospira; species Semisulcospira habei. Next base: position 8,940,833 of record BTPG01000003.1, read on the forward strand.
AAATGCTATACCAGACAGACAGAGCGCTGTCAGGGTCAGTTTCACTAAGCACTTCCTCAAAAGGTGCGTTATTAAGGTCAGATAAAAAGTCGCTCTCACTAAATTTTTTAAAAGAACGATAGGTGATATATGTATGACATCCTTTCTTTGCTTTTGGGAACTTAGTGGACCACGTACAGCTGATGGGAAAGTGATCGCTGATGCCAAGGTTACCGACAGACACATTATGAACAGACTCTGGCTTTGTGGCATAGATATGGTCTATGAGTGTAGATGTTGTTGGTGTTATTCGGACAGCTGTTTCGGTCTTGGCGACCTCATCAGCACACCATCGGCGATGAGAGAGAGAGAGAGAGAGAGAGAGAGAGAGAGAGAGAGAGAGAGAGAGAGAGAGAGAGAGAGAGAGAGAGAGAGAGAGAGAGAGAGAGAGAGAGAGAGAGAGAGAGACAGACAGACAGACAGACAGACAGACAGACAGACAAAAATTGAAAAGCGTTTTTTTTGGGGGGGTTATTTTATTTTATTTTGTTCTTCTTCAGAACTCTTGAACAAAACCATCTGTATGCTCTCAAAAACCAAGCGTAGAAACTAAATACTCGTGGACCGTTTACGAATCAAACGAGCGGATCGGATGCAGGAATGAAAATATTAAGATATGGGCGAGATTTTAATATCCCGTGTTTGGATGCGTTAGTGGTGAGGCGAAGAAACGCACACATTTAGACCTATGTACCATTTAACTAGTTAACCCTTTGGTTCTTGTCGATATGATTTTTGATTAGAAAGGTTACCAACGTGCAAAGGGTTGTTTCGTTGTTGATTTATTACGCTCAGGTACCTACACTTTCATATTAAAATATTATATGAAGAAAGTGCAAATGAAATAGAATTTTATAATAGAATTTTACCGTGCCCAATTGTGCACAGGTAAACACCACTAAAGTTGAAACGGCAGTTTGTAACGGTGGGTTAGTGTGGGGCTTGCACACGTTTAACAGTGATTATGTTTAAATGCAACAACGAATTTTGACTCATTACCCAGTAAGGATAGGTCGTCGGGCTAACGACGGCCGCAGTGGGCCCGCGCACGCCCGTGCGCGGGCCCACTGCGGCCGTCGTGAGGACGACGTTTGCTGCTGGGGTTTGGGCTCGAACTCGCAATGTTTCGACGGAAAGTTCACAAGCTCTGCTTATGAGCTACGTATGCAACCGCGCGGCGCGGATGTCTTGAGACATAATCCAAAAGCGTTGAAACCCTGTGTGAAATACGTGGGGATTATTACGCAGGTTTTCGCGTCAGGACACTCGCATGCATGCATTCACACACGCACGCACGCTCATCTCAAATAATTCAGTAACATAGATCAGCTGCAGAGAGCAGGAAACATTTCTCAGCCAGTAATTGCCAAGTCACTGTCTCTGTGCACTGCAGCAATATTTGCGCGTGAAGCTAAAAATAGTTCAAAGACAGCTGTTGACAGACAGTTATTGATTGTTACCCGCACTTCCACTCAGAGTTTTCTCTTTTTTTTTTTTTTTTTTTACTATTTATCAAAACTCGTTTCCTCTTCACAGGCAGTACCGTCACAGGGCAAAGATTTTCGTGGACTTTTAAATACCTATGCCTTTTGCTGCTTCTATTCTCACCCCCCCCCCTCTCTCTCTCTCTCTCTCTCTCTCTCTCTCTCTCTCTCTCTCTCTCTCTCTCTCTCAAATGGCGCAGATCCATTGGCGAGCTGCTCTTTCGCGGTCTTGGCCGGTTTATTTAACACCCGGCAATACTCCCGTCGCTGGTACTGGCCAGTCGTTAACAAGGCTATCGGCAAGTCGCTGAAAGTGGCCGGCTTATGTAACGTCAACAAATACGCAGGTGCACAACCTATAAAACCCTGACATTCTATCACAGGACGTGGATTGACCACGATAGTTCAAGGGTGGTGTCTGTAGGCGCCAAACTATCCCGACATCAACCGTGAAGTACCATGAGCAATCTGTCTCCATAACTGTAAAAGCAAGCCTCAGGGGAAACCTAAAACATTTGATAGTTTGATCCTCAGCATGAGATACGTTAATGTTGTAGGATTATGACGTCAGTCTCTTTCTCTGCTGCTGGGAGAAAGGAACACTACCAAAGGATCTCTGTGATGCAGTCATCATCACCCTATACAAGAACAAAGGAGAGAAATCTGCCTGCTCTAATTATCGTGGAATTACCCTGCTGTCCATTGCCGGGAAAATTCTCGCAAGGCTGCTCCTGAATCGGCTGGTACCTGCCATCGCTGAAGACCACCTCCCAGAGGGCCAGTGTGGCTTCAGAGCCAACAGGAGTACCACCGACATGGTCTTTGTGCTGAGACAGCTTCAAGAGAAGTGCCGCGATCAGAACAAAGGGCTGTACGTAACGTTTGTCGACCTAACAAAAGCGTTCGACACTGTGAGCAGGCAAGGCATGTGGCAGATCCTGGAGCGACTTGGCTGTCCCCCAAAGTTCCTAAGCATGATCGTCCAGCTCCACGAGGACCAGCAAGGCCAGGTTAGACTCAACAGTAACCTCTCAGAACCATTCCCCATTATCAACGGCGTGAAACAGGGCTGCGTGCTGGCACCAACCCTCTTCACCATCGTCTTTAGCAATGATGTTGAAGCAGGCCACAGTAGACCTCGACGATGACGATGCAGTGTACATCAGGTATCGTCTCGATGGCAGCCTGTTCAACCTCAGACGACTGCAGGCCCACACCAAAACCCTAGACCAACTGATTCGTGAGCTGCTCTTTGCTGATGACGCTGCCCTTGTTGCACACACAGAGAGAGCCTTGCAGCGCATCACATCCTGCTTTGCAGATGCTGCCCAGCTCTTTGGACTCGAGGTCAGTCTGAAAAAGACAGAGGTACTTCATCAGCCGGCACCCAAGGTAGAGCATCGCCCTCCCCACATCACCATCGGCGAGTCTGAACTGAAGTCAGTACACCAGTTTACCTACCTTGGATGCATCATCACGTCAGATGCCAAGCTGGACAAGGAGCTTGACAGCAGGCTGGCAAAAGCGAACAGCGCCTTTGGGCGACTTTTCAAGCGGGTGTGGCACAATCAACAGCTGAAAACGGGCACCAAGATCAGTGTGTACAGAGCTGTCGTCCTCACCACCCTGCTGTACGGTTCCGAGTCCTGGGCCCTCTACCGCAACCAACTACGACTCCTCGAACGCTTTCACCAGCGCTGCCTGCGTACCATCCTGGGCATTCACTGGAGTGACTATGTCACCAACGTCGAGGTCCTTGAACAGGCAGAAACTATGAGCATCGAGGCTTTGTTGCTGCGGACACAGCTTCGCTGGGCGGGGCACGTCTCCAGGATGGAGGATCATCGCCTACCCAAGATCACTCTGTTCGGCGAGCTTGCTACTGGACACCGTGACAGAGGGGCACCAAAGAAGAGATACAAAGACGGTCTCAAGAAGTCACTTGACCACCGCCAGTGGTCTTCGCTTGCTGCGGACCGTGACACCTGGCGCTCCACCATCTACAAGGCAGCCGTCTCCTTTGAGGACTCTCGCAGAGCTAACCTTAAGGACAAACGGCTCAGGAGAAAAAACCGAGTTGCCGTAACTCAGAACCCTGACCAGACCTTCCCTTGCAGCCACTGCGGTCGAACCTGCCTGTCCCGGATTGGCCTCCGCAGCCACGAAAATGCCTGCAGTCGACGTGAGCAAGCCCTATAGAATCTTCGTTCGCGAAGTCAAGCCAAGGAGGAGGATGACGTCAGTCGCAGTACGTGTTCGGTTTATCCCTTATCAAGCAATTGCTGAAAGTGGGCGATTTATCCAGCTGAAAGTTAGCGGTTTATGACGACGTCAGTCGTTGTACGTGTTGGGTTTATCCAGTGTCAATCAGTCGCTGAAAGACGGCGGTTTATGGCAACGTTTTGTTTGGCTAAAACATGGCCGGTTTATGTTACCCCCTACAATACGACAGTCCCTGAGAGTTGCTTGTTGATGACAAGTCAAAAGTCAACGCTTGGGCTACAAGTTACACGCACTGTCGTCTGGCAGGTTCCCCACATTCGCGTCTGCGAAATGGCACCGTACCTGCCTCTCAACGATCATCCAGAATGCAAACGATTTTCCCCGAGCTGTTTTGAACTTATTCAGCCCCGACACATCACAGCAAGACATGGATGGAGCATGCTAGTTCAAGGGTGGTGCCAGAATAGCTTGGCGCCCTTAGGCGCCAAGCTATTCTGGCACCAAACTTGAACTATCATGCTCCATATGTCTCTAGAATTGTAATACAGTCTTTCAGAGGGCATCTTCAAAAATTTGTTGTTGGGCCGGGGTAGAATGTGTGAACAAACTACGTCACAACCCGTAGCAGCCACGTGCAGAGAATGTGTTGCAGCTAAAATAAGGACAACAACAACAACAACCAAAACAAACTAAGTCCACACATTACTGATTTCGTCTGTGCAACTTTATTCAGGAGTAATGGATAAAATAAAACTTTGCTTTGACTTTCTGGGTCACCATAAACAGGGCAAATTCCCCAATATGCATTTTGCGTTCGCTAAGCGTGGATATGCAGTAGGGTAGAGAACAAAAACATCGAACTTTCACGTGTGTGACGAAACGACTGTGTGCCGACTTGCAGTAGACACAGCGACCGCGATAGTTCAAAGGTAGTGTCAGATTAGCTCGGCGCCTGGAAGGCACCGAGCTAATCTGGCATTACCTTGAATATACTTAATCTGGCACTACCCGTGAACTGACACAGTCTGACACTACCTGTCATGGTTTCTGTGCGTTCTGCTGAGCTGTGCCTGGATAAGTGAGTGCATGCTGTATATCTGCCATGCGATTGTTTCAAAGACGGGGCACCGAAAGGGGTCTGGTCCAATTTGGACTCCAGCTGCGTTTGAACCCGCAGCTGACTAGTTTTGCGTTATGACAGTAGCACGTGTGATGATCGATCTCAGCCCGAGGACATTCAGCCCGAGGCCATTTTGCTGTCCAGAAAACACATTTGTAGGAGTTAATCTCTAGACGAGCGGCCTCACTGCGGCCCATGTGCGTCCGGTAGACATTTCCCAGTAGCAAAACGTCTTCAGGCACATTCCGGCCGCCTTTGGTCCGAGGACTTTTGCTTACTGGGTCCTGCTCACTGCATCAGCCAACGCGTCGGTGGAAAAGAATGGCGGCACCGGTCAACACAAAAGTGATATGACTGGCTTTACACCTTTGGCGAAAGTCAGACCGAGGTCGACATACTCGCTTTTCTCATCCGGCCTAAAGCTGCAGCTGCAGGACGTCGACATACTCGCTTTTCTTATCAGGCCTATAGCTACAGCTGCAGGACGTCGACATACTCGCTTTTCTCATCAGGTCTATAGCTACAGCTGCAGGACGTCGACATACTCGCTTTTCTCATCAGGTCTATAGCTACAGCTGCAGGACGTCGACATAATCGCTTTGCTCATTCGGCCTATAATTCACAGATGCAGGAATCACCGTGGCAAAAGGCGCAGCCGATAGCCAATGGTTAACCAATTCAAGTCGTGTCGTCTCAAATGAGTTAACTGAGGTGAGACGTCTCGACTGAGTTAACCCCTTCACTGCCGAGCAACCGACCTAGATCAAAAGGTACAGAGCTGATGAGGATCTGTGATTCTTGCTGTGATCAATTTGTTTCTACACATTTGTATTGTGATACACGTCCCTTGGAGGCTTGCGGCTGATGGCGGTTGCATAAACAATGATCTCACAAACAAAATATTCGCGACGTTTGCTATAAGCGAAATAATGGACATAGAAGGAGTGTAGTCTGGGCCTCTGAAAAAGTGTTGTGATATCCGAAGTGTGATTTATCCGACCTTGATATAAGTGCACTTTAGGATACAATACTAGCAAAGACAGCATCGAAATAAACGGTGTCTAAGCAATTATCCTTACAAAATATTTTCGAATATAAAAAGAGATCGTCATCATCATCATCATCATCATCATCTCTCTCTCTCTCTCTCTCTCTCTCTCTCTCTCTCTCTCTCTCTCTCTCTCTCTGTCCGTCTCTCCGTCTGTCTGTCTGTCTGTTTCCCTCCCTCTCTCCGTCTGTCTGTCAGTCTGTCTCCCTCTCTCCGTCTGTCTGTCTCCCAATCTCTGTCTGTCTCTCTGTCTGTCTGTCTCCCTCTCTCCGTCTGTCTGCCTCCCTCTCTCCGTCTGTCCGTCCGTCAGTCTGTCTCCCTCTCTCTGTCTGTATGTCTGTCTCCCTCTCTCCGTTTGTCTGTCGGTCAGTCTGTCTCCCTCTCTGTCTGTCTGCCCGTCTGTCTCCCTCTCTGTTCGCTTCCCTCTCTGTCTCCCGGTCTCCCTCTCTGTCTGTCCCATTGTCTCCCTCTCTGTCTGTCCCCTCTCTGTCTGTCTCCCTGTCCCCTTCTCTGTCTGTCTCCCTGTCCATCACCCTGCCCCCCTTGTCTCCCCCCTGTCTCCCTGCCTCCCTTACTACCTCCCCTCCCCCTGCCCCCCTCCCTGCCCCCCCTGTCTTCCTCCCTGTCTCCCTGTCTGACTGTCTCTCTGAGCCTGCCTGCCTCCCGGCCTGCCTACCTCCCCGCCGGCCTGCCTCCCCGTCTGCCTGCCTGCCTCCCTGCGTGCCCGCCCCCTCCCTCCTCTCCCTTCCCCCCCCTCCTTTCCTGTCTCCCTCCCCCTCTCCCTCCGTCTCTCTCTGCCTGCCTGCCTCCTCCCTTCTCCTCCCTCCCCCTACCGCCCTCCCAGACGGAGAGAGGCAGGTAAGTAGGAGCGGCAGTGCTTAGAAAACACGTCTGTAATGATCTGTCCGTCTTGCAGTTCTAGCTTGACATCTAGATACTCTGCAGTAATCCCATGCGAAACTGTCCAACTGATATGTGGATGATGAAGAGTCTAAAGGTGTGCTTGAAACTCTTATGCGTGGTCTTTACTGAGACGAATTTTGAATCCATCATCTCGGGAACTGCTCCAACCAAGATGACGTAGTCGAGGGCGATCCTGCTCATCAGCGAGAGAAGAAAGGAGATGTACTGGCGATGAAGATACTAATGCTTCATCAAGCTCACCCATAAACACATGCATGGCACGGTCACATTGCTGTGACTTTGTTTGGCTTGACACCCGTGTACGCAGCATTATTTTCGTGCAGAACAATGTTAATTGCCTGAATAATGCATTCATTAGACACGTCAAGGGGGGATGGGTGTAGCTGTAGTTGTTTTTTTCCGCGACGGGTATGCCCATGCCATATTGTTGACATTAGGATAAAAAACAATGACGTCAAGTATAGAGAAACAAGAGGACGGTGGTAAAGGCGCAAATGCTTGTTTTATTTGATGAATTTTCTGCATAAATTCTTTCGTGTCGATAATCTGGTAAGGGGGATATTTAGTCAAGTGTATAATGGCAATCTAAACGAAGTTAGAAAATGGCTGCACAGGAGTGCCACTACCAGACAAAAGAAGTCTGGTTGAGTAAGGTTTAGAAGCTTGGCCCACGCTACCACAAACACCTATTGCCGGGCGCAATTTTGTGGCGTCAATGTTGCCGCCTCAATTAGGGGCGCCTACAATATTGCCGCCACAAATTGCGACCCGATACAAACCGAGTCTATTCATTTGTGGTAGCCGGCAAGGCTCGAGCAATGTTGCCGCCTCGCAGCCAATCAGCGGTGTTCTTGCGCCACTTCCCGTTTCTTCATCTTCCGGCGAGCCGGAAAAAAATGGCCGAGAAGCTGAGCGACGGCCGACGCCTTTGAGACTGTAATATTCATTGGAGACGCGCCGCATGTGAAAACGCTGCTAATAGCTGCGTATCCGTATGCGGCACGTCTCCAGTGAGTAAATTGATCAACCTTGTCCGAGAGTTCCCATGCATATGGGACTCCTGCAGCTCCGAATATTTCAACCGGGCGCGCCGTGAGAGCTGTTCCATATATTGTAATGGCAGGTCAGTCAGTACAACACATTGCGCGCACATTGATACGTGTGCCAGGAAGCCGATGTGGCAGGTGGCAAATTGTTGCTTACCACACATTGCTAGTGGCAAATTCTGGTAGCGTGGGCCCAGCCTCTTAGGTTTATGTGTTTTAACTAGGGGTTTAAGTTTACCAGGACGGGTGTTGTTGATGCATCCTGCATACTCTGCTATATTTTGTTTCCGGACAAAATCCAAACTCTGCGCAACACACTCGACACTCTGCCTTCTCCGCCTTGCCCTCCCGACACCCCCTTTTCCGGCACCCCCATCTCGTCCTTCCGGCCCGTCTCTCAGGAGGAAGTCCTCAAGACCATAAAGTCCATGCCTCTCAAAACATGCGAAATAGACCCTCTACCAGCTTCTCTCTACCGGGACGGCCTTCCAAAACTTCTGCCATTCATTACCGATATCATCAACACATCTCTAGAGAACTGCTCCGTCCCTGATATCTTCAAGTCCGCCATCGTCCGTCCTCTCCTCCAAGAACACAACCTCGACCCAAACGAACTCAAAACCTATCGCCCAGTCTCCAATCTCTCTTTCCTGTCCAAGCTTCTTGAGAAGGTCGTCCTCAACCAGCTCAACCTCCACCTCACCGACAACAACCTCCTCAGTCCCTTCCAGTCTGCCTATCGCAAACATCACAGCACTGAAACAGCCCTTCTACATATCTTAAACGACCTGCTTCTATCCACCGACTCGGGCAACATCTCCCTTCTTACGCTACTCGACCTCTCTTCCGCCTTCGACACTATAGACCACTCTATCCTCCTCCACCGCCTTCACCACTACTTTGGCATCACTGACTCTGCTCACTCCTGGTTTCTCTCCTACCTCTCCGGCGGACAGCAGTCCGTCATCATCGACGGCGTCCCCTCCAACCCAGTCACGCTCTACTGCGGAGTTCCACAGGGGACCGTCCTGGGCCCGGTCCTTTTCACACTCTACATCTCTCCCCTTCCAACATCATCCAGTTTCACAACATACACCTTCTACGCTGACGACTAACAACTACTAGACAAAGACAAACTCGACAACACTCAGTCATTACTGACTCGCACGGCTGACTGCTACGAAGACGTCAAAAACTGGATGACAGCAAACAAGCTTAAACTGAATGACGACAAAACGGAAGCACTCGCCAGAAACTTTCCCAGCTCCCTCTCTCCCTCCACCTTCACCTCGACAGCACCCCCATCTCCCTCTCTGACTCGGCCAAAAACCTCGGCGTTATCCTCGAGTCCTCTCTTTCCATGACCAGCTTCGTCTCCGCCACGGCCCAGGCATGCTACTTCCACCTCCGCCGCATCAGTCAGATCAGAAAATACTTCACTATCGAAGCTGCCACCAAACTTGCTGTCTCTCTCATCCTATCTCGCATCGACTACTGCAACTCTCTCTCCTTTCCGGCCTCCCTCACTCCACCACTTTCACTCTCCAGCGCGTCCAGAACAATGCTTCCCGCCTTGTCCACAGAAAGAAAAAATCAGACCACATCACTCCCCTGCTCAGACTCCTTCACTGGCTTCCCATCCCCCAAAGCATCTAATACAAGATTCTGTCTCTCTGCTACAAATCCCTGAACAACTGCGCTCTCGCCTATCTCTCAAACTTACTACGACGCCCTTCATGATTTCAAATTCCTTGATGATCCACCTTTCGCACCCCTTGCCTTGGGCTCTGATAAGGCATGTAGTGTAGACGCTCCTGCCTATCTCTCCAACTTACTCCACCCCTACACTCCTCCCCGCTCCGCCTCCGACCCTCTCCGCCTCCACATCCCCCGCACCAAACTCAGCACTTTCGGCCCCCGCTTCTTCTCAGTATACGGTCAATCTACCTGGAGCACTCTCCCACTCTCCTCCTTCCAGTCCGCCCTCAAAACTCACCTCTTTCAACAGTTCTAGCACTATACCACCACACTCCCCACCCTAAGCAGACTGTCGTAATGTATTTCACTATTTGTGGTAGGTGAGTAGTTGTCTAAAGCGTGCGCATGCGTGCGCGAGTTGTGAGTGCGCGCTTAGAGTTATAATTATTATAAGATAAGCGCATTATAAATAGCGTAATTATTTATTGTTATTATTACTATATCATGAGTAAACTTTCCCTTTCCTTTCCAAACCTCACAAAATGCTTTCACAGAAAAAATAACATTAGATGTGGGATCATGAGGTAGAATGTCAGTAATACTATGTTCTGGGTCATTAAGTTCTTCGAAGACGTTAATATCGTCATCAACTAAAGAAGTAATAACAGTGACACCGGATTTGTCAGCAAAACGACAAGCAGCGTTGTGAGTTAGTGGTAGTTGCTTTGTCAAGCCATACAAAGGTACAGCAATGGGACCTTGCCATGCATGTGACTATGTAAATGTGTTTATGGGTGAGCTTGATGTAGCATTAGTATCTTCATCGCCAGTACCTCTCCTTTCTTCTCTCGCTGATGAGCAGGATCACCCTCGACTACGTCAACTTGATTGGAGCAGGTTCCGAGATGATTGATTCGCAATTCTTCTCAGTAAAGACCACGCAAAAGAGTTTCAAGCACACCTTCAGATTCTTCAGACTCCACATATCAGATGGACAGTTGCGCATAGGATTACTGCACAGTATCTAGATGCCAAGCTATAACTGCAAGACGTACAGATCACTACAGACGTGTTTTCTAAGCACTGCCACTCCTACTTACCACCAACGAGCTGCCACTCACTGGCAGTTTTGAAAGGTTTGATTTCAGGAGTTGGTACACGTCTTCGGATGATTTGCAGTGATGATGACACTCTTTTGATTAGACTCAACGAGTATGCCAGATATTTTTCTATGGCTGGTAGGAATTTCGACTATGCCCTCGAAGAAATCAGTTATGGAGCTAACAAAAGCAGGGTTGATATTCTTAACAAACCACGGCAGAAGAAAGGTAAAAACCTGGCCTGGGTGACGACTTGTGATCCTCGCCTCCCGTTTAAATCAGCAATATTTGGAATGATATCGCCATTCTCTATTCAAATCCGGAGAATGAAGATATTTCCCCCATGAATATGATCATTTCAGTAGACAGGCGCCTTAATAACTTAGGTGAACTGTATAAGCAGTCCCCAAGCGCTTTGCCCAACATGGTCCTCATCCCAGGCCTGCTTTTTATCCTTGCTCGGCCTACAGTTGTGATACGTGTGCACACGCCATCGAAGTGTAAGAGTTGAAATCTCCATGCGATGGACGACTGTGGCATAATATACGCAGAACATGACGTGTACAACACCAATTAATGTTGTATATGTCATCGAGTGCTCCTGTCATCCAACCGCCATGTACATTGGGTTTACTGCTAATCTTAATCTGCGTTGGGAAAATCACAAAAGTGACATCAACAACAAGAAGTGCTCTAATTGTTCACTTATTCAGTCCACACATTAATAAAAACCAAAATTTACTAGTTTCACTTTCCAAAGTGCTGATTCACCGTCAGGCATAGTGGATATAACAATGAAACAAATCCGTGGGTTCCTTTTCACGCAGCTTCTCGAAATAGCCGTTTAATGTCACACTTTGTATAGCAACTCAAATTTCTGGCTCAATCAGAAAGCTGCTCATTTGCAAATACACAGTCCTATCAAAGACGACGTTTGCGTCGGAAGCAAAATGAGATACACGTAGCCAAAACGCGCGGCACAGTAATGTCTGTCCAGACATCTGTCTATTGCAACAAAAATCAGCACCGATCAACTAGATATGGTAGTAGAATCCAAGTAGATAACAAAAAGCCTCACACTCTTTGTGTCCTTATAAACTAGTTCACATGTGATTATCGATGCATGTTTATGACAAGATTGTGAAAACAAAATCCTAAGACAGGCTACACCAACAAGACAGAGTACAGTTTAAACTTAAGCCCTAAAACAAACAAGCAATACCCAGGTGTCCCTGGCATAATCCGATCACATGGTGACCTGGGGCCGCAAGCCGCCTGAGTGATACGGGAGCGGCCACTGGGGATAAGATACTGGGTACGGTGAAAAAGCCGGGTGGAATGCAGGTAACGGTGACACAGGTAGTCCGTATGGCGTGACCTGCGGCCAGAAGCCGGCAGAGGGGCGAACGTAGTTGCCGGGAAAACACGAAACAAAGGGGTCCGGCCCCGCTTCCGCACGGTGGTAAAGGAGCGGCTGGGAGAAAGGGAAGTTGGAGGCAAAAGCAGCACCCGACCCGCCCTCTTTGGCGCCTATGAGTTCATTGGCAGGCGGCGCACTCTGTTCCTCGTAAGACTGGATGCCGACAGCTGTAGTAGCTTGACGTCCGCCCGAGGCTGAGGGACCAATGTCACTGGTATTGTTACTGCCTTTCGGAGGTGAGAGCAGAGTATTGTGGGCTGTCTCCCACCGAATCGAAGGCATGCACAATGACGACATCATCTGTTTCGATGGTCTACCCATTAGTAGCCAGCTCACTGTTCACAGACAATAGCTCTATTTGTAGGTCTCGAAATATTAATAAATTGTGTTGTACCCGTCTTTTCTAAGCGTGTTTTTTTTCTCCGTTGGGTACTTCTTTGCATATTACACCTTTTTGGTCTGGTTTGCTTAATGTTACGTACGCTACAGACAAAAGGTGGCCATTGTTTGTTTTGCAACGCAGGGCCGTCAATACTGCCCAGCTAAATCAAAAAGACAAAAAAGGCAAAAATCACTAACTAATTTAATAATAATAATAATAATAATAATAATAATAATAATAATAATAATAATAATACCGTTATTATATAGGCGCTTCATTCTCAATTTTTGGGCGAATCGACTCAAAGCGCCGCGAACTGAAACCCAACACGCACACTCACGTAACAGACACGGATTTACGCCATTTAAGACAACACACAGTACAAGACACACGAAGGGCCTGTTCAGCTACTGAAGTTACAGAGATTTTTGATCGCTTGTATTTGAAATTTGTAAAGTGGCCTGAAACGGGTACCAAAGTGTGGGGGGTGGGGGGGGGGGGTGAATTTTGTGAAAAGCGATGTTTTTATTTCAATTCAATGCAAGCTTCGGCTTATTGTCTGTTGTCTTCAAATGGAATGCCTGTCAATCGAGGAGTTGCCTTTGAGGAAAACGGACGGAGCTCTCCTGCATACAAATGCAGTTGGGTAGTGTTTAGTTTTCTGAACAGTAAAAGGGTTAGGTTAATACGCTAAGGTAACGTACTATGACATTTCAAGGACAGTGCCAGATTAGCTTGGCACTACCCAGATTAATCTGGCACTACCCTTGAATTATCACGGCTAAGGTAGCGTACGCTACAGACGAAAGGTGGCCATTGTTTTGCAGCGCGGGGCCTGCGGTACTGCTCTGTCTAAAAATGCAAAAGCACTGTCTAGTTTTGGAAAGAGCGGTCCTATTTCAATACAATGCAAGCTTAGGCTTATTGTCTGTTGTCTTCAAATGGAATGTCTGTCAATCGAGGAGTTAGTTGCCTTTGAGGAAAACGGAGCTCTCCTGCATACAAATGAGCAGAAAAGCAGAAAATCTTTCATTTTACGACACTCAGACGTCATTATTTAGTCAGACCTTCTGTCTAACATTATAGTAAGACCTACTGATAACATTAATAAAAGAGGTCACGCGATCTTGTAACCGTTTACAGATTGAAGTAGTTCGTTGTAAGCGTCGCCAACTCTTTGGTGGTATATTTACACACATTCGAGACATGTGGCATCCGAATATGCGGCTTATAGCTTATTGCCGCGTATTACGATGCGAAACGTCTCGAATTAGTTGGGTCGAATGACGCACTACAAGAAGTCAGAATGCCACAGAATAGTGCAGATATCTTAGATGCATGCAGCCGAACTTTTTGCTCAAATTCGAACTCAACGTGCACATGGCGGTATCTTGTCATGACGTCATGTACTAACCCGCTGGCTATATAAAGCAAAATCAGTCAGCATTTAACTCATTCTACCCCAACACCGAAATCCCCAATTTTTTCTGTTGTCCTCTGAAGACTGCATTGGAATAGAGGACACAGATCGACCATGATAGTTCAAGGGTGATGCCAGAATAGCTTGGCGCCCATAGGCGCCAAGCTATTCTGGCATCACCCTTGAACTATCATGGTCGATCCTTATCTTCCTGTGGTGTGTCTGGGGTAGAATGAGTTAACATAGCACTCGTGTGCCAAACGACATTCCAGTCCATGCAAACGACAACAGAAGACTAAAGTACAACGCTCAGACCGCAAAAGAAAAACAGTATCGCATTTTATGGGCACTACAAATACGACTTTGTCAACACTACAAGTTGGCTCCAGGAAGCTAACGGGGACACTGTCTTCTTTCGCACTTTTTTTTCTACATTGCAATGGCGGCAAGGTAATCGTGTTCGAATTTTACTATCCCTTCTGTTTCCCTTCCGGTATTGATAACGAGGCGGCGGTGAATGGCTTTCATTTCTTTTATATTAATGTACACCGCAGTGGGTATTGATTGGGTTGAGAGGGGAGGGGGTGGTGGGGAAGGAGGTGGTGGGGGAGCGTCTCTATAATCCTACATATCAATAGCCCTATGTATCGATAGTACTCTGTCGCCGATAGTCCGAAGCTGAAAGTTGAGGATGGCTCTTTAAAACATAGCAAGGCCCTTTTTTTCCTCGCGCTGGGACCATATGGCGTTGAGGAGCGTCCCCTGGGTGGTGGATAAGGGGTCCCTCGTGAGAGGGGTGCACCGAATGAAATAAGGTGCCGTGAACCTACATGGTCTAAGGGAAGGTGACCCCGACAGAAAACCCCTGGTCCTCCTAGTAAGGGGGTTGGGCGTGGGGGTAGCTTCCCCACCCTGCAAAAAAGGAAATAGCTACAAAAACGCCGACGAAAAGACTAACAGTAATTCCTTTCCTGGAGGAGGAAGGTTCTTCTACCAGAAGACTTATGACGTCCTGTGGTGAAAGCCGGAAGTCTTCGGAAGCCACAGGACCGAGCCGCCTCTCTCTATCCAGGGATACAACCATGGGCACATGGAAGGCATTGTCATGGAACCCCCAGGGAAAGAGGAAAAGAGGTAGGCCGAGAAACTCCTGGCGTCGAGACCTCCAAGCAGACATCAAGAGACTGGGAACCACCTGGAGTAGAATCGAAGAAGAAGCACAGGACAGGAGTTGCTGGAGGTCTCTCGTCGACGGCCTATACCCGGGTAGGGGTGACAGGCGTAAGTAAGTAAGTAAGTAAGGCCCTTTTTGGCGAATAGGACGTTTAGAAACCTTCCGCAACATCGTCCCGGCCCCACGTTCGTCAAAGTAAATCGACTGACCTCGCTAGACGGCTCGGTCGACATACTTGACTCAGGTGTGAGGGGATGTTGTAGGCCGTTTATATATTTTCTGTTTGCCAGAAGGCCATGCTGTGTAGGCCTTGGGCCGAAAGTCTGAGAATACAAACTCGGAGGTGGTGTAGTTTATTTAGTTTTTTTTCCCCTAGCTGTTTCTCCTATACTTAAGACAGTACATATCTCTTCGAGTACAAACACGGACAGATACACAAACATTTCAGTTGTGAAAACAAAACCACTCTCTTCACAACAACAGGGAATAGAGCTGGAAGTCACCCGGCAGATAACAGAAGCAGATGGCAACAGTACATCGGTGCCTACCACTAACGGGAAACTTGGAAGCCATGGGTGGGAGGTGTGTGGGGGGGGGGGGGAGGGGGGGGGCGGAGCGCAGCTGGCACACACCAACAAGACCCCTTCCGACTCCAAATTTGGATAGGAGCAGCAGATAAACATCGCAACTTTTCGAAAACCATAACTCGAACCCCAGTGGTGTTATCTACACCTATGCCCACAGCAGACACAGTAGTAGGATGCTACGGCCGCTGACTGACCGCCACGCGCGCTGGAGACAGACGAGCCCCGCACACGATCGCCGCCTCAAACAACAGAACGCCGCCGGATTAGTCGTCTGTCTAATAGTACAGTACAGCAGACGACGAGATCCTGAGTCCGAAATAGCTCAGGCGGTTAAACGTCGGAGCAGGAGAGCGAAGGGAATCGCCGGGTCACGTGGGTTCGAATCCCGTCCCGGCCCCGGTAGCTGGACTCACAATCCAGGGGGAAAAACGGATTAGTTCAATAGCATGTCCGTTGAAAGGTCCTGGTAAATCAAAGTGGCACAGTTGGAGTGCGCCTGAGTTGATCAGTGTTCAGGTCGTACTCCACAGGCAATAGATTTCCCTGTCCCCCATAACCCGCCCGTCAGGGCCGTCCATGATCACCTCGGTGCTGTGGACTTTAAACCCGAACTAACCAACCAACCACCGACGAGATCACAGGACACTCGTTTGCAACACGAGCTGCAGCACTATTGGTTGGGAAACAGAAAAGTGTCAAAATCGCCGGTCATAGTGCGAAAGCTACTGGCCGAAGCGCTGCACTGAACACAACAGACTTCTGAACCATTATCAGTCCACCAAATAGCAGTGATAAAAAGCAAAATGAAGAAGAACATTGGTTTTCGCAAAGAACCAAAACGCAACAACCGCACGCTCCACTAACTCTCACAATAGAAATAGAAGCCCAACGACAGAGCAGCTCTTTTTCTCCCCACTAGGCAGTGGAGGAAACAAAACTGAACTACAATCAAGAAGCCAACTACGCTCCACTAGCTCATACAGTTAGCAGTGGTTGAGCCCCGACTGACGACATTATCTTCTACTCGCTACTAGCCCTCTCAATTGGCAGTGGCGGTAGCAAGTATAAATCAACTACTTGAACAATACAGAGCGAGCTAAAAACGAACTACCATAAAAACCTAACAAAAGATTACTCTACAAAAACAAAAGGGTCAGCACGCTGATGAAGGCAGCCCTTAGCCAATCAAGGCTTAAACATGCCCGAAATACACCACAGACAACAAACACAAATCGTGACTGACTTGTGAATCACATCAAGCCATCGCATAGTGGTGTGCGATGTACAGACATCTTTTACCAAAAATGCTAGTTCAATAGGGGTGCCAGAATAGCTTGGCGCTCAGAGGCGCTAAGCTATTCTGGCACCACCCTTGAACTATCATGTTCCATCTGTCTCTAGCATTGTGATACTGAGAGGGCAGCTTGAAAAATTCGTTTCTGGGGTAGAGTGTGTTAACGGTGAAAACTTTAATACGTCACAACCAGTAGGTGCCACGTGCAGAGAATGTGTTGCTGCAAAAAAGAAAGAAAAAAAAACGAGGACAACAACAACAACAACAACCGAAATAACTTAAGTCCACACATTACCTCGTTTGTGCAACTTTATTGAGCAATGGCTAAAATAAAATTTTGCTTTAACTTTCTGGGTCACCATACACAGGGCAAATTCCTCAAGATTCATTTTGCGTTCGCTAAGCGTGGATATGCGGAGGTCAGATGGCTAGACAACAAAAACATTGAACTTTCACGTGTGTGACGAAACGACAGAATGTGTGCCGTCTTGCAGTAGACACAGCGGCCGCGATAGTTCAAAGGTAGTGTCAGATTAGCTCGGCGCCTGGAAGGCACCGAGCAAATCTGGCACTACCTTTGAACATACTTAATCTGGCACTACCCGTGAACTGACACTTAGTCTGGCACTACCTGTCATGGTTTCTGTGCATTCTGCTGAACTGTGCCTGGATAAGTGCGTGCACCAAAAGGGGTCTGGTCCAATTTGGACTCAAGCTGCGTTCGAACCTGAGCTCACCAGTTTTTTGTTAAGAGAGTAACACGCTAAAATGAATCTCACCAGATTGCCCCGGGCTCTGTTTATCTTACGCCAAATTGAGCAGGGTCAAATCTGGCGTGAGTCATTTTAGCGTTGCTCTTGCAATAAGCGCATAGCGCAAAGACGAAGTTATTTTAGAATACAACTAAATGAATAATATAAAATAAAATCCAAAAAAATAAAAAATAAAAAATGAAAAAAAAATTGAAATATAAAATTTAAAAATGAAATACGGAAATTTACATTAAAACTTAAATTAAATAAAGAGAATAAAATAGAAAAGTAAAAACATAAATGGAGAAATATTAAGGTAAATTAAACGTTAACATAAAATGAATTAACTCATTTTACCCCAGACACACCACAGGAAGATAAGATTCGACCATGATAGCTTAAGGGTGATGCCAGAATAGCTTGGCGCCTATAGGCGCCAAGCTATTCTGGCATCACCCTTGAACTATCATGGTCGATCTGTGTCCTGCACTGCAATGCAGTCTTCAGAGGACAACGGCAACATTTTGGGATTTTGGTCTTGGGGTACAATGAGATAAAATAGAATAAAATAAAGTGAAAAAGAAAACAAACTAAAATAAAATGAAATGCACTGAAAAAAAAATAAAACAAACAGTTCTACTTTGTGTTCGTAAATGGTTAGCCCAAAGTCAGAAATTCCTTGGACTCGTGTGCCGATCGATCTCACCCCGAAGCCATTTTGCTGGTCAGAAAACACATTTGTAGGAGTGAATCTCTAGACGAGCGGCCTCACTGCGGCCCATGTGCGAGTGAATCTCTAGACGAGCGGCCTCACTGCGGACCATGTGCGAGTGAATCTCTAGACGAGCGGCCTCACTACGGCCCATGTGCGGCCGGTAGACATTTCCCGGTAGCAAAACGTCTTCAGGCACACTGCGGCCGCCTTTGGTCCGAGGACTTTTGCTTACCGGGTCCTGCTCACTGCATCAGCCAACGCGTCGGTGGAAAGGAATGGCGGCACCGGTCAACTCCGCAAAAGTGATATGACTGGATTTACACCTTTGGCGGAAGTCAGACCGACGTCGACATACTCGCTTTTCTCATCAGGCCTACAGCTACAGCCGCAGGACGTCGACATACTCGCTTTTCTCAACAGGCCTATAGCTACAGCTGCAGGACGTCGACATGCTCGCCTTTCTCATCAGGCCTATAGCTACAGCTGCAGGACGTCGACATACTCACCTTTCTCATCAGGCCTTTAGCTACAGTTACAGGACGTCGACATACCCTCTTTTCTCATCAGGCCTATAGCTACAGGTGCAGGACGTCGACATACTCGCTTTTCTCATCAGGCATATAGCGACAGGTGCAGGACGTCGACATACTCGTTTTTCTCATCAGGTCTATAGCTACAGCTGCAGGACGTCGACATACTCGCTTTTCTCATCAGGCCTATAGCTGCAGCTGTAGGACGTCGACATACTCGCTTTTCTCATCAGGCCTATAGCTACAGCTGAGGGCGTCGACATACTCGCTTTTCTCATCAGGACTATAGCTACAGCTGCAGGACGTCGACATACTCGCTTTTCTCATCAGGACTATCGCTAACAGTTGTAGGACGTCGACATACTCACCTTTCTCATCAGGCCTATAGCTACAGCTGCAGGACGTCGACATACTCGCTTTTCTCATCAGGTCTATAGCTACATCTGCAGGACGTCGACATACTCGCTTTTCTCATCAGGGCTATAGCTACAGCTGCAGGACGTCGACATACTCGCTTTTCTCATCAGGACTATCGCTAACAGTTGTAGGACGTCGACATACTCACCTTTCTCATCAGGCCTATAGCTACAGCTGCAGGACGTCGACATACTCGCTTTTCTCATCAGGTCTATAGCTACAGCTGCAGGACGTCGACATGCTCGCTTTTCTCATCAGGCCTATACTGACAGCCTACAAGGACTATCAAACGTCTCTATTGTTCATAGCAACTGTCACTGTCACCCTACAAGGACTATCTAACGCCACTATTGTCTATAGCAACTATCACTGTCACTCTACAAGGACTGTCAAACGTCTCTATTGTCCATAACAACTGTCACTGTAACCCTACAAGGACTATCAAACGTCATTATGGTCCATAGCAACTGTCACTTTCGACCCACAAGAACTATCAAATTTTCTGACAGCTGTGGCTTTCCGGGCTCCCGTCCACAGGCTGTCTGCCGCAGGAGGACTAAAGATAAAGTCCATTTTGTATTACAACGAAAATCACGTTGTCCGCGAAAACAAATGTAAATATTGTCTTTCTAAGTCCCTTCTATTGATAGAAGTGACTTTTCGGACCAGGTCGTGTTGGGGCGAATTTAACAGCATGTCCATGATGTCAAAGGCGGGCAGGCTAAAGCTCTAACAATTAAAGTAAAAAGCTAAAAATTACGTCATGTCTAGTTACGCTAACCTCGCTGCTGAACGTACATTTGGCGCGAGGCGCCGTATGTGCGTATGTATGCATGTTTGTGCATAATGTATGAGTGTGCGTATGTATGTAACGAAGAGAATCTCCAATATTTTTGTACACACAATCTTGAAACTTAGCGAAATACTTTCTTAAGTGGGTGGTCATGAGAGCTCCGAGGATATTGTAATTGAATGTGTCATTGAAAACATAAACAACCGTTTATAGGAAGTCGATTGACGCAGATTAGAGTCCGTACTTTTGGTCATATTTATTTGAACCTTTGAATATAGCTAGTTTGGAGAAAGACATTGGATAGTAGGCAGCTTTGTATCCTTTAAACTTCTTTAGCCAAAATTAATTCTTTTCGGAAAAGAATTAAAAAACACAAAAAACGTTATTTCTAGAGAAAGTCAGACAGTGGCGGTGACATAAAATAGGCAATTCGGACACCACACAGACACTGACATCATGGGCGCCAAGCTATTCTGACACCACCCTTGAAATTAATACTCTAAATATGACATCGTTCTCTCTCTCGCGCACGGTTCACTCTCTCTCTCTCTCTCTCTCTCTCTCTCTCTCTCTCTCTCTCTCTCTCTCTCTCTCTCTCTCTCTCTCTCTCTCTCTCTCTCTCTCTCTCTCTCTCTCTCTCTCTCTCTCTCTCTCTGGTAGTGCCCAGGCCTCGCCTTGACATTTTTTTTAAAATCGGCCTTGTCATATTCAGCAGCCAAAGAATGGAATTTACTTCCAAAAGAAATAAAATCTATCACGACCATACATTCTTTCAAGATACGGCTTCATCAGAATTTGCTACAAATGCAAGCGTAAACTGCTTTTGTTTTGGAATGACGTGGTATTTTGAATTTGTCTATCTGATTGTTGTTCTTTTTTTGTGTGTGTGATTTTATGGTACACTGGTTAGATGGTAGCGCATGTATATCTTATTACGTGTATTAAATGTGTTTATGATGTTTTTGATGATCGCCTACACACTGGCTGTACCCCTGCTGTCGCTTTCGAGCGGCAGCTGATCGAGAGGGGCAGCCAGTATGACTCGCCTTGTTGGGCGCTTATGGTGTGTCAGTGCGTGCACACACACACACACAAACATGCTCGCATCTCTAGAAGGAATAGAGCCTCATGCACCCTCCAGGCGCATGAGGATCTATGACGCACTAACACGCACACACATATCGACGCGCTTTTAGAAGAGCATGCAGGTGACTCGTGTAATTAGTATATCATATAGCTAGTAAAAATCAATCTGCTTTCATACAGACATTATAGCAAGACTGACATAATACCGTGAAGTTTTTTTTTCACCATTTTTTTAAGCCTATGAAGCGAAAGTGAAACTTATATCACGTAAAATATAAAATTTATAATAATAATAATAATAATAATAATAATAATAATAATAATAATAATAATAATAATAATAATAATAATAATAATAATAATAATAATAATAAAAAGCATTAAATAGGCGCTTTATCCCAATTGAAAATCGGCTCAAAGCGCCGTCGCGAACTGAACCCAACAAGCACGCTCACACACTGTCCATAAACACAGAACATTCACGTGGCGCTAAGGGCAAGCTCAAGCAAGCTACTGAAGTTTTTGAAATTCAAATCGTTTATATTGTAAATTTTATTAAGTGAGCTGAAACTGATACCAAATTCGTGTGGGAGGAAGAGCCGGAGTACCCGGAGAAAGAATCCCCGACGGTCCGCCCGAATTAACGGTGACACTTACTAGAGGAGAAAAGTCTGACGCCGGAACCGGGTATCGAAGCTCGCACATCTTGCATTGGCGGCAGACGCTTTTACCGCTGCGCCACGGACCGTAAAAACTAAAACTTACGTCATGACAAATGACTTTTTGGTAAATCAATGACAAGTATGTCCTGCGCCCCGTATAAAACTCACTGAAGCTTTGGTAGATATGCGAGACTTTATCAATAGGAGATAATTCAACTCCAGAATCAGGTCAAAGACAAAAAGGTAAGGTAGAGACCATTGACAGCGAGGACAACTCTCATATAGAAAGGACTTTGTGGGTTATTGTTCACCCCATCTTGTTTCTACCTCGGAAGACTCGTCGATCTGTTGCTGTAAACTCCTGTTCCATGTATACTGGCGAGCAAAAGATATGCAACAGGTTTGGAATCATCAGACACACTAAAGTGTTTCCCATGATTCCAAACATCTCGCATTTCTTTTGCTCTTCAGTTTACGTCGGATTACGGCGCGTTAGACAGGAAGACAATGAGTTCCAGAAATCACGCAAAACAAGGCGCGTTATGACATTCACGTTACCCATCTTTTTGCGAGACATCCGGAACCAGTCTGTCGCCACGATCGACACGACAGCTAACAGCAACGACCAAACAACAAACAAACAACAAAAATCACCAACAGCTCCACCTATAAACTTACCAAGTCATAGTGACTCGTGTCCATGTAGGCTAAAAAAACCCTCTAGCATGCTGGCCGATCATTGGAGTCGTTGGTTTCAAGTTTTTACAAACCTAGTCATTACACAGGTCTGCATGAAGACATGGCTAAATAATTGGTGAAGTTTGGCGACATACTCACGCTAACGCTTACTCAAGCAATATAGTCACTTTCAACGCAATATCCAAATAAAAAAACGGCTATCGGCTAAAAAGAATGGCGCAAACTGCATTTCCCCATACACGATGAAATCCCAATGAGCAATCCAAAGCGAACATGAACGTAACAACATTTACTCATTCCGACAAATATGTGAAACTCGTTCAACTGTTCAATTTCTTAATGTGTTTGGCGATTGTTTCAGAAAACACACACACACACACACACACACACACACACACACACACACACACACACACACACACACACACGCGCGCGCGCGCGCGCACACACACACACATGCACACGTACGCACGCACGCACGCACGCACACACACACACACACACACACTCACGCACACACGCGCGCCCAGAGAGAGAGAGAGAGAGAGAGAGAAAGAGAGAGAGAGAGAGAGAGAGAGAGAGAGAGAGAGAGAGAGAGAGAGAGAGAGAGAGAGAGAGAGAGAAAGAGGGCAGAGGGGGAGAGAGAGAGAGAGAGAGAGAGAGAGAGAGAGAGAGAGAGGGGGAGAGAGAGAGAGAGAGAGAGAGAGAGAGAGAGAGAGAGAGAGAGAGAGAGAGAGAGAGAGAGAGAGAGAGAGAGAGAGAGAGAGAGAGAGAGAGAGAATGACAATGACAAAGACAACGATAATGATCCTTTATTTGACAACGGTAAAAGTTTTGGTAGTAACAACCATTTTTCGAACTTGCCGTTGCTAATCTACTGATTACAAAGTTATTATCGCACTAATTGTTTTGTACTACTGAAAATGAAACAAAAATTACACGACACAGCACAAGCCAATAATAAAGAAGAAGAAGAAGAAGAAAAAAAAAATGTAAGGTGGAAGTGAGATAGGAATTACCAACTTTACTGGTCGGGCATAATGACATGTTGTGAGGTTTAATTAAAATAATATAATAAGAATACACACAACCTAATACGCATGCATAACGCATGCACATTTGAACACGCCACTCTATCTCTAATATACACGTACGCACACGCACACACGCACAAACGCACACACACACACACACACACACACACACACACACACACACACACACACACGTGCACATACACGCTTACGCGGCTTATAACGTTAAGCTAGTCAGTCATATGAGTAGCTGGCTACATACAAGCTGTACCGAATAAATATGAGTCATCGAAACCTGTGATACACGCAATTAATGATCTAATGAGAAATCGTATTTTTCAATATGTGCACAGTCACGGGGATGCTGCTGACAAAAATAAATACTTGATGAGACTGACTATAAACGAGGAGAACGTAGCTGATGTCGTAACGTTTCTAGGCAAGACATTCCAAAGACTAGAGCCAGAGAACGTCAAACTCGTTTTATAGAGATCAATTCTTGGTCGCGGCACAGTAAGGAATTTTCTTGATCTGGAGTATGTTGATGACTGGACGGTAAATAGCGATGTGATATATCGGGGTAACTTATCGTTTAATGCCTTGAGCATAACCATTCCCTTATTGTAAATTAAATGATCTTTCAGGGGCAGACATTTAAATTGAAGCTGCCAATTTTTGGTCAGTAGTTAAGCTGGGATCAGGGAGTATTAGTTTGGCAGCTCTCCGATGGAGAGAGTTCAATCGTTTCAAATTGACATCGCTCGAACCATCCCACACAGTAGAAGCATAGTCTATATGCGATCTAATATGGGCATTGAAGAACAGTTGACGTGTCTCCATATCAATAATGTGTTTAAGTTTTGCTAAGATGTACAGATTTCTGGAGACAATTTTACAAAAATTACTGATGTGTGGCTGCCACCTAAGCTGGTTGTCAACCGTGACTCACAGCAGGCGATGGTTCGTAACTTGGCTGATGGTTTTGCCTTGGAGGGACAGACTGAGGGAGAGAGAGCCAAGCTGGTGTTCTTGGCGGGTGCTAATTACCATGCTCTCCGTTTTTACCGGGTTTAAAATCATAATATTATGACAGCACCATTCATCAATATCTTGCAGTGTGTTTTGCAGTCGTGAATTGATGTTTGATATATCCTTATCTGGCGTGTGTTCAGCAGCAGCATCTGCAAACATATCACATGTAAGGCTTTCATTTTTCATCACAAGAGGAAGATCATTTATGAATAAGCAGAATAAAAGGGGATCAAGAATAGAGCCCTGTGGTACGCCATGCTTCACTAACCCTTGATTCGAGTATGAGCCATTTAGTAATACCTTTTGTTTTCTACCTTCGAGGTAGGATTTGAGAAACAACGCCGAGTTGTTGTTATACATGGATACTTTCTTGATCAGTATTTCGTGGTTTACTAGATCAAAGGCTTTACGAAAATCTAGAAACATGACTCCTGTAAGTTTTGAGTCGTTGTTGGAAGATAACCAGGTGTCTATCATCCGTATCAGCGCAGTGTGACATGAGTGTTCTGATCTGAAGCCTGACTGCAATGAATAGATTAATTTTCGGCTTTCCAGGTATATAGATAGATTCTTGTGAATATGCCGTTCTAAGGGCTTGGACAGAACAGGTAGAAGTGATATGGGCCTAAAATTATTATTTTGACTAAGATCTTTAGATTTAGGTAGAGGTATTACTAATAATAATAATAGCGCACACACACACACACACACACACACGCACACACACACACACACACACACACACACACACACACACACAAATACACGTTCAGTCAGATGTAAGGCAGCACAAGGGTAACGCATGATGTCTATTACTCAAGTGATGCGTTAAAATCACGCACGCACCCACTCATACAGACGCACACATACGTACGCGTGCGCATATATTGGATTTAAATAAACCTAAAAGTGATCATAGGTTATATGAAAGAATATTAACTGTAAGATTTTAACTAAAAACTGAAAGAGTAAAGTTAAAACTTCAAAAGTAAACTATTGAACACTAACCGTCAAACTGTAACTATTTAGGAATTAAAAATATCACACATACACACACACAAAGACACACACACATACTGACACACGCACATGGGCACACGTGTGCTAGTTGTAAGGCAGCACAAGAATAAAATAAAACACCTATTACTCGAGTGATGCGTCAAACACACACACACACACACACACACACACACACACACACACACACACACACACACACACACACACACACACATTCAGTCAGATGTAAAGGCAGCACAAGGGTAACGCATAGTTACTCAAGTGATGCGTTACAATCACAAACGCACGCACACATACTCACACGTGCACATACATTAGATTTAAATAAACATAAAAATGATCATAGATTATATGAAGAAATATTAACTCTAACTCTAAGATTTTAAATAAAAACTGAAAGATTAAAGTTAAAACTTCACAAGTAGACTATTAAACACATCAACTGTAACTATTGAGGAATTGAAAATAACACACACACACACACACACACACACACACACACACACACACACACACACACACACACACACACACACACAAACACACACACACACACAAATACACACACACAGAGTCAGATGTAAGGCAGCACAGGGGTAACTCATGATGCCTGTTACTCGAGTCATGCGTTAGCAAATAGATTACAATTAACGTCAGAATTAGTGATATGCAACGGTAGATCATTAATAAATAGTATGAATAGAAGAGGGCCCAAAATAGATCCCTGGGGGACTCCGTATTTTACATTTCCTTGCTTAGAGTATCTTCCATGGGCGTACACCATTTGTTTTCTGTCTTCGAGATATGATCGGAAGAATGCTATAGCGGTTGCGTCCAAGTGATAAACGGTTAGCTTATTTAGAAGAATGTCATGGTCCACAAGGTCAAACGCCTTTTTAAGGTCTAATAAAACTGCTCCTGACATCAGGCTTTTATTGATTGATTCCAGCCAGCTATCTACAATATGTGTCAGTGCTGACTGACAAGAATGTTTCGGTCTAAAACCAGACTGGTGAATATTAAGTAATTTACCTTTTTCCAGAAAATCAAGGAGATGTTTTTGACTGTGCGTTTCAAGGGGTTTTGACAAAGCTGACAGAAGGGAGATTGAACGATAGTTATTAATATCTTCAAGATCTTTAGATTTAGGGATTGGGATTACCTTTGCTTGTTTAAGAATGATTGGAAATGTACTTTGCTTTATGCAGAGGTTGAAGATATATGTTAGTGATTCTACTGTATACGGTAATGAGATTTTTAGGGTTTCATTATCAATACCATCAATGCCAGCAGACTTTTTGTTGGGCATGCTAGAAATATATCTGCCGACTTCCGCAACTGTAATATCAGGGATGGTGAAAGTATTTGATATAGTTGTTTTTTTTAAAGTGTTCTCTGAGAGAACTCGGCACTTCATACGGTTTACTGTTATTTGCAGCTGACAATGCCAATATTTCGGCTGTCGTTAAAAAAATGGTTATTTAATATATCAGCTGACATATGAGATGGGATTTCGGGTGCTGATTTACCCTTCGTTATGACGTTCAGAGCTTTCCAAACAGATGCTTTGCCTTTTTGTCTCGAATCATTTGTTGGAAAAAAGACTTCTTAGACGCTCTAACTAAATATTTGACACGATTGCGTTGTTTTTTTGTATTCTTCGTACTTTTGCTCTTTTTTCAGTTTGTCTCTAAATGACATGGCCTGCTGAATATCCGCTGTTAACCACGGTGGTATGGTGGAATGTTTAACTCGTTTTTCACGTATTGGCACATGTTTATTGAGGACACTGAGAAACAGATCCATCCAGCACCACAAGGCACTGTCAGGAGATTGGTGATCATAAACGTCAGTAAACGGTGCATTGTGCAGGTCCCACAGAAATTCGTCTTTATTAAAGTGTTTAAAGGAGCGATATTTTATAGTTTTATGTTTTTTAGTTTTGTGCTTGTCTAGTTTCATGGAGACGTTACAACATACTGGGTTATGATCGCTGACAGCTAAGGAGGGAACCTGCACATTTGATATTTTATCGTCATTTGTCACGTAAATGTGATCAATTAAGGTTGAGGATGTAGATGTGGTTCTAGTGGGTTTTTTAACTAATTGTTTTAAACCGAATAAGGCTGTTGTTGATGCCCATGCAGCATGGTGCCCTTTGGGCTTAAGTAGGTCAATGTTAAAGTCTCCCAGAGTTATCTTTACTTTGATTAACTTTATCCATCATTTCTACGAAGTCATCATACCAGTCCCAGTTGGCTGCTGGATTTCTATAGATAAAGCCAACCAGGACTGAGGGGGATTTAGATGTTTTCACCTCGACCCATAAACTTTCAACTTCGGCTGACTCTAAGTCCTGTCGTCGTTTAACGTTACTAATTATCGAATCATGTATATATACTGCTAGTCCAGTGTGCTGGGGACTTGAGGCATCTCTGCGGAGTACTGAGAAGTTTAGGACTGAGATGGAGTTATCCCTGACAGTGCTTTTGAGCCTCGACTCGGATACACCAAAAACATGAAAATGTGTTGGCGTGTTCAAGAACACGGACAAATCTGGCACCTTATTTACTAAATGGTAAATGTTGAGGTGACCAATTCTCAACTCATCAGGTCGTTGTGGGGCAGGTTTTACATTATATTTTGGCATGTTGGTAACAGAACAAACGTAGCAATAATATTCAAAAAAATAATAAAAATAATGTCAATGTATAAATGAATAAGAAAGCGACAAGAAAACGTAGGAAAAACAACAGCAACAACAATAAAGCAAAATTAAAATGTTTTTGACTCTCGTGGTCAGAGTCCGCTGCGAGTTCGAATTGCTTGGTAATGTCAGATACAAAATAAAAGGCTCGACAGTTATGTAGAAAGAATCAGAAAATAAAGAAACACTTCCGAGCGCACCTAGGCACGCTCGCCCGATGCTGCAGTTCCTAACTACTAATACAGTAATAATCGCACGTCAAAATAAAATGGACTTCTATAATTTAAAACAAAACAAAAAACAAAAAAGTCACTGCGACTTTGAAATCAAGCACAGCTAATTACGGACATAACAAAACCGCAGTCCTTAAAGTCGAAAATGTAATTCTAGATAAAAAAAAAAATTTAAAAAGCTCAATTCAACTCGACTCGAGGATTAATGTCACAAAAAGATCCACGAAGCACGCACAATAGAACTTTGGCAAGGCTGCAAGAAAACTACTAAAAAACAAAAACAAAAACTGTCTGAAATACACGCTGTCGAATAAGAAGAGTGTGTCCTATGACTGTCTAACACAAGCTGTCAATCTAGAGACTCGTGTCCTAATGTCCGGCGCGTGGTCTGAATTTCTGCAGCAGAGAAAACAAGGCTGCGCAGTCACTTTCACTAAGCTGGGGCACTCCTGGGGGCGGGGGTAGTGGGGGATATGGAAATACGGAGGAATTAGAGTACGGGTACACCGGTCGGCCGTCTGCTACGAAGATGGGGGGGGGGGGGGGGGGGCATGGTTGGTGTGGAGTAACCGTAGGGTGGCCGCTGTGACTTCTGCTCCGGAGCAGTTCCGGCCTTTGATTCACCGCTATGTTGGGTGACTAGCGGCGTGCAGTCGGCTTGACTGCAGTCTTTTTCCACAGTATGCTTCTGTCGGGATCGGGGTGCAAGGCTGGAACTGACTGGGCGCTGAGAGAGTCGGTCTCTTTGAGGCTCTTTGTCTCTGGCACCAGACTTGCCGTGTGTGTCACCGTGCCCGGGCAGCTGTTCATGGTGGCGAGACTTTGGGTGATTTGGTTCTGGCCGGGCTGCGTTGTTGGAGGTGCGGCCAGAGTACGAACGCTTGATGTTGACAGCGAGAGCACTGGTGCCCCGCTTGTTGGGATGGATGGCGTCTCTGAACCAGCCGCTCTTTACCTCGCCGGTTCTTGTAGAGAAGGCGTAGTCATTGTCAACAAAGTTGACCTTGAGGGATGCGCACATTTCCCTGAGGCAGAGGTTGGTGTCAGTGATGCATGGGTCTGGCTGCTGACGCTGGTTGTTCGTGGGCAGGATGGAAGACATGGAGATTTCTGCCTTGGGGAAGACTCGTCTGGCAGCAGAAATCACATCCTTCCAGCCCTTCTTGCCGATGACGAACCCACGCTTACAGTCGTTGATGCCAACGTGTATGACGATTGTGCTGACTGTATTCGTGGGTTCGGCATCATGAAGGCGCTGTAGAATGCCGGTTCTGTCGAGGCCCGACACTGACACGACCTGTGCCTTGTCAGTGCCAGTGACGGACATCAGCTTTCCGTGCAGACCGCGTAGAACAGAGTCACCTAAAAGCAGCGTCTGGGTGACAGGCTTTAGCTCTGGAATCCCAGTACGGTCGGTGGGTTTGTCAGAGCCTGGAGAGGGTCGGGGTGTTGGTACCGGCTCATTGTGCTCGGGCGTTTGCCGGATAGCAGTGTTGTCGTGAGCTGGACGCAGGGGTTCAGATGTGGTCGTGGTGGCAGGGGATTTGAAGGTGGCAGGCGATTTTTCCGGCGCTTGCTTTGCCACGGTGTTGGAGGGGGGAGAAATGCTTTTCCTGCTGCCTTTCTTGCCGGTCCTCGATCCCTCCTTCTCCCCCTCCAGCTGGGTGATTCGTTGTCGGAGGTGTCTAATTTCAGTTTGTAGCGCATCCACCTCAATATTGTAGGCGTGGCGGATCTCTCCAACTGCTGACCGGAGAGCAGCTATCTCTGCCATTACGCGCTCCATGGCCAGGGGGTCTGGGTTGAAAACAACAGGGCAGACCGTTTGGCACGCAGACTCGATAACCATGACATCAGCAGGGGCAGGAGGCTGAGTGCCAATGCCACCGACGTCAGATGTGATGGCAGCACAATCACTGTCGATGCTGTCGTTGGTTATGGTGCCAGCGCCGCCGATGTCGGAGGCAGGGGCAGCACTAGCTTTGCTGACAATGGTAGAGATAGTGATAGCACCAGTGCCGCAGTTGTCGGAGGAGAAGGCACTGTTTTTGCAGTTGTTGTAGGTGGTTGTGATGGTAATGCCAGTGCCGCCGACGTCAGACGTAGGGGCAGCACTAGCTCTGTTGTCGCTGTCGTTGGTGGTGAAAGTGCCAGTGTCAGTGCCGCCGACGTCAGACGTAGGGGCAGCACTAGCTCTGTTGTCGCTGTCGTTGGTGGTGAAAGTGCCAGTGCCGCCGACGACTGAGATAGGGGCAGCACATGCTCTGTTGTCGCTGGTGTTGATGGTGCCAGTGCCGCAGACGTCTGACGTAGGGGCAGCACTAGCTCTGTTGTCGCTGGTGTTGATGGTGCCAGTCCGCCGACGTCTGACGTAGGGGCAGCACTAGCTCTGTTGTCGCTGGTGTTGATGGTGCCAGTGCCGCCGACGTCTGACGTAGGGGCAGCACTAGGTCTGTTGTCGTTGTCGCTGGTGTTGGTGGTGCCAGTGCCGCCGACGTCTGACGTAGGGGCAGCACTAGCTCTGTTGTCGCTGTCGCTGGTGTGGATGGTGCCAGTGCCGCCGATGTCAGACGTAGGGGCAGCACTAGCTTTGTTGTCGCTGTCGTTGGTGGTGAAAGTGCCAGTGCCGCCAACTTCTGAGGTAGGGGCAGCACTAGATGTGTTGTTGCTGACGGTGCCAGTGCCGCCGACGTCAGACGTAGGGGCAGCACTAGCTCTGTTGTCGCTGTCGCTGTCGGTGATGGTGCCAGTGCCGCCGACCTCTGACGTAGGGGCAGCACTAGCTCTGTTGTCGCTGTCGGTGATGGTGCCAGTGCCGCCGACGTCAGACGTAATGGCAGCACTAGCTCTGTTGTCGTTGTCGGTTATGGTGAAAGTGCCAGTGCCGCCGACCTCAGACGTAAGGGCAGCACTAGCTATGTTGTCGCTGTCGGTGATGGTGCCAGTGCCGCCGTCTGACGTAGGGGCAGCACAAGCTCTGTTGTCGCTGTCGCTGGTGTTGATGGTGCCAGTGCCGCCGACGTCTGACGTAGGGACAGCACTAGCTTTGTTGTCGCTGGTGTTGGTGGTGCCAGTGCCGCCCATGTCTGACGTAGGGGCAGCACTAGCTCTGTTGTCGCTGTCGGTGATGGTGCCAGTGCCGCCGACGTCGGAGTTAGTGGCAGCACTAGCATTGTTGTCGCTGGTGGTGCCAGTACCGCCGATATTGGTGATAGAGGTTCTGTCGCTATAGGTAGCACCATCGGTGTCGTCCATGACGTGATGGTCTGGGTGTCGGTTACTGATAGGCTGGTGTCAACTGAAGAGGACGGTGACGGTAGCGCCAGCTGACTGTGACCAGACTGAGCGGTCAAGGTGTTGACGATTTCTCTCAGCGCAGCAAACTCCCTGTCTACCCACTGGCGGCAGGACCTACCCTGAACCAGAAAACTGGCTGTGGTGTAGTACGCATGTATCACAAGTAGTTGCCGCTTGCCGTCCTTTATCCGTATGGTTGAGTGCACTAGATCTTTCGGCAGGCTGGTTGTATCAAGGTCAATTTGTTGTTTAAAGGCGGTATGGTTTTCCCCGTAGTCTTCCCACGTTGTTGTGACAACTTGGGGCTTGAACTCGCCAGTGTCCTCCCCTTGGCTTGACTTCGCGAACGAAGATTCTATAGGGCTTGCCCACGTCGTCTGCAGGCATTTTCGTGGCTGCGGAGGCCAATCCGGGACAGGCAGGTTCGACCGCAGTGGCTGCAGGGGAAGGTCTGGTCAGGGTTCTGAGTTAAGGCAACTCGGTTTTTTCTCCTGAGCCGTTTGTCCTTAAGGTTAGCTCTGCGAGAGTCCTCAAAGGAGACGGCTGCCTTGTAGATGGTGGAGCGCCAGGTGTCACGGTCCGCAGCAAGCGAAGACCACTGGCGGTGGTCGATTTGGCAGGCACTAAGTGACTTCTTGAGACCGTCTTTGTATCTCTTCTTTGGTGCCCCTCTGTCACGGTGTCCAGTAGCAAGCTCGCCGAACAGAGTGATCTTGGGTAGGCGATGATCCTCCATCCTGGAGACGTGCCCCGCCCAGCGAAGCTGTGTCCGCAGCAACAAAGCCTCGATGCTCATAGTTTCTGCCTGTTCAAGGACCTCGACGCTGGTGACATAGTCACTCCAGTGAATGCCCAAGATGGTACGCAGGCAGCGCTGGTGAAAGCGTTCAAGGAGTCGTAGTTGGTTGCGGTAGAGGGCCCAGGACTCGGAACCGTACAGCAGGGTGGTGAGGACGACAGCTCTGTACGCACTGATCTTGGTGCCCGTTTTCAGCTGTTGATTGTGCCACACCCGCTTGAAAAGTCGCCCAAAAGCGCTGTTCGCTTTTGCCAGCCTGCTGTCAAGCTCCTTGTCCAGCTTGGCATCTGACGTGATGATGCAGCCAAGGTAGGTAAACTGGTGTACTGACCAGTTCAGACTCGCCGATGGTGATGTGGGGAGGGCGATGCTCTACCTTGGGTGCCGGCTGATGAAGTACCTCTGTCTTTTTCAGACTGACCTCGAGTCCAAAGAGCTGGGCAGCATCTGCAAAGCAGGATGTGATGCGCTGCAAGGCTCTCTCTGTGTGTGCAACAAGGGCAGCGTCATCAGCAAAGATCAGCTCATGAATCAGTTGGTCTAGGGTTTTGGTGTGGGCCTGCAGTCGTCTGAGGTTGAACAGGCTGCCATCGAGTCGATACCTGATGTACACTGCATCGTCATCGTCGAGGTCTACTGTGGCCTGCTTCAACATCATGCTAAAGAAGATGGTGAAGAGGGTTGGTGCCAGCACGCAGCCCTGTTTCACGCCGTTGATAATGGGGAATGGTTCTGAGAGGTTACTGTTGAGTCTAACCTGGCCTTGCTGGTCCTCGTGGAGCTGGACGATCATGCTTAGGAACTTTGGGGGACAGCCAAGTCGCTCCAGGATCTGCCACATGCCTTGCCTGCTCACAGTGTCGAACGCTTTTGTTAGGTCGACAAACGTTACGTACAGCCCTTTGTTCTGCTCGCGGCACTTCTCGTGAAGCTGTCTCAACACAAAGACCATGTCGGTGGTACTCCTGTTGGCTCTGAAGCCACACTGGCCCTCTGGGAGGTGGTCTTCAGCGATGGCAGGTACCAGCCGATTCAGGAGCAGCCTTGCGAGAATTTTCCCGGCAATGGACAGCAGGGTAATTCCACGATAATTAGAGCAGGCAGTAACACCTTTCGCCACACTGGTAGTTTGCCATGTTCAGTGTTATACGTGATCTGAATAGGGTCCAGAGTCCGTCTAATCTCTTCCACACTTGCTTGCGTAAATGTTAGTTTTGACCGTGTGGTTGGGCCCATCTTGCCATCTGGCTAACATCACAAGCAGTGTGAGCCTCTCAAAGACAAAACACAGATTAGCACACACCTGGCCTTGACACCTCACTGTCGCCGTGGCAGACGAGGACCAGGTGGTGAGAGAGATCTTGCCTGTGCTATTGCCACTGTCCCCAAGTCGCCATGCCAGCTGTTGAAACGTGCCCGCAGGCCCCTGCAGATGCACTCAGGCGTGAGGGGGGAGTTGAGCTCCCGACCCCATTCACAGCTGGTGGGCGTGAGAGCACAAGGGATTAGGCAATTGGCCGTCAGGTGGCGGCAGGTGGCGGGGGCCGTAGGCT